>OY757935.1:2677916-2692916 GCA_963585895.1 Sepioteuthis lessoniana
GGTGCATCAGTTTGTGACTGTAGCGTGGGATTTTAACCCTGTCCCATATTGTCAGCCAAACTCACCCATGCCAACGAAATATAGAACTTCTACCATCTTTGGAATGATACACAGAGAAGAATGAGTGTTTAATATATTTATTCAACACCAGTATTCGGTGCTAATGGATACATACAAAAAACACAATACAATAAGTTATAAACAATTAACAAGAGAACTTACAAGAAATAGAGGAAGGTCAAAATGCTGTATGGCCAAACAAAGTAAGAACAGTACAAATATTCATCATGTCATGCTGCAAATACGGATCTCCCTGTATTGACATGATCGCTGCTTGGAAAAAAACTGCGCTTTATTTTATCTGATAGGTCTGACTTCCATATGACCAATATGCTATCGATACCTGTCCAAGCCTCTGATAGTTATGTGTTGATATCATTTTCAGTCGATGAGATGCTGCTTTGAAGGTAGGTGAACTTGTCCACTAGTTTCAGAGACCTACCCTTTAGTGTGGAGCTGCCGCCTCTTTGATCAAAGTACATAAACTATGTTTTGGTTGCGTTGACATGGAGGTCTATGCCACCTGTTGCCTGTTCAAGATTATGCAGTAGGGATTGGGCCTAAGCAGGTGTATTTGCCAGAAGTGCTATATCATCAGTGTAGTCCATGTCTGTAATTGTTTGTGCAGAGTATTATCTGCTTCTTACGTTTGCCAGCATTAGACCATTTTCTTTCATTAAATCTACTGTGCTGTTTTGTAAAGTGCTGCTTTTGGGATTTATCAAAAACAGCATTCTTGTGTAGTTCATATCTAGCTTTTCTCAATGCCTTTTATTAGTTGTGCATCCATACAGTAGTACCAACATGGCTACAGCTTTGAAGAAATCCTGTCTTATTTTATCAATGATCAGATTTCCATATAATGAACTATGCTTTAACTATGGGTATAATATCACTTTCAGTAGACGAGATATTGCTGATGAGGTATGTGAACTGCTCTCCAAATTTTAGAGGCTTGTTACGAAAAGGAGATGGCTCCTCCTTATTTAAAACATACTTTTATCTGCATTCACCAAAATGCTTTTTGCTCAAGGCTAGGTAGCAGGGATTCAGCTTGGGCTGGTGTATTTGCAAGAAGTACTAGATCATTTGCATAGTCTGCATCTGTCATATTTTCTGCAGGATATTGCTTGCGAACAGTCTTTTTAGATGTTAAACTATTTTCTTTTATTAGATCTATAAATCTGTTTATAAACACAAGAGTAAAAATCATTGGGTGGGTAGAGGGAGAGGGAGAGTCTTTAGAAGTGAAAAGATTAAAGAATAAATGATAATCCTTCTTCCTACCAAAAAATGTGTTCAGTAAAAAGTTTAAAATGACATTGATTAAATAAGTTTCTCTGATAAAAATAAAGTTTCATTCAGCTAATTTGAAATATAACTTAAAAGGGTATCAAAATATATACATCACTTGGATGAAATTGATACAAGAACCTATAAATAATTAAAACAAATGATATAAATAATAACAAGTCCACCACTCCAACACATATGCAAATTTAAAAAAAAACAAAAAAAACTAATAAAGTTATTAAAGTCTTTTTCTATAAAAAAAAAAAATAAATGCATTTAAAAAAATCTATTAGTTGGGGATTAGATAAAAAAAAAAAAATGATTCTTTTTATTTGTAGAGCCTGTCTTGACAATTGAAAATTGGTAAAATAAAAAAAAAATACTCCACTTGGATTAAACTGATACAAGAGCCTGTACATAAAGTAATAAATAGATAATGAAAAACTAAGTAGCCCCCTCCAATCATAAATTCTTTAAAACTCCAAGAAAGTTACTACTATTTAAAAAAAAAAAAAAAAAATTAAAAAAATGTGTTAAAAGGAAAAAGAATATTTATTGGTCAAGAATAAGATATTGAAAAAAAAAAAAAAAAAAAAAAAAAAAAAAAGGGAAGATCCATCTTATTCATAGAGTCTGTCTTGACATTTGAAAATTGGTGTAATAAAAATAAATTTAAAAAATAGGTGGAAAGAAACCAAGAAGAATGTCAATTAATCTTGCAATCAATAAGTTAGTAGATGCCTGAAGACAAGGAGGAAATGGAAAAATGTTGCTTTGCACATACAAGCAATTCTAGTTTAAACTCTTCGATCTGTTCTCTGATGTTTTCACAGGCAAATTTAGTATTAGAACAAGACAATCTAGTGTTTGTGTGTCTATTCCCTACACATCAAGCGACATAACTATCTTCAATACAGCAACCTCTAAACTTCTTGTCTTGCAGGAACAATAACAGAGTGAATATCTATCGTTGGGGGTTTTCCATAGCAAACCATCTGATAGCTTTAACTTACAGAATTTGGATAATAATGATGAAATAGAAAATATGTTGGTCATTCAATAAATAAGAGAAATTATTTTTAAAAAGAAGCAAAATAAATTTTCTTTGCAGATTTTTTCCCATAAATGTAAACTTGGTATTATTTGGAATTGCTTTATATCAAAAATTATCTTAATCTTGCAAAAATATTTGTTTTGCCACAATTCAAAATGGCAACAAATCAAACAGTTTTTACTTTTGCTAGATTGGTTTGCCTTACCAAGGCTAAAGTACCCAGTAAGCCCAACTGTTTGTTAACTTCTGATTGCAAAAGTTCAGACTGTCAGCACTTTTCCCCCTGTAAGATCAATTCCTCCTTTAACCAAATTTATGTGCGTCTTAAATAGCATCTGCTGCAATCCCAAACTTGCTTCTGATTGGTTGAAACAGTCCCATTTAAATTGAACCAACCTACAATTTGTCATAAGATCCCATGTTCAATTCCTGACAAGTCACAAACCAACATATACTTTCTGAATGGTATGAGTACTTAACAATTTGGAATTGCTTTATATAAAAAATTATCTTAATCTTGCAAAAATATTTGTTTTGCCACTATTCAAAATGGCAACAAATCAAACAGAGTGCTCCAGTGCTGTCATCAAATTTTTAGTGGCTGAGAAGTACAAACCATGTGAAATTTACAGAAGAATGTGCGACATGTATGGAGACGCATATTTTACTAAAAAAAATTTTTTTTTACAAATGGGTTAAATATAGGTTTGTTACTATGAGCCCGAGTCAAAAAGACAGCTCATGAAATGGAAACACATTGACTCTCCAGTAAAGTCAAAGTTCTGGGCACAGCTGTCAGTAAAGAAGGTCAGGCTGACAGTCTTCTGGAACATGTAATTACCCATTACAACTGATTTCCTTGAAAAAGGTGCAACTATAAACAGTGCATCATCTTCCTTAGGCAAAAATTCACCTTATTTATTGAATGACCTTGTATAATCAATACATAGAGAGAGTGACATTGTATTTTTAGAATGTTCGAACAATTATTCTGTAACTAGCATTTTGGAACAAGTTACTACAACAAGGAATCTTACAAAATCGCAGTCATTAGTTCATAGCAAATACATGATTTCTAGAGGTCAAAGTGCGATTACAGCTTAATACATAATTTGAGCAATAAATTTGGCTATTAACTTTTCTGAAAAAAGGATGAAGCCAAGCCTGAAAAATCCATGAGTTATCAATATTTTGGCTAAGAGTCAAAGTTAATTTTATTAGTATTTCAGTGTTTATTTAAATCATCATCAGAACAAGTGGTTGTAAAAAGAAAAAGACAGAAAGAAGAGAAAATTGGTTTTGAAAGGACTTTATTAGTGGGTGTGCTACTCTGGGCAGAGCCCAACCCTCTCCAGCTCTACAACTGGTTTGAATTCAGTTTTCCTTCTTCTAGACTTGGTACCATACCAAGGTTAAAGAACCTAGTCTGTCCTACTATTTTACCCATGGTAGGAAGAAGAATAGTTTGTTTCATGCCTTTTCCAAAGATATTAGTGCTATGTGAAATGCAAACAGTTTTGTTCAAAATTTGAACTCAAGTAGTTAAGTCCACTTCTTATGCCAATAAACATGTCAAACCTTGTTGGGTTATTATATGCAAGAGTCAGTTTAATAATTACGGTCTCTAATTAGATATGGTACAAAAATGTATCTTCATAATCATTTTAAACAGGTAAACATCTATACTGTATCAGACCATTCCAAGCAGACAAAATGGGATAGTTAAATCTAGCCTTATACTGTATCAGACCATTCCAAGCAGACAAAATGGGATAGTTAAATCTAGCCTTATACTGTATCAGACCATTCCAAGCAGACAAAATGGGATAGTTAAATCTAGCCTTATACTGTATCAGACCATTCCATATACTGTATCAGACCATTCCAAGCAGACAAAATGGGATAGTTAAATCTAGCCATATACTGTATCAGACCATTCCAAGCAGACAAAATGGGATAGTTAAATCTATAGCCTTATAAGAAGGAAAGCACGAATTCCTAGAACAGTACCTTTGCAATTACACTTCACATATACTACGAGAATCGAAAGTTGAGTCACTAGGAAAATACGAACACTTCATAATCAATTGTAATATCAATGTTTTCAGAGCCATTTGCACGCAGTTATATGGTTTCTAGTATTCTTATTATTACAAATAATTTGCACACAGTGGACCAGTGGTAATGAACTACATGTCTCAGAGACCTGAAACAGAACTCTCACCACCAGACGCAGTTTAATATTGTACCCAGTACATAAGAGGAGGATTGGTTTGGTTTATTTTTTAAGGCATATAACAGTTTTATGGTGTCTTTTGGTTTGCTTTTATGGCACATCAACCATCATAGGTTATTTAATGCCAAAACCATTTTTATACATATAAACAGTTCTATTTCAAACAATTCAGTTTAGCATAAAAACACAGTTTAATTCTATTTGACCCATAGATAGGACCCTATCAGGTGCTACCACTCTGAGCCAGAGTGGATCTGGGAGTGATAGCAATGAAGAGGTACTCCACATTCCCCAAAGCTCCAGCATTACTGGAACCTCACCATTGGATTGTTTAATGCTATATCCAGGACACTTGTTGGGGAGTCTTACCCCTCTGCAGTTGATGTATTCTACGGCCCCAGGCGACTGGGCAATGTATGGTTTCTAGTATCCTTATCTATTACTAATAAAATATACATAATTACATGGTTTCAAGTAACTATTCCAATTTAATAATCATTTGTTTGCGCACAGTTACATGTCTTTAAGTAATTAATAATAGCTATAATACAGTTATAAATAATTATAGTTTCAAGTAACTATTCTTAATACAAATAATTTACACAGTTATATGGTATCAAGTACTCCTATCTAATACAAATAATTTTCAGACATATCTGAGCCATAGATGGGATCTTAATGAAGAAGTACTCCACATTCCCAAGAGCTCCAAGACTGGAGCCTTACCACTGGATGCAGTTTAGTGTCATACTCAGGATGCAGGAGGAATATCTTAATGTCATGGCAACCTGTCTAGGGTTATTTTATGCCTAGAGGTTAGGGAATCCTGTTTATTGTACGCTCATATTTACATTTTTGTGTAGTTGTTTCTAAAGAAGTTTTTTTAGTGGAGACGAGTAGCCCATGGTCTTATTGAATATAAATAATCTTTAAACAGATCTATTTGACCCATAGATGGGACTCTAACAGATGCTATCACTTTGGTTCAGAGTGGACCTCGGAGTAATGGTAATGATGGGGTACTCCACATTCTCCAGATCTCAAAAACTAGAGCTTCACCTTCAGATGCAATTTAATGTCATACCTAGGACAGGGGTCTTACCTCTAATCAAAAAATATAGTTAGTCTATTCTAAGCCCCACTGATACCAGGACAGAGGAGGAGAAGAAATGAAAAACAAAATAGATTAAGCTGGACTGTAATATATGGTTTAATTTTGTTTAATCCTGGATACAATTCACCTCTTTCTCAGCTGGATCGGATTATCATTTCAAACCCCTGATCATTAATCTGTGTATTCTGTGTTCAGTCTTTGTATAAATCTAATCACTTTGCTCAATTTTAATCTCTTGGTTATCCAAATGAATTTAAAAAAAAAAAAAAAAAAAAAAAAAAAAGATATTTTTATCTTTTGTGTATATATCTAAAGTTATATCAATTTATCAAAATTCTATCAAGATAATATTTGCAGGAAAAGAGAAAAAAAAAGAAGATTCTCTGTCTGGTTTGGTTGGGTTTTATGGCATTTTTTTAAAGGGGTTTTCACAGGGGATATAGTCTGCATATTCTAAGTCCTGCTAACAAGACGAATACATGCCTTTCCCCAGGGCGTCTCTATAAAACAACTATCCACAGCAAAAACTCTCCATGGATTAGTGGCTAACATGTGACATTGTAGTGAGTGAGTGAACTCCGGTTGCACTGGTACATTTACTTTTGGATTAATACCCTTGGGAAAGGCATGAACCAGCTTATCCCTCCAGCTAAGTTGTTTGACTGGGTAAGTTAGTAAGTTTGAACTCCAGTCATGCTATTATATTTACTTCCAGATTAATACCCTTGGGAAAGGTATGAACTTCCTCCTCCACCACAGCTAGGATTTAAATATTACCATTACTATTCTTCAATAAGAATGGCTTTGGCATTAAATAACCCATAAAAGTCGACATGTCATTAAAGAAACAAAATACAAAAGCAGAGTAAATATATTTACAAGACAGAACAAAGAAATATTTGAATAATTCCACAAACATCCCACTGAAGGAAAACAAGAAAAAAAATTTTTTTCTTTTTTTTAACAAATTTGAATTGTTGTGTGCTAAATTTTCAGGGCAGAAATGTCGGCAAAACATGGGCAATGATCATCAACGACATATCTCAGTGTTATTTATCAAACATGCTGAAAAAGCCGCACCTTATAATAGGCTTGAAAATAACAACTCGCCCTTTAATGTTTTTGATTCTTTCTTTTAATTTGATGCTTTTTTTTTTTTTTTTAAATAAATGCTAACATTAGTTATAAACTTGTATTTATTTACTTCTGGTTAGGATCAGAGTATAGTATAATTTTCAGAGATGAAATATGCAAATGAAATAATTATTGTGAGGAGTGGTAAATCAATTGATTTACATACAAAACAAGTGTTAATTTTTGTGCAAAAAAGAGGCTCCCAGAAGGCTTAAAATTTGAATTTGGACTTACAGACAAAAGGTTAAAATCTTCTTTGACACCTCCGTGAAATTAAGGATGATATAAGATATATTCTGCTATGCAAAACTTGCAAGGTCCAAAACCTAAATAATTTGAGAACCGAGTCATCTGGGGCTGTTGAATATCGCAATTGCATTTCTACAGAGGGGTAAGACCTCCCCAACAAGTGTCCTGGATATGACACTAGACCATCTGATGGTGAGGCTTCAGTCCTGGAATTTTGGGGAATGTAGAGTACTACTTCACTGCCAGTAAGCCAAGGTCCACTCTAACCCTGTTAGGGTCCCATCTATGAGTCAAATAGAATTTTTCAACCTTATACTAGGGATCATCATTAAGTAGATTCATTAGTATTAAATAGCAACACTTGAAACCATTTAACTGTGTGCAAACAAATAAGCTCTGGCTCATTTTAAATTTTAACTATAAACTATTTATTAACAAATCATATTCATAAACAAAAAATAGAGTTTGCCATTAAATAGCCTATCATAAAACAGAATCAGCCAACCAACCTAAACAATTTAAGAAACCTTTTCCCTTCTAGATTATTAAAAATATATTTTATAACCAATTAAAATTATAAATAAATGAATCCACTTGTGATCTAATTTGGAGCCTATCTAAATCTTGGTTGAAAGTCAGTTAAATACCTTCACTCACTACAACCAGGAAGACATCTACAACTTTTCACCCAGACCTTTATGCTTGATATCATAGATGATTATATTAAGTTTGAAATAAATCCATCTCCTTTCCCATCACCTATGGATAAATAGTGGGGTAGACTGAACTCTTTTACCTTGGTACAGCAACCAGTCTAGAAGGAAAACTGAATTTGAAACTCTTAAAATTTCTGGCAAATACATACACAGGCACATGACTAGATATTTATTGGCTTAGTCTTGCACAAAGTCATAAGAGTAGGATCAAATTTACTTGCAATGACTGAGAGACTAACTTGCTAACCATCAGTTATCTAAATTTACATGTATTTACCTCACCCCTCTCCACAAGCAAGATGTGACACAAGGTCAACTTTTTTTTTTTAAGTGGAGTTTAACAGGTTTGAATTTAGAGTTTTTCTTCTTCTAGACTGGTTGCCACACCAAGGTTAGAGAGCTTAGTCCGACATACTATTTACCAATAGCTGGAAGAAGAATATACGGATCCACATTTTTCCTAAAAGTATCAGCACTATGTGAAATACAAACAACCTAATCCAGGATTTGAACTCAGTTCACCATGTCCATTTTCTATGATGATAACTCTTACACCACAAGCACTGCTTTCAAAATTTTACAATTACATTCCTGGTTACCATTATTGACACCCATCCATTTATTTTTGTGCTATATCTTCAGAAATCAACAGAAAATAACCAAATCTACATGGACTTGTTTTATCATTTTCTGTTATTTATCAATCATGAGTCGTCAATAGACAAAAGCTGTTTCACAAGATTCTTTTTTTTTTTTTTTTTTTTCTTCGGGAGATATTTAATATAAAGTAATGAAATTTCATGGGTGCCAATAATTGTTACCAGGAACGTATACAAACATAAGTGTGTGTCAATGTATGCTGTAGCAAGTCCGCCAGATTTAAAATGGATAGTATGCTACCAAGTGATATGTAACGTTTAACTTTTAGTACAAATTTAAGTTTTAGTCCAGGTTCAAAGTACAGTAAGTGTAACCCTGTTGCCTAATCGGGCATTTAGATGGATTTTACTTTAAGGATAAAAAACTGTGTGTGTGTGTATATATATATATATATATTTTGAAGATACTTTGTTTTAAAAGAAAATTTTTTATTAGCAATTTTTTTCTTACGGGTTCTGGTGAGCATCTGAATAGAATCCCTTTGTTATTTGACGCCTCCCTCTCACAGAGCAGAGATGGGATCAGTGTAATATATCATCGTCAAGTCATGTTGGCACAGGTTAAACAAAATGGCCTCGTGACCCGAAATAAGCATGGGGATGACTGTGGAAAAGGGAACAAAGAAACAGGAAATGACTATACGCTTCCTGTTTCTCAAACATTGTGGAATTGTCTAGAAGATTCAAGAGAATTCTAAAGCCTGGTGATGGATTTTAAAGTTAGTCACATTCCAGAAAGAACTGAGTTTGAGTTTTGTTTAACGACACATCAACCCTCAGAAAGAAGGGAGAGTAAGTTCCAGCTGGCAGAGTAGAGCAAGGTCCAAGGTTTGGAGTTGGGATTTTTGCCCCTTGTTTATTTGTCGCTGCCTCCCACCAGACACAACTTGACACAATGTCAAAAGCCCGAAGGCCAATTAAAGTGGGGTTAAAGGGGAGGGGAAGGTCGGGAGCGAGCCGAGACTCGAACCCTGCTGGTCTATGCTGTTCATCGGCTCACTTGTTGCAATGTGAGCCTGATGAGGCAAGCAGTTTCACGAACCCAAATGTGGGTCTGGGCACGTATACCGGGTTATGGCTTGAACTAGACACCAAGGTCTAGTGCCATACATAGGTTTTCGAGAAAGTCCACAGGGATTTTTGCCCCTTGAATTCCAAAAAGATACAAGAGGTAGCGAGGAAAAATACAAGAGACATCTCCTTGGCACTCCAGTATTTTCAGCACCCCCCTCAATAACAATAACATCACAAACCCAAGCTAAACTTTTTATAACCCTTGCTATACTTTTAACCTGGACTATCTACATAATTGAATTTTTTTTTCTAATTTATTTTTTAATTACACATTAGACATTTTAAAGTCATAATTTTTTGGGTGTAATTGGCCATGTAATTTCAAATATGCAATATTAAACATTTTTCTCTTGTAAATCACCCAGAAATGTTAAGGTGCAGGTAAATGTATTTACTAAATTTTGCCTAGTCTGGAACAAGACTGCAAGTTAGGAGCATTTGTGGGGAATAAATTCACTTCAGTAAGATTGCCTGAGAGTTGTAATAAAAAGCTATTAAAATTAAGATTGATTGACGTCAACATGTCTAGGGTGATTTTATGCCTAGAGGTTAGGGAGTTGCATTCATTGAACATTTATATTTACATTTAAAAAAAAAATGTTCAAATAGATAAAGAAAACTAACTTTGTAATTAGAATCTGCCTTTATTTTTAGTGATAGGTCAATTTTGTGGTAGGGTACTCCCTTTTATATATCTATAAAACATACACAGACATTTCATTTTTTTTTTTTAGTATAGAAGATTTCTTCATTTGGGAAAGAGGCATCTTTATAAGTCATTGCTTCAGTATAGTAAATTCATTCAATTTTTTACCAGCAAGTTATAAAAAGTTTCTGGTATCCAATTTTCATGATATTTACTCAACTCAACCTAGTCTGATATGAGGCCATTAAATGTTGAGCACCCAAATTAAGAACTGAACTCTCTACACTTGTAAACAAGACTAGTTTGTTAAACATTTCTCCTTGATCTAATCCTTTTTATTAATTCTTGATGACTTCTATTTACCTCCTTCCACCCCAAGAGGAATTTCGATTTCATTCATTAAAAAGGAAAGAAGGTGGGAGTTGCAGAATGTGTATATTATTCCTAAATCATATGTTACCCTATAGTTTATTAAACTCTTAAGGAAATAGAATATTCTTTAAGCTGCCAAAATGGGTTGCCTCACCAGAGAACAGTATTTAGCAACCTACTCAAGCATACTTTAGACCAAAGAAAGTTATTCGTATCTTATTTGAGAAGTTGAAGTTACAGGTTATATATATTGGCTTCACAGTCCTGTTTGTATTGAATCTCTTGAACAGTTATTTTACACTTGTTAGCAAGCAACAAAGATCAAAAATATTAGCCTGGGACAATTTTCCAGATGTAGTCATCTTTACTATAAAAATGAACACTCTGAATGTGTAAATGTTTTATAGATGCAAAAACCAATCAGCCAATTTTCACCAAATTTGGTGCACATATCCAGCAACTTTCAATAAGTTTCCAGACTTTTTTTGTACAGACATTTAAGATTGTTGTAGACTCTTGAAAATTCAATATCTTATTGTTATACATCTTATGAGATGACTGACCACTTTTTATGATTTCAGGTTCAAATAAACAGCTACAGCAGCAGTTGGAATACACCCTTCTAAAGCCTGATTGTCACAGCTGGTGAATTTCAAAAATGCAATCTGGACGTGAAGAAGAACGATATGCAATAAAATTGTGTTTTAAACTTGGAAAAAAGGCCACAGAAATGTATGGAATGCTTCAGACTGCTTTTCGACTACCTTGCATGAATCAAGCATCAGTTTTTGAGTGGTATAAGAGATTCAAGGAAGGCACGGAGTCTGAGGGATGATGAGACATATAGGAGGAGTAAGGAAGTCAATACACCAGAGTTGATTGACCAAAGGGTTAGCGTTACTATGTTGAGGTTTTATGGGAGTTCAGGAAGAGATTGCTTGGGAAGAGGCCAGCACTCTTCAAATCGGGTCAGTGGCATTTCCACCAGGACAATGCACCAGTCCACAAACCATCCTTGTCACAGACTATTTGACCAAGATGGGCATCAAGACAGTTCCTCAACCTCCCTAAAGTCCAGACCTTGCTTCCTGTGATGTTTGGTTATTCTCTAAGCTCAGAGGCTGTTGTTATGAGACAATTGAGGAGATGAAAGAGGCTGTGATGAAGGTCATTGACACGCTAACACAAGAGGACTTCCATGGAGCCTTCCAGAAGTTGTTGGAATGATACAAGTGCATTGCAGCCGGAGGAGATTACTTCGAAGGGGACTAGAGTTTCATGTGTGTACTATCAATAAAAGAGCCCATACGAAAAAAGTCTGGAAACTTATTTAATGATCCTTGTATATAGGAATACTTGTATTCCTCCCTCCTCAAAAATAATTTTTTTAGTGGGCAAAAGATGCTAAATTGATCATGTTAAGAATCGATTGAGATTAATATCATATTCTCGAGTTAGTTTTTTTTTTGTCTATCTGAACATTCTTTAAAAATTTCTTTAATACTAGATAAAAAACCCTCCAAAATTAAATGAATTTCATCCTCATAATTTAGGGTTAAGTAAATTATATATATATATATATATATATATGTATTTCATGTATTCTTATCTAAAACTAATAATTTGCACACAGTTATATGGTTTCAAGTATTCCTATCTAATACTAACAATTTCTAAACAAATTTGACCCACAGATGGGACCCTAACAAGTACTACAACTTCGAGTCAGAATGAATTTGGGATTAATAGCAATGAAGGGGCAACATCATACACCTCAATAGCTCAGAGCTGTGTAGAGTACACTGTGTCTCTTCAATGAGTTTCCTGGATATGACATTAAACAATCTGATGATGATGTTCCAGTAATGCTGGAGCTTTGGGGAATTCAGATTACACCTTCATTATTATTACTCCCAGGTCCACTCGATAGGGCTCTATATAGGTCAAATAGAACTATTTTACATTTAAACTGACTGCAAACAAATAACTTGTGCAAAATTGAATTTTTAGTGATACATAGTGAAACTTGGAACCATTTAACTGTGTGTATCAACAAAATGTGTTTACAAATCATATTTGATATGTAAAAAACAGGATTTGGCATTAAATAACCAACAATGGTTGATATGCCATAAAACCAAACCAAACCAAACCAAACCCCCCAAATCTGCAAAACAAGAGTTTATCACCCAAAGCAGCTTAGTATCCTACCCAAGTTACCTCTCTGTAGAGGATACAGTTAAGCCAATTGCTTCTAAGGAAACCGCACACTAGAGTGTAATTTACTCAAGTACACACAACAACACAAGTTAATACATACGTTTCCAATTGAGCCTTGCACACCTCCGAAAGCCACCTCTACAGTTTTTATATTCTAAGCTCTGCCGACAAAATATTTCCTGTGCAAGGTCTCTTACACTTAAATACCTTTTCACCACAGATTTTCTAATGCATTGTTATATATTCATTTTTTTTTTTTTTTTGGACTCTTGGCCATCAGTATAAGCATAGACGACAGATATACAACATCTTCCTCAGCTCCCAAGAGACAACCATAAGAAAGAGATATATAGTGTTGATTTTCTGATTCAAATATTTTATCATTAAAAACTGAGTCATTGGGAGATTTGGTAAAAGTGGAACTCGAAGCAAAATATAAATATTTATGTGTGAAATACTGACATTGGTTTATATTTGATATTATTCATGACATAGAAGTCTTGTGAAATTGAGATATTTGTTCCTTCTTGAGATCATTGGGAAAATGTATCATTAATCTTCATGCAAATATATATATATATATAGTTATCATTTGAAAATCTTATTTTTTTAAATATTGTTAAAAATGAGACCTATTACAAAAGGTTGGTTGTGTTTTACAGCATATGCAAACTTGTAGGTTATTTAATGTCAAATCCTGTTATAGTATATATTAAATATATATGATATATTATACACATCTGTTATAGCATATATACATATATATATATTATAAATATGAATTGTAGGTAACAATTTTTAAACAAGCCAGAGTTCATATGTTTGCACACAGTTAAATAGTTTCAAGTACTACTATCTAACACTAGTAATTCTATTCAATATTATTTATTTGTTTGCACACAATCAATTGGATCAAGTATTGCTATATAAGACTAATAATTCAATTTAACAGTCAGTTAAATGGTTTCAAGCATAGAAAAGGATTAAATATTTCTTTTTGACCCATAGATGGTACCCTAACTGGTACTAACACCATGGGTTAGTGGACCTGTGAGTAATGGCAATAAAAGGGTACTCCACATTGCCCAGAGCTCTAGGACTGGAGCCTTGCCATTAGATGGCTTAGTGTCATATTCAGAATACTTGTTGGGTGGGTGGGGGTTCTTATCCCTCAGCACAAATACAGCCAGCGTATTCTACAGCTGACTAGGTTGATTACAAAATTATTTTTTTTAGTGGATGCCAATTTTTATTTTGGATCAACACATTTAATGCCATGAACAAATTGAGGGCAAAGGTTGCAAAATGTTTCACAGGCAGTCGTTGGAAATAATTTTATTCTTCAAGGTTCAATTGTTATCAAAATTTGACACCAAACTAAAATGAATAAAATTTCTATTTTTCTTTATATGAAGCTCTGTCAATCATCATTAATTTTGAGTAGTATTATGAGCCATCTCCTTATATGGAAAGCGTCTGAAATTAATGGACCAGTTTAGAAAGATATGAAATGTAAGCAGTTAAGAAATACAGCATGATATGTAGGGAGAGATATAAAATACAGTATGGAATGTAGGAAGATATGAAACACATCATGAAATATATACTGGTTTGGTTTGGTTGCACATCAACCATTGTAGGTTATTAATGGCAAATCCATTTTTATACATATAAACAGTTCCATTTAAACAATTCAGTTAGGCATAAATACACAGTTTCAATATAAAAAAATAGTTCTATTTCAAGCAATTCAGTTTAGAATAGGTATACAGTTTAGTTCTATTTGACCCATAGATAGGACCCTATCAGGTGCTACCACTCCAGGCCAGAGTGAACCTGGGAGTGATGACAGTGAAGAGGTACTCTGCATTCCCCAAAGCTCCAGTATTACTGGAACCTTACCATCAGATAGTTTAGTATCATATCCAGGACATTCGTTAGGGGGGGTCTTACCCCTATGCAGAGATGCAGTCAGTGTATTCTATGGCCCCAGCTGACTGGGCAAATGAAATGTAGAGAGAGAGAGGGGGGGGATAAAATACACCATGGAATATAGGAAGATATGAAATACAGCATGGAATATAGGAAGATATGAAATATACCATGGAATATAGGAAGATATGAAATACAGCATGGAATATAGGAAGATATGAAATACACCATGGAATATAGG
>OY757935.1:2700416-3027916 GCA_963585895.1 Sepioteuthis lessoniana
TCCACCGACAGGACACAAATAAATAACATGAAAAAATAGAATATCAGTCAAAAAATTGATCATTGGTAATTGTTTAAGTTTTTAGAAAATATTACTATTTACTACACTACATTATACTAAGACACCACTCTAAGAGACAGTGTATTCTAAGACCCACCAACAGGGCATTAAAAAATATGGCTGGCTCTGTATAAATCGCCTATATTGACTATGTTAATGACTGTCATCTGTAACAATGGATAATCACTATTATTGCTATTATGATTATCAATACACAAAATCTATAGAGTTTTAGCCAAGTAAAAGAATAATTTCTAAAATATATAAATGTTCAATGATAAAATTAATACCGTATATACTTGTGCATCATGTGACCTTCTGAGACCCAAATTGAGACCATTTTCTGCTGGAAATTGTAGGCATACCTGTTGGCCTAGGCCTAACCTATGCTAACTATTTACACATGTTGCGCAACTCTCTAATGTTGGTCTAAAATTCAGGTCTCACAAATTCGTCCGATATGCGTGTATAAATATAAATATATGGTATCTTAGGACATATGATAATAGTGGAAGATTTGGAGGAAAAAAAGGTTGAAAAGAAGCCACCAGAAATTCTCAGGTTTGTAGATATAAATATAAAACACATGTATGTGTGTGTATATATATATATATTAGACATTAAAAATAGCTGTGAGAATTGTTGAAGTGTTAAGTGGACAAACAAGTGGGTTTTTAAGTTACTTATTTCATAGACAATGTTAGTGATATCTAATTACCGCCTTTGTGGCAGCTTTTGTTCAGGTTACACAATTTCTAATTTTTTTTTTCACATACTTAGGATCATTTTTAACTACAAAGAACAAACCTTATTTTATTTTTGTTATTTTGCTCCAGTTAGTGCTACTGAATAAATACAGAGACTCAACTGAATCAAATAGGGAATCAAAGCGCTTACTCTAAATGACTTTTATCAAAAACACAAATCCAATTATACCAATCCCCCCACTCAAGTTAATAGCAGGTCTTGGCTCAAGGGGGAGGATCAGCAATCAAAATTACCATTAACATAGAAATTGAAATAGCCTGATTGGTATCAAAAGGCTGAACCCCTAATCAGACAACAAATTACAATTAAACTGAGTTGTAAAAATGAGAGGTAGCTGAAAAGTTCTCAACCACACTAGTCCTCATATTCATCCTATCATTTGGAAGATTATTTCTTTATAAAAAAAAATTATTTTCTAGGTTAGGCCCAAAAACTTTTCAACATTTTCTCTTACGTCAAAATAGATTTGGAGGTGTGTTTGGTGTAACAGTTATTATCTGGTGATTTTCACCTAAGTGACAGTAAGTTTCCTCAGATTTTCCATGACTCTTAAGTATTCTAGCTGATTTTAGCAGTCCTGTGGCTTTGATGGTCTCAATTTTTCCCTTGATATCCAGTTCGCCCAGCCTCTTTTCCATGTTCAAGGGAACTGTTCAAAGTGCTCCAACTATGATTAGTATCACAGTCCCCTTTATGCTACACAGCTTTTTCAGCTCTCGAGCAAAGCCTATTTATTATCATTAATATTAACATTACTACACTATAGAGGCATGCTGAGTGAAACAGTTAATGTCATGGAATGGAATATAACTAGAGTTCAAGTCCTGGATGAGGTTGAAAGAGTATTCCAGAACTGGAACCTCACCACCATATACAGTTTAGTGCCCTAGCCAGGACAACCCTTGGGGGCGGGGTCCTTCTCCTCTACAGGGGATACAGTCAATGTATATTGTCCTACCAACAAGACATAGCAGGTATCTGAATAAAGGCTGAAGGTATCTATTGTTACAACTAAGAATCAAAGTTAAAGATACTTTGAGGAGTATTTGAATGTATTATGATGATAATCCTCAATTTCAGATTAGCTTGATTTGTATCACAATACAAATGACAGGAAAAAAAAAATTAAGCGTTTTTAAATGAAGTAAATATACAACTGAAACAAAAAACGGTAAAAAAGTGTGGTTTGGTTATTTTAAAGCGTATCGACCATTGTAGGTTATTTAATTGCCAAATCCTTTTTATACATATATATCAAATATACAGGATTTGGTTTGGTTGGGTTTTATAGCGTATCAACCATTGTAGGTTATTTAATTGCCAAATCCTTTTTATACATATATATTAAATATATAGGATTTGGTTTGGGTGGGTTTTAAAGCGTATCGACCATTGTAGGTTATTTAATGTCAAATCCTTTTTATACATATATATTAAATATACAGGATTTAGTTTGGTTGGGTTTTATAGCGTATCGACCATTGTAGGTTATTTAATTGCCAAATCCTTTTTATACATATATATTGAATATACAGGATTTGGTTTGGGTGGGTTTTATAGCATATCGACCATTGTAGGTTATTTAATGTCAAATCCTTTTTATACATATATATTAAATATATAGGATTTGGTTTGGGTGGGTTTTATAGCGTATCGACCATTGTAGGTTATTTAATGTCAAATCCTCTATATACATCTATATTGAATATACAGGATTTGGTTTGGGTGGGTTTTATGGCATATCAACCATTGTAGGTTATTTAATGCCAAATCCTTTTTATACATATATATCAAATATGATTTTTAAACACATTTTGTCCTATAAGATTTTTAGATGAGCCTGAGCTCATTTTTTTTTGTATTCAGTTAAATGGTTTCACTTATTTCTACCAAATATAAAAGTTTGCACACAGTCAAAACGTTTTCAAGTATTGTTATTTAATACTAACAATTTAATTAAACATCAGTTGTTTGTTTAAATGATCAAACAGTTCTATTTCAGACAATTTGGTTTAGCATAAGTCATTTGTTTGCACACAGTTTAAATGTCAAACAGTTCTATTTAACCCATAAATAGGACCCTATTGGGTGCTACAACTCTGGGCCTGAGTGGACCAGGGAGCAATGGAAATGAAGGGATACACTGCATTTCCCAAAGCTTCAGCAGAATTGAAGCCACACCATCCGATTGTTTAGGGTCATATCCAGAACCCTTATTGGGGGAGTGTTACCCAACTGCAGAGATGCAGTTGGTGTATTCTGCAGCTCCTGCTGATTAGGCCAGTAAAGATACTTATCGGAGTATGTGAATGTATAATGATGATAATCTTAATTTTCAAAAATCTAGACAAATATTAGTGTGATTTGTATCAAAACGGACAACAGGAAAACAAAGTTAAGCTTTTTTAGATAAAGTAAATATGTAACTGAAAGAAAAAAGAAGCAGGAAAAGAAAAAGACAAAAGAAACAGAGAAAAAGAAAGGAACTGGAGAAAAAGAAAAACAGAAAAGAAAGGGACAAGGAAAAGAAAGAAAGAAAAAAAAGAGTACAAGAAACAAAAGAAAGGGACAGGAAAAGAAGGAAAGGAGGACATGAGAAAGGAAAAAGAAAGGGAGAGGGAAAAAAAGAAAGGGACAAGGAAATGAATAAGAAAAGGAAGAAAGAAAGAAAAGAAAAAAAGAAAGGAAAAAAAGAAAGAAAAGAAAGAAAAGAAAGAAAGGAAGAAAAGAAAGAAAGGAAGAAAAGAAAGAAAGGAAGAAAAGAAAGAAAGGAAGAAAAGAAAGAAAGGAATAAGAAAAGAAAGAAAGGAATAAGAAAAGAAAGGAATAAGAAAAGAAAGAAAGGAATAAGAAAAGAAAGAAAGGAATAAGAAAAGGAAGAAAGAAAGAAAGAAAGGAATAAGAAAAGGAAGAAAGAAAGAAAGAAAGGAATAAGAAAAGGAAGAAAGAAAGAAAGGAATAAGAAAATGAAGAAAGAAAGAAAGGAATAAGAAAATGAAGAAAGAAAGAAAGAAAGGAATAAGAAAATGAAGAAAGAAAGAAAGAAAGGAATAAGAAAATGAAGAAAGAAAGAAAGAAAGGAATAAGAAAAGGAAGAAAGAAAGAAAGAAAGGAATAAGAAAAGAAAGGAATAAGAAAAGGAAGAAAGAAAGAAAAGGAAGAAAGAAAGAAAAGGAAGAAAGAAAGAAAAGGAAGAAAGAAAGAAAAGGAAGAAAGAAAGAAAAGGAAGAAAGAAAGAAAAGGAAGAAAGAAAGAAAAGGAAGAAAGAAAGAAAAGGAAGAAAGAAAGAAAAGGAAGAAAGAAAGAAAAGGAAGAAAGAAAGAAAAGGAAGAAAGAAAGAAAAGGAAGAAAGAAAGAAAAGGAAGAAAGAAAGAAAAGGAAGAAAGAAAGAAAAGGAAGAAAGAAAGAAAAGGAAGAAAGAAAGAAAAGGAAGAAAGAAAGAAAAGGAAGAAAGAAAGAAAAGGAAGAAAGAAAGAAAAGGAAGGAAGAAAGGGATAAGAAAAGGAAGAAAGAAAGGGATAAAGAAAGGAAGAAAGAAAGGGATAAAGAAAGGAAGAAAGAAAGGGATAAAGAAAGGAAGAAAGAAAGGAAGAAAGGGATAAGAAAAGGAAGAAAGAACTGTTTCACTTTGAGGGGATGTGGATCAATTGATTATTAATCAAGATTAATTAGTCATTTGGGAGCCATTGGTAATGGAGGTTATCAAAATCTGAACCAATCAGAAATTGAATACACATGGGGGAGGGGTGCATTTGGAATAGCTATTATGAACTTAGATTCTCTAATTTGCTAAATTTCAGTGCATTGAAACAATTTGGTAATTTGAAACCTTCTTTTGAATCACTGTGCATTTGCAAAGCAGATTCACATGCAGCAGTGAATTTGAAGAATTGTTTTATAAATTAGTTTTGATAGTGGCAAGGAAAGTGTGTGGGGGGTGCAAAGAAAACAAAACAAACAAAAAAACCCAAAAAACAAATAAATGGAAAATATATAGTTTTAGTTATCATAAATGGAAATGAACTTGGCTCACCAAGTTCAAATCCTGGTTGAAGCTGTTTGCATTTCACTTTGTCATAATACAATTTGAAAAGGCATAAATCCATCTCAGAAAGGTACATTTAAAGTTGGATTTACTACTGTCATTGGAAATTCTCATGCATCATCTTAAAGTAGATTTTAAAACCGCAGAAAGTGGTTCACAAACCTCAAAGAATGTCAGAAAAATAAAATAAATTTGAGTTCTGTTCAAAAGTGGTTTAAGCCTTTTTCTTTTTTTCTTCTTAAGATAGATGATTCAATCATTGAAATAAATCTCAGAAATGGCTGACCATCAGCTGTCAATAACGTTGATATAAAATAAAAGATAAGGATTAATTCAACTAGCAGTAAAAAAAAAAAAAAATCAAATGATACTAATATATTTACCCAATCCCAGTGTTACAGGAAGAATGCAACACAAAGTAAATTTTTAAGTAATGTACAACTAGTTAACGAGCCTATCTCCCCTACTATTTACCTATAATTGCTATACCAATCCTAAAGAGCCCAATCTGCCCTTCTATTTACTTTGATTTAAGAGGACAAAAAGATGTATTCATGCTATTCCCAAGGACATTAGCATCAAATGAAAGCAAACATCCTTGTCTAAGATTTGAACAAGCTCATTTTCTACAATGACAACCATTTGTCATGCTATAAAAATCTTAGAAGAACTAGGAACATTGAAATGTAATTGGCTGGTTAGTTATGTTATATGGTATATCAACTCTTAATTGTTAGTTAATGCTGAATTCTGTTTATATACATACAATTTGTAAAAGAATAGTTTGTAGATAACAATTTTTAAACAAACCAGAGCTCATTTAATTTACACACAGTTTAATGGTTTCAAGTACTGCTATAAAACACTAATAATTCTATTTAATACTAATCATTTTTTTGCACACAGTTAAATGGTTTCAAGTATAGTAAATGATTAAATAGTTTTATTTGACCCATAGATAGTGCCCTAACAGATACAACCTTCCCTAGTCAGAGTGGACCCAGGAGTAATGATAATGAGGAGATACACTACATTCTCCAAACTCCAAGACTGGACCCTCATCATTAGATGCCATATAATGCCATACCTAGCACCATTGAAAAATACCTTATGCAGAGCGTTACATCTTAAAAAAAACCCATCTCAGAAAGGAGTTCAAATCCTGGATGAGGCAGTTTGTATTTCACATGGCACTAATATCATTGGGAAAAGTGTGAATCCAACTATCCTCTCTCTCTCCAGCTAGGGAAAAATAGCAGGGCAGACTGAACTCTTTAACCAGTCTAGAAGAAGTAAAAATTATGACCTTGGGAAAAATATGAATTCAACTATTCTCTCTGCAGCTCTGGGTAAATAGTAGGGCAGATTGGCTTTTTAACATTAGTATGGTAACTGGTCTAGAAAAAACAAGTGAATTCAAACCAGTTGTAGACCTGGAGAGAGATGAGCTCAATTTATTTGTGCCCAAGACATGCTACATGAGTGGTCTGGGACATATTTGTTTTTTTTTTTTTATCTTATTAAACTGATTGTCTGACCAAGGTTATAGAACCCTGTTTGCCCTATAGTTTGTCGAGAGGAAAGAAGAGTTATACTTTTTTTAAGAGCATTAGTACGAGGATCATTAAATAAGCTTCCAGACTTTTTTCGTATGGGCACTTTTATTGATAGTACACACATGAAACTCTAGTCCCCTTCCAAGTAATCTCCCCCGCTGCAATGCACTTGTTATACCATTCCAACAACTTCTGGAAGACCCCATGGAAGTCCTCTTGTATGAGTGTGTCAATGACCTTCGTCACAGCCTCTTTCATCTCCTCAATTGTCTCATAACGACAGTGTGACGGCAAATTAAAATAAAAAGATCCCTGGATGAGCAACCATTTAAAAGCACATGGGAACAGGTGCATTTAAATATTGTTATCACCAAACGGGGAGTTTATTTTTCGCATGTGTGAAGACGGGGCGGTCTGGCACTTGATCCCTCATAGAATATATCCTTGTTCAGATTCCTTTCTCGGGCATATAGGAACTGGCATATTATGTGGGGGTTGATTTGGGACTAGACTGACCGCCGCTGGCAAGGGGTTTCCAAACTTCACGATAACACACACACACACCAGGCCACTAGCTCTTCCTACCCCTAGAACAATGGAAGATATGGATCTCTAGGTTTAGATATAATAATATTAATTATAGTGGTCAACAATTCCAGTTTCCCGTATAATATTTTTAAAGGAAAGAATAGGACAATTTAGGCGAGAATAACATAAGGTGAAAGAAGCTGCAAACAAACCTGAAACAGACAACTTGACAGCAGACAACACAACAAACTTCAACACGTGGGGACATTAAAATATAACAATCTTTTTAATACACACACACAGACACACATATTCAACGTGTCGGCTATATTATCAGCGGATAATACAAGACTATAAATGTCTTTCTTCCTTTTTTCCTTTTCTTTAGTCTCTCTTTAAATTGAGAGAGAGAGGGAGAGAGTAATTGCAATGCTTAAGGGTGTAGGGAGAAACAGTCTTAATGTTTACTTATCTTTTGACAGGTTCCTTCTGAGAGTATTTTCTCTTTTACGGGCTGGCAAAATTTTACATATATATAGCTCTAGCTTGAAGGCATAGGTTCTTCTTGTCCAAGATTCTATTTCGCTTCGTCACCCGGAGTCTTGGCAAGAGACTCACCCCCATCTGTTCACGACGACATCTCTCTTCAAAACTGATTTTCTTTTTCCCCTATTTCTGCTGACGGAAGAAGGTGCCGCTTCTGCTTTAGGGTTCTGGCCAATCATTAGCCTTTTTTCTTCCTTTCCCTGGTCACAGAGTGCAAACATCTGTTGGCTTTCATTCTGTAGGCGATCCGTTCGGACTATTATCTCTTTCACCCGAGTGAGGTTACAGAGTACAGATAGCCTGACCCATATTTTTTTCCTTCCTTTAACGGCCGGCTGAAGTTGACCTAGATTCTTTATTTCTCTTTTAACGGTCAATCTTTGGCGGCCTGCTAATTCAAATACGGAAAGTAGTAGAAATTCCTTATTTCTCTTCTCTTAGTAGTAGACCATGTGACAACAGCCTCTGAGCTTAAAGAATAACCAAAAGTCACAGGGAGCAACGTCTGGACTATGGGAGGCTGATGAACTGTCTTGATGCCCATCTTGGTCAAATAGTCTGTGACAAGGATGGAGTTGTGGACTGGTGCATTGTCCTGGTGGAAATGCCACTGACCAGATTTGAAGAATGCTGGCCTCTTCCTGAACTCCCTTAAAACCTCAACATAGTAACCCTAACCGTTTGGCCAATCAACTGTGGTGTATTGACTTCCTTACTCCTCCCATATGTCTCATCATCCCTCAGACACCCTACCTTCCTTGAATCTCTTATGCCACTCAAAAACTGATGCTCAATTCATGCAAGGTAGTCGAAAAGCAGTCTGAAGCATTCCATACATTTCTGTGGTCTTTTTTCCAAGTTTAAAACACAATTTTATTGCATATTCTTCTAAAGTGTCCTCATGTCCAGATTTCATTTTTGAAATTCACCAGCTGTGATAATCAGGCTTTAGTAGGGGGTATTCCAATTGCTGCTATAGCTGTTCATTTGAATGTGAAATCATAAAAATTGCTCAGTCATCTCATAAGATGTATAGCAATAGCATACTGAATTTTCAAGAGTCTACGACAATTTTAAAGGCCTGTACAAAAACGTCTGGAAACTTATTGAATGTACTACGTATTAAGTGAAATGTCAATAGGATTTTAGGTTTGGTTTCTTTGTTTGATGGTATATCAACCCTTGTTGGTTATTTAATGCCAAAGCCATTCTCCTAGAAGAACAGTAGTGGTACTATTTAACCCATAGCTGGGAGGATAAGGGGGTTCATACCTTTCCCAAGACTATTTGTCCGAAAGTGAACATAATAGCGCGACTGGAGTATGAACTCGCTTACTATGATTCCGCAGTCCATCGATTTAACCCTTACACCACGAGGACACCCCACCCCCTCAATAGGATTTTAATCCAGCTCACTAAATCCATTTTGTATGACAATCTCATATCATGTTATAATAATAATAATGGAGATAATGACATTATAAACAGTTTTAAACAAACGAACTATTTTTGTCTTCATCCACAAAAAATCCATACAGAAGTGGAGAAAATAATTTTGAATATAGGAGAGAAAAAAAAAAAAAAAAAAAAAAAATTTAACAGGAAATTAAGAATTAATTTGATTTATGTAATATTTGATTAACAAACATTAAAATTAATTTAATATTAATTTTTGACTATTTTTAAAAATATTGTTTTTTCTTGGGCGTTAAAATCACTATGCTACTGAAATCCCAGAAGCAATCTTGGCATGTGTGGTGCTACGAGTTCTCTTTGCTCTACAAGGAGTCTGCAGGAAATGACAACAAAAAGGCATTGAGTGAGCCAAATTAACCTTTAAGTTTTCAGGCTGTTTTTGTTTGTTTTAGTAGATAAAAATTATTTTTTAGTTTTTCTGTCTCATCCATCACTTTTCTTGAACAGTGATATTTTCTTTTTCAGGTCACAAATAAATATGAAAAGGAAACTTTTTCCTACAAATATTATTATTATTATTAGCAGCATCAAAAATATCCTTTATTTTTAACAGACCTTTACTCAAAAGTTTACTTCATGTATAAGAAATGTTTATACTATTCCCATTTTTACATCAGCTGTGACTGGTGATTTTCAATTAAGCCCAAGTGACAGCAAGTCTTCACAGATCTCCAAGTCTCTTAAGTATTCAAGCTGATTTTAGCAGTACTGTGGTCTAGATGGTCTATCTCCCTTCCAGGTTCTCGGGGACAGTTCCATGGGCTCCAACTATTACTGGTATGACTGATACCTTCATTTACGTGTGGCTCCAAAGAGTACATATTTATTAATTTTAAGTCATTTTTATTGTGGAGGAGCATACACAAATCAAGGATCATGTGCGGTCATCACAAAAAATGCTTCATCCTATCAGCATTCCCCTTTTTTGAGGGTGCCTCAGGCACCAAGCAATAAACTTATCTCTGCAAGCAGGTATTGTGTGAGGGTATGGACAGCTGGGACCAGACAGTCAACACAATTTGACCCACTCAGTACAAACAAAAAAGAATAGGGAAAAGAGATTCTAAAGAGGATGACGTTACTATATATTTATACATCTCAACAAATTCTTTTTTTTTTAGTTGCAAAAGATTTTCAAAAAATTTATTTAGAGTATTTTGGAGATGCTGAACCTAAAATTAGTTTTACTGAAATTGACTAGTTTTTGAGATAAAAAATACCCCTAAAATTATGATTTTACTCCAATATAATGTCAGGATCTATCTTCAAATTTTTTAAACTACAAGCGAAAACTTTTTTCCTTTTGTCAATAGCTAGCCTTTTTGATTGGTTTGGTTTAATTTTATGGCATATCAACCATTGTAGGTTATTTAATGCCAAATCCTTTTTATACATATATATTAAATATATGATTTCTAAACACATTTTGTCCAATAAAATTTTTTAAATGAGTTAATAGTTTCACTTATTTCTATCAAATAAGAATAATTCTATTGACTATTAATCCTTTGTTTGCACACAGTTAAATGCTTTCAAGCATTGCTATTTAACACTAACAATTCAATTAAACGTCAGCCATTTGTTAACACACAGCTAAAGGATCAAACAATTCTATTACAAACAATTCAACAAAGTTAAATGGTTCCAAGTATTGCTATGTATCACCAACAATTCTATTAAACATCATTTATTTACACATAGTTAAATAATTAAACAGTTCTATTTCAAACAATTCAGTTTAGCATAAATCATTTGTTGCACTCAGTTTTAATGTCAAACAGTTGTATTCGACCCATAGATAGGACACTTTCAGGTGCTACCACTCTGAGCCAGAATGGACCTGGGAGCAATGGCAATGAAGAGTTATTCTACATTCCCCAAAGCGCTAGCATTACTGGAGCCTCACCATCAGATTATTTTGTGTCATATTCAGGACATTCATCAGGGGGGTGGGATTCTTACCACTGTGCAGAGATGCAGTCAGTGTATTCTACAGCTCCAGCTGACTGGGCCAAGTAGTTTGGGGATGCTGAATCCAAAATTAGTTTTACTGAAATTGACTTTATTTTTTTTGAGATAATAGGACCCATAAAATTATGCTTTTGTTCCAATATAATATCAGGGTTTATCTTCCAATTTTGAAACTACAAGTTAAAACCTTTATTTTTTCCTTCCTTCAATCGCCAACCTTTTTGATGCCAAAGTAGCTGAAACGTACACCCAACATTAATTTGGAAAGAAGCTTTAACTTGCCACTGACATTATTTACAAGGACATAGTACAAAACATACCATGTGATGAAAAGAGACAAGAGTAAATTCCAGCATCAAATACAAAATCAGATGACCAAACAGAGAACAACAAGTTTAGCAACAAATGTATATACGAAACAATGAAGGCGCTTCTAATAGCTACTGAACTGTGTTCTCAAATATGAGGCATCTGCTTATCTAAAAGAAAAAGCCAATCTAGTAAAACTGATGAATAAGTACCCCCAGGACTGCAATAAAAACATTATAATATTATTGGCAATAAAATTAGTGTTGACCAGTGTTATCAATTATATTCAGCCGCAGTCTACAATTTTAAGAGGCGCTTGTGGCATAATGGTTATCAGAGAAAATAGACAGGCCAACCAGAATTCATACCCTAGACATGATTATTTGCATTTTTCATGGCACAAATAGTCTTGGGAAAGGTATCTCTTAACAGCTATTGGCAAATAGGACAGACTGGGCTCTTTAACCTTAATATGGCAACCAGTCTAGGTGAAGGAAAACTAAATTCAAACCTGTTAAATTCAGCTTAAAAATTGACCATGAGTCACATCCGGCTCATGGATTGTTTTGGTTGGGTTTTATGGTATATCAACCATCATTGATTGTTTAATATCAAATCCTGTTTTTCCACAAATATCAAATATATAGTAAGTAAACACATTTTGTAGATACATACAATTAAAGGATCAAACAGTTCTATTTCTAACAATTCAATTTAGCATAAGTCAACAAAGTAAAATGGTTGCTATGAATTGCTAACAATTCAATTAAACATCAGTCATTTGTTTACACACAATTAAATGATCAAACAGTTCTATTTCAAACAATTCAATTTAACATAAATCATTTGTTTGTCCTCAGTTTAAATGTCGAACAGTTCTATTTGACCCATAGATAGGATCCTATCAGGTGCTACTAGTTCAGGCCAGAGGGGATCTGGGAGTGATGGCAATGACAGGGTACTTCCCACAAAGCTCTAGCATTACTGGAGCCTCGTTACCAGATGGTTTAATGTCATATCCAGGACACTCATTGGAGGAGTATTACCCCTCTGCAGAGATGCAGTCAGTGTATCCTACAGCCCCAGCCGACTGGGCTAGTGGCTCCCCAAGTATGACACTAAACTTCATCTGGTGGTGAGGTTCTAGTTATGGAGCTCAGGGTAGTTTGGTGTACCCCTTCATTGCCATTACTCCCAGGTTCACTCTGGTCCAGAGTAATAGTAACTGTTACGGTCTTGGCTATGAGTCAAATAGATCTGTTAGAAAATTATTGATATTGGATATGAATACTTGATACCATATAACTGGGAACA
The DNA here is from genome assembly GCA_963585895.1 of Sepioteuthis lessoniana. Lineage (NCBI taxonomy): Eukaryota > Metazoa > Mollusca > Cephalopoda > Myopsida > Loliginidae > Sepioteuthis > Sepioteuthis lessoniana. The sequence goes on from OY757935.1 coordinate 2,712,990, forward strand.
AATTATTTTTATTAAGAATAGTTACTTGAAGCTACAATTGTTTACTAAAGATTATTATTAGTTACCTGAAACCATATAACTGTGTGCAAACAAACAATTATTAAATAGAAATAGTTACTTGCAACTGTGTGCAAATTATTAGTATTAGATTGGAATACTTGAAACTATACAACTGTGTGCAAACAAGTGTTTATTTATAGATAAATAAGTGCAACGGAACTTAGTTATAATCAGATGAACTAAATATTGGCATTAAATAACTCATAAGGAGTTGATATGTCATTAAACAATATATCTTTTTGTAACTTAAAATGAAAATGTCTTTTTTCCTGGTTGCAGGAAAACAGAAGAAAAACCTTTTTTCTATAAAAGTAATAAAATTCTTAAAATTATACTACTTCAAAATTATATATTGTTTTCTTTTTCTTAATTTTATTTATTTGGTGGGAATAAAAAGATATCAAAACTGGTTTTGAGAATTCAACTCACAAGCAACAATAGTTCAAAGCAGATGGAATAGAAGATAAGTATTGTCAATATTTCACAGTTCTTGCTAAAAAGGAAAAAAAAACTCACAAAATAAATTAAAATAATCCCCATTAGATTTACCAGCAAAAATAGAAAAAGCAAAGAAAAAAAAGCAGGCTCAATATGCTGGTATTATAGGATGGAGGTCAAACACCAAGAACTTAGCTGCACTTGTTTAAAAAACCTTTCTTTTAAAAAAAAAGTATTATATATTCAGGTATTTTATTGGATGAGAAATATGATAATTATTCAAGTTAATTTTATAGTGGGACACATTATGTTCACATAATTAACTTTTTTCTTTTTTAAATGTGTATCCATTATGCCATAAAAATGGTCATCAACCCACACTTTTAATAATTTGATTTTTTTCATAAGATGATATTTAAGTTTAGAATAAAATAACAGTCTCAGTCTCATACTGTATATTATAATAAATATGTGTCCTTTTTTTTTCTCCATGATAGAGAAGAATCTGAAAAATTTATTTAGTGGAGGGTATTAAAAGAATGTATCCAGTTTCAAAAGTTTATGAGGTATTGACATTCACAATAGAAGCTATTGTCAGTGGTCAAAAATTAATACAAGGGTTACTGAGAGAATAAGAGTCATCATTATTTATAATGCTTAAATAAGTACACCCAAACAATTTTTAATAAAAGGTTAATTTTCTTCTAAACCCAAGATTTTGTAATTTCTAATAGAATATTACACAATAAAAATGGATATCATAAAAAATTATTACCAAATTAGACATGTAATCAGAAATATGAATATGTAGTAGCCCCCCTCCCTAAAGTACACTTCTGTACAGAGATACACATCCAATACCAAGAAGAAATATGTCTGTTGACCAGCCATTCTTAACACACTGCTCCCGTAGGTCTTTGTTCTTTTCTAATTTATGCTTATGTGCCCAGTTGATGTTGACCTCGAAAGGGATTGTTAATTCAGCAATGATAACTTCCTTTGAAATGACTGACCAAATGAAGAGATCTGGACACTGGCGAGTTGATGTTATTTCAGTTGGAAAAGCAAGTTGCCGATCTACGTCAGCAATAATGTGCTAGTCTGTGCAACCATTAAGCAATTTTGGTTTCTGCCTATTTCTATGTGGAGTTTTCAAAATGTTTCCTTCTTTAATAAACGATATATTTGTTTTTATACTTGAAATTTTATTAACAGTTTTTATATATATATATATATATATACACACACACATATATATATATTATATATATATATACACACACATACATATATATATATATATATATAAACTTACACACACACAAGGATCATTAAATAAGTTTCCAGACTTTTTTCGTATGGGCACTTTTATTGATAGTACACACATGAATCTTTAGTCCCCTTTGAAGTAATCTCTTCCAGCTGCAATGCACTTGTTGTACAGTTCCAACAACTTCTGGAAGGCTCCATTGGCCAATCAACTCTGGTATATTGACTTCCTTACTCCTCCCACACCTCTCATCATCCCTCACAGACTCCCTGCCTTCCTTGAATCTCTTATGCCACTCAAAAACTGATGCTCAATTCATGCAAGATGGTCGAAAAGCAGTCTGAAGCATTCCATACGTTTCTGTGGTATTTTTTCCAACAGAATTTTATTGCAAATTGTTCTTCTAAAGTGTCCTCACATCCAGATTGCATTTTTGAAATTCACCAGTTGTGACAATCAGACTTTAGTAGATCACACGCACAAAGTTATTTTTGGTTACAATACAATGGCGCACAATGTGTCGTCATATACTTACTTTCATATATACAGGCCTGTCAAATAATAATTCCACACACTCAACAACTAAAGGAACTCTTCTCAAATGTAAGTCTCTCACAAATTTTCACACCTTTATATCAACTTCACACACAAGTGCCATAAAAGTGCTTTCTACATAAAAATGGAAGTATGCTTAGTGTAATGTTTACAATTGTACGAAATGGAATTAGTGACAAAAGTTCAAATGCTGGAAAAGGCTGTTTGCATTTCCTTTTGAGCTAATGCCCTTAGGGAAAGACATGAATCCATCACGTCTCATCCCCACCCCAGCTATTGCAAGGCACATTAGGTTTTTTTTAGCCTTGGTTAGACTACCAGTTTAGGAGAAAAACTTTTTTTTGGTTTGGTTGTGACACTATGAGTTGGATATATGCACATATATGTATACACACGTGTGTGTGGGCACCCATACCAGTGTGCGTGTGTGTGTATGTATGTGTGTATATGTGTGTGTGCGCCCACGCCCACGCGCACATATACACACATATATATGTGGCGAGATGAGTTAGATTCGGCCTGGGTATCGAATTTCAAATGTTAGGAAAACCCATTAACTAGATTAAGGAAATCTAGATAAGAAAATGTTTATACATATAGTTGCGGACGTGTTAAGTACTTGTCAGAACTTAAAAGGGTCTGAATTTAATGTCCCTGTATCGGAGACGGCCAGTCTAGGAACTAATTTTATGTCCAGTTTTTTTAAGAGAGAATTGGCTCCCCAAAAAGTTATGGGTTTATTCGTGGGTGTTCCATTAGCCGGAAATAATAATGAGACATTCTGTATATATACAGGTGCATTTTGGGTCCGAGAGTCAGACTTAGTTTGGGTTCGAAGGGAGTTGATTAGACCAGGACAAAGAAATAACGAACAGTGACATTACCAGCCGGACCCAGTTAGTTAAGATAATCTTTTGCCAGCCGAAACTCAAACTAGAATTAATCATCCACTAAGTGTTACACGCTTCTCAACATCCCTTGACGTTTTAACCACAAGTTGTTTTGTCTTGTTCTTTTCTCTGTGAACCTGCTTCTCGCTTTGATCCGGCCCACATAAGTATTCAGACGTGGACTCAATGACTTATGCAAACTGCAGAAGTGGGTATTATCACATGGTTTGGTCATATGACATATCAATCATTGTAGGTTATTTAATGCCAAATCTATTTTCATGCATATAAACAGTTCTATTTCAAACAATTCAGTTTAGCATAAGTACACAGTTTAAATATCCAAAAACAGTTCTTTTTCAAACAATTCAGTTTATCATACAAAAACAGTTCTATTTCAACTATTCAGTTAAGCATAAGTCCAGTTTAGTTCTATTTGACCCATAGATAGTACCCTATAAGGTTCTACCACTCCGGGCCTGAGTGGACCTGGAAGTGATGACAATGAAAGGGTACTTCGCATTCCCCAAAGAATTACTGGAATCTCACCATCAGATTAGTTAGTGTCATATTCAAGACACACGTTGAGGTGGGTGGGTCTTACCCCTCTGCAGAGAAGAAGTCAGTGTATTCTACAGATTGTTCTAAGAAAAACTGATTTCTGTTGGTTTCTTGATATGAAAATCTATTGGTCCTACTGTTTTTACAGTAGTTGTCATGAAACGGGAGACCAAGTAAGAATTTGACAACTGATTTAGATAGGCAGAGAGAAATAAGCCATAGGACATGAAAAATATAAATGGTCTTCTTCACTAAGACAGCTGATTAAGCTGTAGTTCTGCATGTGTGCCTTACTCAGGGGTCTGATCTCTCCATCTTAGAAATCATATATATTTTATTTTAATTATTCTCTATAATTGATTTTTTTATAACATGTAATCACTATAACTTTTTAGTGACATATAGCAAACATGTGTGTATATATATATATATATATATATATATGGGGGGTGTATGTGTGTGTGTGTGTATATATATATATATATATATATATATATATGGGGGGTGTATGTGTGTGTGTATATATATATATATATATATATATATATATATATATGGGGGGTGTATGTGTGTGTGTATATATATATATATATATATATATATATATATATATATATATATATATATATATATATGGGGGGGTGTATGCGTGTGTGTGTGTATATATATATATATATATATATATATCTATATATATATAGGGGGTGTATGTGTGTGTGTGTATATATATATATATATATATATATATATATATATATATCAGTTGATGTGTATCTAAATGTTTATTAATATTTCACACTTACAGCTGATTTCAAAACAAACCTATCAATCCTTCATTTTGACAACCAGTGCACAAAAAACAAGGTTTACCCACTTTGACCTTTCAACTCAACAACTTGCAACTACAAAGTCAAAGTTTTTAGATAGCATTCAATTTATCACCAAGGTAAAATGATTAACTAAAATAATTAATTAGAATCCCTAATTATATAACAGCTTCAGCCATAAAACTTGTTGAGTTGAACCACTTGTTTTATACTCTTCACTTTTACCTAAATTTTAACCACAAGTAATAATTTCAAGTTCGTAACTGTAGTCAACCACGACAATTTTTTTTACCAAGGCTTCATTCTCAGTTTAAAAAAGATAATAGAATTTTTTAAAACCATTATTTAACTAGAGAAAGTATTCCGATTATCAAGATAAGAAAAGCTTTTTTAAAAATATTACGACTGAATTTCTCAACAATATCTTTGAAATCACAAATAATTGATTGAGTTCTTGTATTTTACTATTATCTTCTTTTTTTTTTTAAGTCTGTTCTATTTTGGTTTCTCTATAATCATACGTATGGATGGATATTTTATAAGTACTTTGCTCAGCACAAAGTACGCCCAGCAGGTGTACAGATGAAGAGACTCCCAAAAGAAAAAAAATTACACAAACCAAAATCTTTATAGGAAATAGATAAAAAGAAAGATCAACGAAAGATATAAAAGCAGAAATTCCCTCCAACCTCACTGACCTCTGAAAAAAAGTTTAAAAACATGAAAATGTTTTAAAGATTGTAAAATAGAATAGGTAAGAAATTAAATTAGAATGACTGATTCTCACTTAGTGGCCAAATAGTTAATTATAATTCATTTTTTATTAGACTATTTTCCTAATTACTTGAGTAAACCAATTCATATACCTCAGTAGCAATATCTCATCAACTGAAAGTGATGCCAACATATTAGACTGCATCTAATAGGTTAATAACCATATGGAAATCTGCTCTCTGATAAAATAAAATGAGAATTCTTCCAAGCTGTAGCCATATCAGTACTACTGTATAGTTGCACCACTTGGACTTTAATAAAATACTGGTAAAAAAAGCTACATGTGAACAACATAAGAATGCTGTGTGCTGTTTTAAACAAATCCTAGAAGTAGCACTTGACAAAACAGTAGCTGATTGGCCACTTACCTCTTATCTCACAAACCATCCAAGTGAGCATTGGTGGTGAAGTAAAGATAAACTCATAAGTGACATTTTATGGACTACTACACATGAACACACCAGTGTTGGTCAACCAGCAAAAACTTACATTCATCAGCTCTGTGCAGATACTGGATGCTGTCTAGAGAACTTGCTAAGAGTGATGACCGATAAGGATGGATAGCAAGAGAGAGTCAAGGAAGCTCATGCTGCCGACATTCCCTGATGAAGATTTTCCTTGTCCATACTGATATTTGGTCACAACATTTTGGCTGTGCATTCTTCAGCCTTTTGCAGACATTTATTGTAAAATCACCTGTGTCAAGTATCTGGTTTGGTTTGGTTTCTTTGTTTAATGGCATATCAACCTTTCTGGGTTATCTAATGCTAAAGTTATTCTCCCGGAAGAACAGTAGTGGTACTCTTTAACCCATAGCTGGGAGGATAAGGGGGTTCATACCTTTCCCAAGGGTATTTGCCCGAAAGTGAACGTAATAGAGCGACTGGAGTACGAATTCACTTACTACGATTCTGCAGTCCATCACTTTAACCATAACACCACGAGGACACCACCCAACAGTAATGATACTATTTAACCCATAGCTGGGAGGATAAGGGGGTTCGTACCTTTCCCAAGGGTATTTGCCCGAAAGTGAATGTAATAGATCGACTGGAGTTCGAACTCACTTCTAATGATTCCACGGTCCATCGATTTAACCATTACACCACGAGGACACCCCTGTCAAGTATCTATAATAGAATTCCATACAAAAGCAAAGAATTCTTTCTAAGAAGTTGATTAACTGAAAGAAGATATTCCAAGGCATAAGCAATGGAATAAGAATAGTCTACCTCATAATAGAGGGAATAAAGAGTTTGTAATTTCCTGGAGGTTTAAAAAAAAAAAAAAAAAAAAAAAAAAAAAAAAGAAAAAGGAAAAAAGAAAGAGAGGTATCTGAATGAAGAGAGGGGATACAGTAATCAAAATACTGATTTGAGAATTAATTTTTTATTTATTGCGGACTTTTTGTCCTCATCTTGGTAGTTTTTTTGGGGTTTTTTGTGTTGTTTCTTCTTTCATTATGTTTCGGACAAATTTCACCTCTGGCCTTCTTCAGGTGATTTTTTACCGCGACCTCGGATAGGAATGATGAGTCTTGTAACCGTATTCCCAGTAATTACTGCCTTCCATAGTTGTTGTCTATCGCACCACGTTTTGGACCAAGTAAACCTCTGGCCAGATTGGGTAGGATTTGAAACCGCTATCTTCGGGACTGTGGTGCAGCGGATAGAGGCGTTGAGTCTCTACGGTTCCAGGTGAGCATTGTCAGACGATAGCGGTTAACCATTATGCCATGTGATATCAAAAAAATACTTTCAGAAGAGCTAGGAACATCAAAAAATACCATATGTAGAGTTTTGAATACGCTTTAAAAACTTTCAGAAGAGCTAGGATCATCAAAAGATACCATATGTAGAGCATTACATAAGCTTTAAAACTTTTCACAAGAGCTAGGATCATCAAAAGATACCATATGTAGAGCATTACATAAACTTTAAAAACTTTAAGAGCTAGGATCATCAAAAGATACCATATGTAGAGCATTACATAAGCTTTAAAAACTTTCAGAAGAGCTAGGATCATCAAAAGATACCATATGTAGAGCATTACATAAGCTTTAAAAACTTTCAAAAGAGCTAGGATCATCAAAAGATACCATATGTAGAGCATTACATAAGCTTTAAAAACTTTCAGAAGATGTAGGATCATCAAAAGATACCATATGTAGAGCATTACATAAACTTTAAAAACTTTCACAAGAGCTAGGATCATCAAAAGATATCATATGTAGGGCATTACATAAGCTTTAAAAACTTTCACAAGAGCTAGGATCATCAAAAGATACCATATGTAGAGCATTACAGAAGCTTTAAAAACTTTCACAAGATGTAGGATCATCAAAAGATACCATATGTAGAGCATTACATAAACTTTAAAAACTTTCACAAGAGCTAGGATCATCAAAAGATATCATATGTAGGGCATTACATAAGCTTTAAAAACTTTCACAAGAGCTAGGATCATCAAAAGATACCATATGTAGAGCATTACAGAAGCTTTAAAAACTTTCACAAGAGCTAGGATCATCAAAAGATACCATATGTAGAGCATTACACAAGCTTTAAAAACTTTCACAAGAGCTAGGATCATCAAAAGATACCATATGTAGAGCATTACATAAGCTTTAAAAACTTTCACAAGAGCTAGGATCATCAAAAGATACCATATGTAGAGCATTACACAAGCTTTAAAAACTATCAGAAGAGCTAGGATCATCAAAAGATACCATATGTAGAGCATTACATAAGCTTTAAAAACTTTCACAAGAGCTAGGATCATCAAAAAAAACCATATGTAGAGCATTACACAAGCTTTAAAAACTATCAGAAGAGCTAGGATCATCAAAAGATACCATATGTAGAGCATTACATAAGCTTTAAAAACTTTCAGAAGATGTAGGATCATCAAAAGATACCATATGTAGAGCATTACATAAGCTTTAAAAACTTTCGGAAGAGCTAGGATCATCAAAAGATACCATATGTAGAGCATTACATAAGCTTTAAAAACTTTCACAAGAGCTAGGATCATCAAAAGATACCATATTTAGAGCATTACATAAGCTTTAAAAACGTTCACAAGAGCTAGGATCATCAAAAGATACCATATGTAGAGCATTACATAAGCTTTAAAAACGTTCACAAGAGCTAGGATCATCAAAAGATACCATATGCAGAACATTAAATAAGCTTTAAAAACTTTGAGAAAAGTTGGGATCATTGAAAGATACTATACATAAAGCATTTTATTAGTTTGTTTGGAAAAAATGTCCAATTTAATGATATTCTTATATTCCTGAATGAATGAATTCAAAAGTATTTTAATCAGTCAAAACATGATCCTGGAATATCTATACATTTCTGTTATTGATTAACAATGTTATTTATGCCTGTACGATAAAACTCCTAAAGTTTTGATGCCAAGAAATCTTTAAATGCAGTTTCTACTTCTTTGAATGAAATGTTTTCTGGCATAAAAAAGTGTCTAAATGCTTAAAGAAAAAAAAAATTAATAGACAAAATAAATAAATGAATGAATGAAAATTTAAAAAAAGGTTTTTGATGGATAAGAGATGTGGAAAATATGATGGATGTGGAAAAGTTTCATATCCCAAATCAGTGAGCTTCTACAGTGTCATCCTAGCAACATGTGGCCGAGCAGTGTCATCCTGGCAACATGTGGGCAAGCACAGTCATGAATTAAAATTACAACCAAACACGAATTCATACTAAAAAAGTAAATCCATCTTTTCTTTTCTCAGATTAGAGGCATATAATTTTCAAAATCAGATTCTGAAAGAAGTGATATACAATTACGAAAGAGAACTCTTTGATTATTAGGAATGGGATTTTTTTTTATACAAATATTATTGAAATGATACATTAGAAGAGAATTTAAACAGTTTATACTAAAATTGAATGGTATTTTTTGAATATCCTAATATAACCTTTGAAAAAAGAAAAAAAAAAGAAAAACATCTGACAGGCTTATTAGTTCTTGTCAGAGGAAATGGAAACTGTGACCAGAGTTCAAATCCTGGTTGAAGTAGTTTACATTTCACTTCATGCTAATACCTATAGGAAAGGCATGTTTGCCCAGTAGAATACACCGACTGCACCTCTGCAGAGGAGTAAGACACCCCAACCAATGAGTGTCCTGGATATGATACTAAACAATCTGATGGTGAGGTTCCAGTGATGCTGGAGCTTTGGGGAATGCAGAGCACCCCTTCATTGCCATTGCTCCCAGGTCCACTCTGGCCCGGAATGGTAGAACCTGATAGGACCCTATCTATAGGTTAAATGAAACTTACTGCATACTTATGCTAAACTGAATTGTTTGAATTAGAACTGTTTGACTAAATTGAATAGCTTGAAATAGAAATGTTTTTGACAAATAAACTGTACTTACATTTAAACTGCGTGCTTATGCTAAATTGAATTGTTTGAAATGGAACTGTTTTTGACATTGAAACTGTACTTACACTTAATCGAATTGTTTAAAATAGAACTGTTTTGACATTTAACTGTGTGTAAACAAAATCTGTACTTATACTTAACTGAATTAGAGTTGTTTGAATAAACTGAATAGCTTGAAATAGAAATGTTTTTGACAATTAAACTGTGTACTCATGCTTAACTGAGTTGTTGAAAATAGAACTATTTGGATAAAAATGGATTTGGCATTAAATAACCTGGAAAGGTTGATATGCCATAAAACCCAACCAACCATCAGTTACAGGTAAATAGTAGGGCAAACTGATCTCTCTTGCCTTGATATGGCAACCAGTCATTGAGAAGGGAAACTAAAAATTCCAACCGGCTGTAATCTACTTAAAAAAAATGACCTTTTGTTACATCCTGTCTATTGTCAAGGGATTGTGTAAATATACACACCTCAGAAAGCCCTCAATGAATTGTCAGTTGATAAACAAAGGAAAACATTTTTCTCAAGAAAAATACTCAAATATTACTTTTAAGGAGAAAGGCATATGTTTCTTTTAAAATTCAAATAAATTCTATAAAAATGGACAGGTTTCTAGTAGCACCAAATTCAAATCTAGACAGGATCGCTTCTTTACCTGAAACAGATGGAATGGTCAACTCTACAAAACTAAAAACCAGTATGACATAAGAAGAGGAATTCACCAAGATACAATGGAATCTTCAACTGATTGTTGAAGAGTATTTACAAAGTAGTAAAAGGTCCTGAGATTTAGGCCAAGAAACACAAAGTGGTGTCACTGGACAAATGCAAAGTGTGTTTATTTTAAAAGCAACTTTTGTAAAGTTGCTTGACCAGTTCAGGCCAATATCTGTGATTTAAGCAAAAAAAAGATACTATTTAGGTTGGGTTTAATTGTTTAATAACATATCAACCCCTTACAGGTTATTCAAAGCTAAAATTTCATTTATTTACTTAATGGCATACCTACTCCTTATGGCTTATTTAAGGTTAAAAATCTGATTCATTTCTAAATGTATAAAAAATATATTTAAAAAAAAAAAAAAAAAAAATGAAGAGAAAAAAAATTTTAAAAAGAAAAAATTTGAGCAAAATCAATACTCGGATTTTAAAATCCTTTTGAGAATTGGCATGTTTGAAGTTCTAATTTAGTAAATTATTCAGACTTGTTCTAGACTTTGATTTAATCATTATGACTCAGCTTATATAACCTCTAATTTTGTTGAAAGGTTTGAGATTATTATTCAAAGAATTATGCAGGCTAGTATCTGCATCTTTGCAAGTGTTCTATGTTTTAACTAGTTGAGTTTCTGACCTTCATGTCATGTCTGGATTGGTTTATTTAACAGCATATCAAATCTCATGGGTTATTTAATGCTGAGATTTGATTTATTTGTTAAATGGCATATCAACTCCTTGTGGGTTATTTAATGTGGAGATTTGATGGATTTATTTGTTTAATGGCATATCAACTTCTTATGCTGAAATTTAATCAATTACTAAATGTTTTATCATAATTACAATTATATTTTCAGCTTTCCATTGTAATCATTTTTTTCCAATTGCACTGTTTATAATCATTTGTTTGAATATATGGTTTTAAGTATTCCTATCTAATACCAATAATTTTCACACTGTAATGATTTCAAGAATTCTTATCTAATACAAACAATTTATACACTTTTATATTTTCAAATAATTATTCCTATTTAATAATAATCATTTGTTATTATTATTATTATTTAATATTAAGAATTTTCAAACAGATCTTCTTGACTCATAGATGATACACTAGCAGGTACTACAATTTTGTACCACAGTGGCTCTGGGAGAAATGGCAATGAAAAAGTACTCCATAGTCCACAAAGCTCCAGAACTGGATTCTGGTTTGGTTTTATAGCATATCAACCACTGTTGGTTATTTAATGCCAAATCTTGTTTTTATAAATACATATATATTAAATATATGATTTGTGAACACATTTTGTAGGTACAAACAGTTAAATGATTTAACAGTTCTATATCTAGCAATTAAATTTATTATAAGTCATTTTTCACAGTTTAAATGTCAGTTCTATTTGACCCACAAATGGGACCCTATCAGGTGTTACCACTCTGGGCCAGAATGGACCTGGGAGCAATTGCAATAAAGTGATACTCTGCATTCCCCTAAGCTCCAGCATCACTGGAGTCTTACCATCAGATTGTTAAATGACATATCTCGGACACTCATTGGTTGGAGGGGCATTCTTATCTCTCTGCAGTCCAGTTTAAGTCAGAGTGGACCTGACAGTAATGCCAATGAAAGGGCACCATCATATGCAGTTTAGTGTCATATCCAGGTCACCCTTCTTTTTTTTAGTGGGAGGAAGGTCTTACCTCACTGCATGGGATGCAGTCGGCGTATTATAAGCTCCACTGACAGGCAGATATTTATTCTAAAGTAAAATTTTTATTAGAAAAACAACATACCAGCAGCAACGAAGAGGCAAAAGAAAAATACTAGTTCTAATTATTAATAACAATAATGCATCATTTAAGAATTAAAAAAAAACTTTTTTTTTAAATGATGCTCATACTCTGCATGAAACACCCCCCCCTAAAAAAAAAAAAAAAAAAAAAAAAAAAAACACCATAGAGTACTGAGAAATCAAGAAAAAACAGATATATAATTAAAGTTAGTATTCTTTCAATTAAGAGTTCTTTGTCGCTCAGAATGGATATGAGGGTCATTCAATAAATAAGGTGAATTTTACTTAACAAGTTGGCAAGAAGTAGCAATGTTTACAGTTGCACCATTTTCAAGGAAATCAATAGTGATCTAAAATATTGTCACAGAATCATCATTTTCAATGACTGCTGTGCCCAGAACTTTTTTTTTTACTAGAGAGTCACTGTTTCCATTCCATGGTCTGTATATTTGATTAAGGCTCCTATTGGCAAAGCCATGTCTAGCCCATTTGTAAACATTTTTTTTTTACTGAAACATGATTTCTATACACATTAAACATTATTCTGTAAATTTCATATGGTTTGCACTACTCAACCACCAAAAATTTGATGACAGACCTCTGTTCAAACCTGAAGCACTCTATTTGATTAGCTGCCATTTTGAATAGAGGCAAGACAAATTTTTAGTAGAGTGTTCATCAATGGCCTGGGAGACCAGGGTTCAATCCCAAGTAGAATCATACCAAAAACTCAAAAAAATGGTACTTGATGCTGTCTTGCTTAACACTGAGCATTATCAGGTATGGGTCAAAGGTAGTGGAGCAAACCAGAGAAAGGAGTAGCGCCCTCCCCTATACTTTGGTGTAGTAGCTATTGAAAAAGGAGCCTTTAGGTCACCAATTTTACTTACTTTAGATAATAAAGAGTTTACACTTATAGAAACAAATACTGAAAAAAGAATTTTGTTTTTCAAAAAATTCTACTTATTTATCAAGTGACCCCCATACATGTATATATTCATCGAGTGACCCTCATACATGTACATATTCATCGAATGACCCTCATACATGTACATATTCATCGAGTGACCCTCGTGTATATATATTTTTAAGATCGACCTTAACCTAAGCCAAATTGGCCACTCATCAGTAATGTGTTTTAATGATATGGTGACGAGATTAAGTATATAAATAGAAAAAAAAAATTAGGAGAAGTGAGGACAAAAATATAAATGTACAGATGAACTTGGAGAGATTTGAAAGTCTAAAAACTGATAAGACACTTATTAACCTTGGACTCAAGGTCATATCATGTTTGAAAACATTCATGGGGTTGCAGTTTTCTCATTGCTATACATTGAAGGCCCACCACAATGTTAACATTCTAAATCAATACTAATAATTTTCAAACAAATCTATTTGACACAAATAGGACCTAAACAGCTACTACCAGTTTAAGTCAGAGTGGACCTGGCAGTAATGCCAATGAAAGGGCACTCCACTCTTCAGAACTGGAGCCTCAACATTAGATGCAGTTTAATGTCATAGCCATACACCTTTTAAGGGGAGTGTCTTACCTATCTTAAGGGGATATTCTAAACCCTATTAATAGGCTATCAAATACAATGGAGAACATTTATTTATATATATATATATACAAAACATAAATTAAGCAGAAAACAGGATAAAATAAGTCCTTATTTAATAAATAAAAAAAGTAAGTAAAGTTGTCGACCTTAGTTGAGGGTGACCCGAAGGCTCCCTTTTCAATAACTACTATACCAAGGTGTAGGGGAGGGTGCTACTCCTTCTCTGGATTGCTCTACTTTACCCTTGATCCTTACTTTATAACACTGAGTGTTAAGTAAGGCGGCATCAAGTACCATTTTTTGAGTCTTTGGTATAACTTGATTGATATAACTTGATTGAACCCCAGTCTCCTGAACCATTGGTGAAGACTTTACTTATAAGGCGAATGGCCTGGTATTTAATAAATAATACACGCACATGCATTGTTTTTTTTTTACTCAGTCATAAAAAACCTTTTTGTTTCTTCTTCTTCTTCACTTCTTTCTTTTGTGAAAGATTCTTTGATGAGACATGACCAGAAAAAAAAGTTCTTTTATAGAACTTATGAGTATGCTCTCCTTAAAGATATTCCCAAATTTTTATATATATATATATATATATATATATATATATATATATATATATATATATATATATATACATACACACACACACACACACTATAGGAGATATTTGCCAATGGCCTGGAAGACAATTCAAGGTCAAGTCATACCAGACCTAAAAAAAAAAAAAAAAAAAAGGTACTTGATGCCTCCTTGCTTAACACTCAGCATTATAAGGTAGAGATCAAGGATAAAGTAGACCAATCCAGGGTAAGGAGTAGCGTCCTCCACTACACCTCAGAGTAGCAGGTAATGAAAAGGGAGCCTTTACATCACCCTTGACTATGGTTGCCAACTTTACTTGAGATATATAAGTAATGGCAAATATACCCAACCAACCCGAAACACTACTGCATAGTTTGGAACAAGCCACCACAGGCATTGGCCTCCATGTCAATGCACACAAAACTGAATACATGTGCTTTAATCAAACAGGTGACATTTCCACACTAGACGGAAGCTCTCTGAAACTGGTAGACAAGTTCACCTGCCTTGGAAGCAGTGTCTCATCAACCAAAAAAGACATCAACATGCAGCTAACGAAGGCATGGACAACTATCGATAAGCTATCGATCATATGGAAGTCAGACCTGACCAATAAAATTAAACACAGTTTCTTCCAAGCAGCGGTCGTAACGATACTGCTATATGGATGCATTACTTGGACACTAACAAAACGGCTGGAGGAAAGCTAGATGGCAATTACACAAGAATGATGCAAGCAATATTGAACAAATCCTGGAGGCAACACCCCACAAGGCACCAACTATACGGCCACCTACCTCCCATCACGAAAACTATCCAAGTTAGACGAACCAGACATGCAGGACACTGCTGGAGAAGCAGGGATGAGCTCATAAGTGATGTACTCCTATGGACCCCTGCATATGACCGAGCAAAAGCAGGACGACCAGCTCGAACATACTTACAGCAGCTATGTGAGGATATGGGATGTAGCCCTCAAGACCTGCCAGAGGCGATGAATGATAGGGAAAAGTGGCGAGAGAGGGTCAGGGATATCCGTGCTAGCCGCACAACATGATGATGATGAAATGAAGACTGTGAATATCCAAAGAATGAGGACTCAATCCATAGCTATTTGATACAAAATATACCTGCAGAGCATTACATATATATTTTTTGTTTAAAAAACAAGAAATTTAGAAATCGTATTTCTTAATAGATTTATTTTGCTTATTGATTTTTTAATAAGCAAAATAAATTTATTATGGAATACAATTTCTAAATTTCTATTTTTTTTTTTTTTAAAACAAAAAAAAAAACCCCAAAAACATACATATATAATTATTAGTTCATAATCTGCCACAGATATTTGTTGAATTTAGATCTGAAAGGTTCATAATGATAGCTTCATCTGATTGATATTCTCCATTGAATTAAGTGCATTGACAATACTTTTTTTCCCCATTCAGCCATATATTTATATAAACATAAATACTTCATATTCTAGAACAGGATCTTTAACAGAAGATGATTTTTAATGCCATAGCCAGGATTTTTGACTGTGTGTGTGTAAAATAGAGTTCACTAAACATGCAAATACTGCATGGTTTTGAGTAGTAGTGTTGAAGAAGAGAACTTTGGTAAGTGACAATCCATAAAGTAAGTAATCAAGTCACATTTGACAAATACTATGCTGATTTTAAAAACAAATTGGGTTGCTGTGAATAAAGAATTGTATAAACCCTAATCCTAACTTCTAGAACAAGCAATAGGAACAGTGTTAGAGAAGGCTGAAAAATCC
Source organism: Sepioteuthis lessoniana (assembly GCA_963585895.1). Classification (NCBI taxonomy): domain Eukaryota; kingdom Metazoa; phylum Mollusca; class Cephalopoda; order Myopsida; family Loliginidae; genus Sepioteuthis; species Sepioteuthis lessoniana. Next base: position 2,729,239 of record OY757935.1, read on the forward strand.
TTTCTATCCTGGACTTTTAAATGGATGAGTAATTTCCAATAATCCTTCTCCATTTGCTTTTGTATGATTTCCTAATAAAGATGAATGGGGATACAACAAGGTGGGAACCCATAACCTTTGTAGAGGGTCAGCTTCTCTAATCCTTATGATGGCTCAGGTGGCCAACTGTTGCTGTAGATATAAAAAAAAAAAAATCAGAATTGACATTTCTTATGAAAAAGATAGAGATGGTACAAAGAAATTCTGTATTGTCAGAACAGGACCATCAAAAAGGAATTAATCTTATGGGGAAAACAGAGGTATGATTTTTTAGTCAGTAATGAATGTAGCACGACTAATCCCATCTAGCATCTAAGATTGGAGTCATATGACTTTCTGTTAATTATCCAAGTTTCATTGTGACTGGATATTGCAATGTAGTTTAAATGAGTTAAAAGGATTTTCTTGAAATTAGTTTTTTTACTCGATTTGAAATAAAAAGAAATATTTTGATATACGCATAAATTAATTCATTTGATGAATATTTGTGTTAACTATTATATTTCTATAAAAGGAAATTTTATTGAGAGTCATTCATATTTTTCATTAAAAAATATCTATCATCTTTCTCATTCAAGTTGCTTTTTATCACAATCATGATAATTTTCACAAGTATGATCCTCCATTTTCCTAAATGAAGTAGCTTTTTATCACAATCAATAATAATTTTCACTTTTATTTCCACTATTACTGTTCATCTTCCTAATTCTAGTTGCCTTTTATGACAATCATTGATTATTTTCACTAGTATTTTCACTATTATCCTTCATCTTCCTAATCCTAGTTGTTTTTTTTTATCATTTGAACTTTTTTTCCCTTTAGCACAAGATGGAGAACAGTGAGTGTCATGTATTACATGAGATAATATTATGAACGTACATTTGCCTTTTATAAAAAGTCAGAGTTAGGTAGTAGTAAAAATGAATGAAGAGACATCATGAAAAGGTTGACTGCACAGCTCACATTTACAATAATACTGAAACAATTTTCTATTCTACGAATTAAATAAATAGTGGCCTAAAAAGCATCAATGGGAAACTAGTGTTGTCTAACAAAAATTTCTTAGGTGGAAAAAAAAAAAAAAAAAATCTGTACAAGTGCAATGAAATAATTACCACAGATTTCTTGTGACAAAAATTTGTTGGACAAACCTGTATAACAACTTAAAAAACCAAGAAGCTAAATAAGGTGGACTTATTGTCCTTAATCCGGTCATACAACAGAGAAAGGTGAAAAAAATCTTGTTATTCTCAGTCAAGCCCACTTTCCTTCTGAGAACAAGAGAGGAATTTTTCGATGTGTCCGTATCGAAAAATACATTCAAAATTATCTGGGAAATCTCAAAAATAACATGAAAAAGTACAACATTAAGTTCTCACAATCTTTAGTTCATCAAACAATTCTCTTTATAATGAATTGGTGGGGATGAAAAAAAAGATGAAATCAACAGGTGTTTATTATGTCAACTTTTCATTTATATGTAGATATTTATTAAAATTAACTTGATCAGTCCCAAGGCCAACAACAGTGGAGCACTCAGTGAATATTAAACTCATTACACTAATAATAGTATACAAGAAAAGCCTGCTAGTAGTAGGTTAATGACAATATAATTATTTATATTAGTTTAGTTCCAATAAAAAAATAAATAAAAATTTATATTTAGGTACTGGCTCATTGGCCTAGTGGCTACAGTGTTCCGGGAGACCTGGGTTCAATCCTAGGTCGCGTCATACCAAAGACTTTAAAAATAGTACTTGATACCTCCTTGCTTAACACTCAGCATTATAAGGTATGTATCAAGGGTAAAGTGGAGCAATCCAGGGAAAGGAGTAGCAACCTCCCCTACACCTCGGTGTAGTAGCTATTGAAAAAGGAGCCTTCTGGTCGCCCTCGACTAAGGTCGCCAATTTTACTTTTTATTTACAGAGATGAAGAAAAAAAAAAAAAAGGTCTTTAGAAGATGATTTTATTTGCAGAAATATTTGCCAACATTAAACATTTTGTTTTTTTAGACCTTATTAATAACTTACACACCTTGATGAAAGTCCAAAAACCAAACATTTAATGCTGACATATATCTACAGATAAAATATTTCTCTGAAGACCTTGTGTTTTTTCGGTTTGAATACTGTCGACAGAGTTCTTGGTCTGATGATTGCATAGGGGAGAAACTGACAGTTGCCAAGCACCGTTGACTCAGTGTCTCCACTATCTTAACCTAGATCTACATATATTCAATCACCAATATTGAGTGCTTTTTATTTATAAATATAGAAAACTACATTATTAATATACATATGTTTGTCAGTATATATGATTAAAACATAAAATCTTAATCTATGCACAAAAATACAGACCAATATTGTAAGATATCTCAGTTTCAAAAAATATATAAGATATAAAAGAAAAAACAACAAAAAACAAAACACATAACTCACAATTATGACCCTCAGGTGAGATAATGTTTCACACATCTAATGTATGTGTGTGTGTGTGTGTGTGTGTGTGTGTGTGTGTCTATATATATATATATATATATATATATATATATATATATATATATATATATCAGGGGCGGAGACAGGACTAGTGCTACTCGTGCCCGGCACGACCAATAACTCGGTCAATGTTATTCAAAATGGATTAAAAATCATCCATTAATTTCAAGCAAACATACTTAGTCTGATCTCAATTAAATTACGTATCTATTCAAGTTTCGATAACTAAGTAGCCAAAAGTTCATAAATATATCTGGGAATAATAGAACGATGCTGTTTTGAACGGATGGTCATTGAACATCCCATAAAATCGGCTATAATGTTGAACGCCCGATCTGTGCCAGGCACTAGACCGTTATAATAACAGTAATGTTAGAGAAATACGCTTTTGGCTGTAGCCAATAGGAAGAGCAACCCTACCACTGTGCTCAAAAATCTTAGCACGTGCGACTGTTGATAGATATATTGGGAAGAGGGAGAGGGACAGAGAGAGAGACAGGATAGCAGATTAGAGCAGTCGCCGACGTCATCATCATCGCTATGGTAAATGTTGGTTAAATGGCGTGTTTTAATTCGTTTTTTTCACTAACAGATGTCTATTTCTTTAATGAATGTTGCATATATTACATTCTGTAACTAAAATTTGTTTATTTGAATACATTTTCAACAAATAATCTTTATTTTAAGCGAAATTGAAACTACTAGCTGTGTCTGTGTATATTGTCATCAGTTTCTTTATTCTAATAAACATATTTTTCTCGTCATAGTAATGAACATCTTCTCTTTTCTTCTATACTTTTGAAAGGAAAAAAAATTATCTTATCTACTGTATTAACAAGACTACAAATTATTTAGTATCTTGATTGTTTACAAAAAAAAACACCATGCAAGGTACGTTTGTCAATCTGTGCTATACAATGGAGAATCACGCAACAGCAACTATGATGACTTACTTTGGGTCCACGGACCACGGGTTGGGAAGTGAAGTTGACAGAGTGCGGGGGAGGGGCACGAGTAGCAAAAATAGGCTAGAGTCGCCACTGATATATATATATATATATATACACACACACACACACACACACACACACACACCATATAATTCCATATAAAAGAAAAACCTTTAAAAATTACTCTTTTTTTTTTGTTATAATATTTATTTCAGCAGACCCTTTATTTTTAAAATGTTAGATCGGTATCTTCAGACAAAGAAATAATGAGAAATTTCTAATGAAGATTTAGAAAAACTCACAAAATTCCAGCCACCCAATCTCTCTAACCCAAATTTCATTTGCTTTTTTATTTATTTTTTTTTTTTTTAGTAAAGACCAGACCATTTGTTTTTCCTGTCTGGTTGACAAATGACATTTAATTCCTGTATCAAGATGTATTAATTTTTAACTTCTCTTTCCTTTCCACCTCTTTTTTATGTAATGGCATATTATATATATATATATATATATATATATAAAAAAGAGGTTTATAGTTCTTACAAGTTCACTTGGTGAGTTAATGGAGGACCAATGGTTGCAGTATTATCAAAGTGCTCAATATCAATGACAGAGCTTTTATACATCTGCATTTCTGCCCAAGATCACAGTGTAGTTACCATGCACTTTGTTTTGGATCAAAATGTTACTCTGTAACACTTCTGCCAAAAGATCAAAATTTTATAGACAAGATGGAATCCAGATTTTGAGATTCAAAAAGAATATAAAACAAATTAATGAGCCAAAATTCAGTTTGGGTGGATATTTTCACTGCTGGAAAAATTAAGGAAAAGGAGATGATATGCCTAAAAATAATTTAGATTATAGAATAAATTTTTAAAAAAAGTAAGGAATGAACAAGCATGGCAGTTTACAAAGCTGATTTTACAACCAAGTTAAATCTAAATTTTGCCTAAGATTAAATTTCAGTTCTTCAACTATTGGGAACCTGAAGACTTTCAGAATTTGATAAGCTAGATTGCTGTGGGAGTTGGGGTATTGATTTAAAAAAAAAAAAAAAAAAAAAAAAAAAGTCAATACTTGTAAGAAATAATAGGAAGTAATCATTGTAATTTGATAAGATTAGTTTTAATAATAAATGTAATTTGGGTCAGCTATTTCATGCACCTTTCAAATTGAGCTTTTTTCTTTTTAAAATCAAGTTTGAGGTTTCAATACAAAATGAATCAAAGAAAACAAAACAGTTACATTATTTCTGATACACAAGAAACAAAGTTATGCTCAAGTCTATTTTTAACACAGAAGACATTTCAGCTTCAAAAAAGTGTCGAAAATGAAAAATCTAATTCTGGTTTCTGTGATCTCATTTTAACAGTCTTCAGTAGACATAGTAGAAACGGTGACTTAATAGGTCTGGTTTGGTTTTATAGTATCTTAACCATTGAAGGTCGTTTAATGCTAAATCTTCTTATATATATATATATATATATATATATATATATATACACACACATACATGTACATAAAATATGATTTCTAAACACATTTTGTAGATCACATTTTTAAACAAGCCTGTTTCACTCATTTCTATCTAATACAAATAACTATTTACTATTAATCATTTGTTTACACATAGTTTAATGTTCCAAGTATTGCTATGTATCACTAACAATTCAAATAAACATCAGTCATTTGTTTACACACAGTTAAATCATAAAATAGTTCTATTTCAAACAATTCAGTTTAGCCTAAGTACACAGTTTAAATATCAAATAGTTCTATTTGGCCCCATAGATAGGACCCTGTCAAGTGCTACCATTCCAGGTCAGAGTAATGGCAATAAAAAGGTACTCCACATTCCCTAAAGCTCCAACATTACTAAAGCCTCACCATCAGATCGTTCCGTGTCATATCCAGGACACTTATTGGAGGAGTCTTACCCCTCTGCAGAGATGCAGTCAGAATATTCTGCAGTCCCAGCCAACATGACTGGTCTTACTAGGGACTGTACAAATAATTTTCATTCATTATTACACACAGATGTATTTAGACTAGTATACTCAGTTTGGTTGTCAGTCATAATAATTTCAGCCTTTAATTTACTGGAAGATAGTCAAACAACCTCACAAGGATGCAGTAACTGATACAAGATGCTCTCTTAGCATGGGCAGCAGAATAACAACAATCTACCCCTGTGGATTAGATAAAGAGCTTAATTCAAAATTCTCAGAAGATCACCAAGACATCTAAAAAGGAATGGAGAGTAAAACAGTTGAAATGAGATTATATTACTACCAAATACATCAGTGTATAATGACAATATGAACACATAACTCACAATTATGACCCTCAGGTGAGATAATGTTTCACACATCTGATGTGTGTATATATATGTATATATATATGAATTCAAATAAAAATAAAATGAAATAAAAGCTCATAAATATTTAACAAATCGAAATTATGTTATTCTTTAAGGTATTAAATTTAGTTCACAGCTCAAGATTAATGCGTCCTGTTGTCCTGGGGATACTAGAATATTCATTGGGGACATCCCAATGGACAGTAATTTTTTTTTTAAATTAAGATAAGTCAAACTGACAATTAGAAGATTATAAACTAATTTTTTTTTCATCATTTGGATAATTTTTAATAAAAATCTTTCTAAATTTATTAAAGAGCATGGAAACCACAATTTTAAGATTGAATAGACCAAAATAAATATTATTTATTTCCTAAATGTTTTAATGCTGTTTTTATTATGTTACTAACAACTATAAAAGATTAAAAAAAATTGATTTTGGGACAGTTGAAAGTGTTTATTTGGGCAGTAGTGAAGAAAGTCAATCTGGAGCCAAGAGAAATAAAACAGGAAAAAAAAGCAATTAATTCTAGCTAAGTTGATTGTTTTCATTAAGACTGAAAATCCCCAAAGAGATTATAAGAGACACTTCAAAAAAGCTGGCAGTGATAATAACTGCAATGTTTTGACTATAACAATCAAGATGAAGATACAAGTCCAAGTACATCAGTGTATAAAATTGATATTTTCTCAACTCAGACAAAAAAGATTTACAATTTTCAAATTATTTCATCAACTGTTTAGAATAGAATCCTCATCTTTGTTGTTTTGATTATAATATTTAAGCTGGTAGTCTATCACTTGTTTTTTTAGCATTACAGTAAAATATTTTCTATCATAAAACTTACTTTTTCCAATGCGTTCCTATGATAGAGCCCACCCTTAAAACAGAATTCATAGAGTAGAACTCATCCTTTACACAGGGTATCCCCCCAGAAAATCCCACCCACCCTTTATACAGAGCATGGCTACTGAGAAATCCACCCTTTAGATAAAGCATTTCTATGGAAGAACTCATGCTTTAAACAGGGTATTCATACAGTAGAATCCACCCTTAAAACAGAGTATTCATCAAGTAGAACCCACCCTTTGTAGAGAGCATTCCTACAGAGGTACTCACACTTTAAACAGAGCATTCTTACAGAGGAACCCACCCTTTACACAGAGACTTCTTACAAAGGTACCGATCCTTTACACAGAATTCTTAGAGGTACCCACCCTTTACACAGAGAATTCTCACAGGGGTACCTATCCTTTAAACAGGGCATTTTTACAGAAGAATCCACCCTTTAAACAAGGCATTCTTATTGTAAAATCATATGGTGGTTATTATCGCAGAATGAGTTCTATTTTTTAACTATTATCTGAAGAGCTTGGTTGGTTTGGTTTTATGGCATATCAACTATTGTAGGTTATTTAATGACTGAGCTCTTTTTTGCACACAGTTAAATGGTTTCTAGTACTGCTATAGAACAATCACAATTTAACATTTTCTTTTGCACACAGTTTGTTCTATTTGAGCCATAGATAGGTCCCTATCAGGTGCTACCAACCCGTGTCAGAATGGACCAGAGGTCAATGGCAATGAAGGAGTACACCACATTCCCCAAATCTTCAAGACTGAAGCCTCGCTATCAGATGGTTTAATGTCATATCAGGACATTCATTGAGGTGTGACCCCTCTGCAGAGATACAGTTGGTGTATTCTACAATTCCAGCCAACTGGGCTGTGAGGTGCCTATAGTGTAATGGTTATCATCATAGGAAGCGGACTCAGCAAGCAGAGTTCAAATCCTGGATGAGGCAGTTTGCATTTTCTCACAACAATAATACCCGTGGGAAAGGTATGCATCTAACTATTGTAGGGCAAATAGGTTCTTTAAGTTTAATATGGAAACCAATCTAGGAGAAAGAAATCTGAATTCAAACCTGTTAAACTGTTCTTGTTCTTGTGAAGGAGTTGGGTAAATACATACTGCCTGAAATTCTGAGATTCATTATTATCATTGAATCTGCAAATTGCTTTTTTTTCCTCCTTTTATAGACTTAAAAAAAAAAAAAAAAAAAAAAAAAAAAATTGATATTGCCACAGATATCCCAGATATCCAAATGGTGAACCATTGATAATAGGAATTGTTCTTCATTCTCAGACTGAATAATAATACACATTCTTCAGCAGTTGAATATATTGTATAAAATGTAACAGTAAAATTAACACAGACAAGAATATTCATCCAAACAAGTAATAGAAAAATAATCTTAGAATTTCAAATAAGGTGGAAATAAAGATGCCACCTACAGTCAGTTCTCAAAGGTGCTAAGGCCAAGTAAATTAATGTTATCAGCAATGGCAAGAGAAAAAAAAATAGAGGAGGAAGGAAAGCTATTCCACCTACCAACTCTTGAAACAGGTCCACCCTGATACTGGTTGGTTGGTCAGTTTTTATGGCATATCAACCTTTGCTGGTTATTAAACGCCAAATCCATTTTATGCAAATAGTTCTATTTCAAACAATTCAGTTTAGCAAGAGTACACAGTTTAAAAAACACAGTTTTAAAAACATTTCTATTTCAAGCTATTCAGTTTATTCAAACAGTGCTAATTCAGTTTAGCATAAGTACAGATTTTGTTTACGCATGGTTAAATGTCAACAGTTCTATATTAAACAATTCAGTTTAGTGTAAGTAGAGTTTCAATGTCAAAAACAGTTCCATTTCAAACAATTCAATTTAGCATAAGCACGCAGTTTAAATGTAAGTACAGTTTAATTGTCAAAAACATTTCTATTTCTCAAATAGTTCTAATTCAAATAATTCAGTTTAGCATAAGTATGCCGTTAGTTCTATTTAACCCATAGATAGGGCCCTATCAAGTGCTACCATTCCGGGCCAGAGTGGACCTGGGAGCAATAGCAATGAAAGGGTGCTCCGCATTCCCCAAAGCTCCAGTATCACTGGAACCTCACCATCAGATTGTTTAGTGTCATATCCAGGACACTCATTGGGGAAGGGGTCTTACCCCTCTGCAGAAGTGCAGTCGGGATATTCTACAGCCCCAGTCGAGCTTTGTCAAATATCTTTTTGGAAGAATTGCCACTGAAGCCAGCTGTCTAGCCCAGTACATTTAACCATCACCAGAAATAATGCACTGGCCAATGTCCATCTCTTTCTATCATGGTCATGATGTGACACATGGTCAATATTGAAGCGGAGAAGATCTGGTTTGAATTCAGAGATTTTCTTCTTTAAGACTGGTTGCCAAACCAAGGCTACAGAACCCAAACTGCCCAATTATCCACCTACAGGTGGGAGTAGGAATAATGGAGTCATGCTTTTCCAAAGAATTAAGTAAAAATGTTAACTGCTTATCTCAGGATTTGAACCTGACTCACTGAATCCATTTCCTACAATAATAACCATCTCACCCCCTGCAGCTCCTATGTTCTATCATAAATATACTTTAGAATTTAGTTTTTCCTTCAGATGTAAACATTAATTTAATGCTATGTTAACATGTACAAAAGTTGTCATGAATGCAATGCAAAAATGACTCCATTGTTTCAGGATACAAAAGTTTATTTAGACTACCTTTTTCATAGTAGTCACAAAATGAGAGATTGGCAAAAGGAATTACATGATCCCATTAAATCAACAGAGTGGGATGCAAAAATACAGAGACATAGTTACTATGCAAAAAGGGGCACGCACTTAGTTCAATTTTTTGCATGCTACCTGTACGTGTGCAATTTTGCCTCCAATCAACAGCCCACTCTTCATTGAGGGTCTCTTTGCTCTGTCTTTGACTGACTGACTGACTCCAACTTCTGACTTCTCTAAATGACTGTGTCTTTGAAATCTTATATATTTTCTTTTAATGATTCTTATAATCTGTTAATCACACATAATCACTAAAACTTTTTAGTGACACATCATAGCTACATATCAGAAGATAGCTATCCAAATATTTATTTTAACATTTCACCACCAGCTGATTTCAAAAGATACCTGTCATGGTACATTTTGACAGGAGCTGACATGTGCATTTGCAAAACAAGGTTTACCTTTCCAACTCAAAAACCTGCAACTATAAAAAGTTTTTAGCAAGTACACAATTTATCACTAAAAACTAAAATAATTAATTAAAATCCTAATTATATTACATGAACTTGCATTTAATTTCTAAATTGAATATGATTGATTGGGTAGTATTTCACAAGGATAATTTGTTGGTACTTTTTCCTCTTAGTGCATTTTTGAACAGGTCTTCTCCAAGGTCTGTAAGGCATAAGGGTAATGGACTTATCCCTGGTATGCTGACCCATGACAGAGGGGTTGAATTTAGAGTTCTTTCACCAAGACTGGCTGCCCTACAAAGGTAAAAGTAAAGTAAAGCTGGTGACCATAGTCAAGGGTGACCTAGAGGCTCTCTTTTCGATAACTATCACACCAAGGTGTAGGGGAGGGCGCTACTCCTTTCCCTGGATTGCTCCACTTTACCCTTGATCCATACCTTATAATTCTGAGAATTAAGCAAGGAGGCATCAAGTACCATTTTTTGAGTCTTTGGTATGACCTGACCAGGGATTGAAACCAGGTCTCCTGGGCCATTGGCAAACACTCTAACCATCATGCCAATGTCCAGTTTACAAAGGTGAAGGAAACAAATTTGTTTTATTTTAGCTATAGCTGAGAGAAGAAGAGAAATATATTCAGGTCTTTTGGTATGGTTTGGTTTTATGGCATATCAACCACTGTAGGTTATTTAATGCCAAATCCATTTTTATACATTCAAACAATTCAGTTTAGCATAAGAACAGTTTTTTGTTTATATTCAGCTAAATGTAAAAACTTCTATTTCAAACAATTCAGTTTTGGATGAGTATATAGTTTAATTCTATTTGACCCAATCAGGTGTTACCATTCCGGACCAGAATGGACCTGGGAGTAATGGCAATTAAAGGGGTACTCCACATTTCTCAAATCTCCAGTATTACTGGAGGCTCACCATCAGATTGTTTAGTGTCACATTCAGGACATTCATTGGGAGAGTCTTACCCCTCTGCAGAAATGTAGTTGGTGTATTCTGTAGCCCCCAACCCCCCAACTAATTACGTTTGGTTGCTTTGTTAAATGGCATATCAACCTTTGTAGGTTATTTAATGCCAAAGCCATTCTCCTAGAAGAACAGTAGTAGTACTATTTAACCCATAGCTGGGAGGATAAGGGGGTTCATACCTTTCCCAAGGGTATTTGCCCGAAAGTGAACGTAATAGCGTGACTGGAATACGAACTCGCTTACGACAATTCCGCAGTCCATCACTTTAACCATGAATTCAAACCTGTTAAACTCCGCTTAAAAATTGACCTTGTGTCATATCCTGCCCAAGTGGAGGGGTTGGTAAATAGGATCACTTTAACCATTACACCACAAGGACCCGGCCCCAACTAGGCCATCAGGTCTTTTACAAAGACAATCCTGTGAAGTGAATGAAAAGAATGTTGGCAAGAGTTTTAAAATCAGCTTGTTGATTCCATTTCTCCTGCCAATAACTGTCACATCACTTGCATGCCTTGGCTTTTCTATTGGGATTGATTTGGCAGAATAAAATACACTTGTTCAGACAATTTTATCACGTCCACACACACATATATATATATAAGAGGAAAAAAAAAAGAAAGAAAAGTGAAGAGAAAATAGTAGGCTCATAATAATCAATATTTGATTATTAAAAAAGAATGGGAAAGGAGATTATTTTCTTTATTTGATTTTTATTCATAAGAGTTTCCACAGGATAAACAAAACTTACACCTAGTCGTACAAAAATCCTGTCCAGGCAATTTTAAGACATTGATGATGAAAGCAACTCTTTAACGCAACATACTTATAGGTTGTTTGAAATCACATCATGTCAGCTCTTGTTGAGTTATTTGGTGCCAAAGTCAGTCTTTTTTCAACCAGCACATTAGCATAATGGTTAGCACGTTTGCCATCAGTCTGGGAGACTGGGGTTCAATCCCAAGTCGAGTCATACCAAAGACTCAAAAAAATGGTACTTGATGCCTCCCTTATTAACACTCAGCTTTATAAGATCAAGAGTAAGTGGAGCAGTCCAGAGAAAGTAGTAGTGCCCTCCCATACATTTCGGTGTAGTAGCTATTGAAAAGGAAGCCTTTAGGTCGCCCTCAACTACAGTTGACCAATAACTTAAATGGTCTAAAGAAACTATTTAAGAATAATTATTTGCAAATAATTATAGTTTCAAATAATTATTCCTGGTTAGGTGGTTTAAGTAACTTTCAATTTAATAATTCGAAAATAATTATATATATTCAATTTACTATTCCTATAACTGGCTCATTGGAAAGGAGTAGCGCCCTCCCCTACACCTCGGTGTAGTAGCGATTGAAAAGGGAGCCTTCTGGTCACCCACTACTAAAGTTGCCAACTTTACTACTTATATGATTTTAAGTATTTCTGTTCAATATTGATAATTTTCAGACAAATCAAATGTAGTTTACAATCATTTTAAACCAATAAACACTTCATACTTATGTCTGAATAAGAATATGCAGATTGTATCTTCTTCAGAGAGGTATCCCCCGCCTAAAAGAAAAAAAAAAAAAAATAAAAAAAATAAAGGATCATGAATATAACATTAAACTGAGGCTCCAGTTCTGAAGAGTGTGGAGTACTCCATCATTGCCATTACTACCAGGTCCACCCAGAGGAGTAGTACCTTTAAGGATCCCATCTATAGCTCTGTTTAAAAATTATTAGTATTAGATAGGAATGTGCAAAAAACTTTTAAGAACATATGCAAAGAAAAGTAAATGTAATTTACTATGTATACAATTCCCTAACTTCTAGGCATATAATAACCCCAGACAGCTTGGTATGTCATTAAAATCAATCAGTCACTTCATACTTAGTTGGTCTTGTCGGCTGGGGTTGTATAACATAACATGCCAACTACACCACTGCAGAAGGATAAGACTCTCTCCCAAACAAGCGTCCCGAGTATGACACTAAAATGCATCTGATGGTTAGCCTTCAGTCCTGGAGCTTTAGGGAATGTGAAGAACACCTTTATTGCCATTACTCCCAGGTCCACTGACTTGTAGTGGTAGTATCTGTTAGGGTCCTCTCAAACAGAACTGTTCAATCATTTACTCAAGATTAATATTGGTAATTTGAAAGCATACACTAAGTGGAAATTATTTGTATTAGATAAGAATACTTGATAAATAGAATAACTAATGTTATATAGAAATAAAAGTAAGTAAAGTTGGCAACCATAGTCAAGGGTGACCTAAAGGCTCCCTTTTCAATAGCTACTACACCGAGGTGTAGGGGAGGGCTACTCCTTTCCCTGGATTGCTCCACTTAACCCCTGATACATACCTTATAATGTTGAGTGTTAAGCAAAGAGGTATCAAGTACCATTTTTAAAGTCTTTGGTATGACCCGACCTAGGATTGAACCCCAGTCTCCTGGACCATTGGAGAATACTCTACCCACTAAGCCAATGAGCTGGTTTAAATAGAAATACTTAAAAATATTGAACTGTGTAAAAATGAATTATTGATATTAATTAAAATTATTAGTGTTAGATAGGAATACTTGAAACCAAAAGTGTGTAAAAACAAATGAGCTTTAACAACTCATTTCAAAATAAAGTTACCTACAAATTATTTGCTTACAAATCATATGTATTTCAGTAATTCCCACTGGTGGGGCATGGCAATATTTGGGTGGGGTTTGTTTAGAGACCCTTTAAGCTTCCTTCATATGAATTGCAGTAAAATTTTGAATTTTTTAGAATTAAATATTACAGGGGGCATCAGAATTTTAGAATTACTAAAGTTAAGCATGGCCCAAAATTGGTAGGAACCACTGATATTATATATATATATATATATATATATATATATATATATATATATATATATATAGTCATCCACAGACAGACTGTTTCGTTCTATCAGAACTTTTCAGTGTGGCTAGACACGTTGGATGCTCGAAGCCGGGATTGAAATCCATCCAACTTTACGTTAGACTAAGTCTCAGACCTCTCAGCCAACAAGAGTACCACGTTGGCTAAGGGAATTTTTAAGGTATTTATGTAGCAGCAGCAGCATCCGTTTGTTTACATTTTTATACCCTATCGGCTACCAGAGTGCTCAATTCTTTCAAAGAGCTTTGCATTATGCGAGTGGCGGCCAAAAATTCCTTCACTAGAGTGCTCAACTCCCATGGGGGAGCGTATATATTGTCATCCACAGACGGACTGTTTTGTTCTATCAGAACTCTTCAGTGTGGCAAGACACACACAGATATCATACACACATAGACATCACACACACACACACACATACATACATACATACAACAGGATTTGGCATGAAATAACCCACAAGGGTTGATATGCCATAAACCAGCAACCAACCATCATTAGTTGCAATATCATTGTTTTAACAAAGTACTGCAACTCCAGAACTTGAGCCTCACCATCAGATGCAGTCAGCATATATTAAGCCCCACTGATAGGGTGACACATACTAATAAGTAAATCAATTACATTTGTTATAAGCACTTGCATAATTCCCATTGTTTATATCTGGATTATTTATGGATCAAGAGTTCTGTCTGTCTATTGATCCAAGACGGATGCATCAGTCATTTAGGAATGTAGATGCATTATTATTTAATTTTTTTTTTAAATCTCACCATAGATTTATTCATTTTTCTTTTTAAATAGATAAAGCTCAGTCAGTCTTTTTTATAATTAATCTTGACTAGTGTGATTCTTTATTGACACATCTAAATCAAATGGATCCCATCTAAAAAAAAAAAAATTCACTGGTTTTTCTATGTAAGTAAGTAAAGTTGGCGACCGTAGTCAAGGGTGACACGAAGGCTCCCTTTTCGATAGCTACTACACCAATATGTAGGGGAGGGCGCTACTCCTTTCCCTGGGTTACTCCACTTTACCCTTGATTCTTACCTTATAATGCTGAGTGTTAAGCAAGGTAGCATCAAGTACCATTTTTTATTTTTGAGTCTTTGGTATGACTCGACCTGGGATTGAACCCAAGTCTCCCGGGCCAATTTTCTATGATTTTACAATATAGATATATTGTCAAAAACCACTCTATATGATTTATTTTTCTTTTGTCTTAATTCGTGTCTTGAGTGTGACACTAAACTGCTCCAGTAGTGAAGCTCAGAGGAATGTGCAGTACTTCTCTACTGCCATTACACCCAGGTCCACTCTGACTGGGAGTGGTAGCACTTGTTTAGAGTTCACATCAAATAGATCTATTTGAAAATTATTAGTATTGGATATAAATACTTGAAACCATATAACCATGTGCAAACAATTTACTATATTGAAAACATCATTGTACATAAACTATTAATACGAGATAGAAATACTTGAAGCCATACAACTGTATGCAAATTATTGGTATTAGATAAGAATAGATGTATATTTTCTTTTTTACTTGAAATCATTTAACTGTGTTCAAATAAATGATTGCAGACAAAAGTGCAATTTAAAAAATACCACAGGACATTGAAAATAGAGTTATGACTATAATCAAGCATTTAGAAATTAATCACATTTCAGCATTTATTGGCCTAGTGGGTAGAGTGTTCGCCAATTGTCCGGGAGACCGGAGTTCAATCCCAGGTCACGTCATACCAAAGACTTTAAAAATGGTACTTGTTACCTCCTTGCTTAACAATATAAGGTATGTATCAAGGATAAAGTGGCACAATCTAGGGAAAGGAGTAGTGCCCTCCCTTACACTTCAGTGTAGTAGCTATTGAAAAGGGAGCCTTCAGGTTGCCCTCGACTACTGTCGCCAACTTACTTAATAGATAGAAATACTTGAAACCATACAATTGTGTGCAAATTATTAGTATTAGATTGGAATACTTGAAATCATTAACTGTGTGCAAATAAATAGACAAATAAAAGTGCAATTGAAAAATCCAGTGGAACTTTAAAAATATAGTTATAATTACAATAAAACATTTACAAATTAATCACATCTCAGCATTAAATAACCCATAAGGAGTTGATATACCATTAAACAAATATTTCTAACTTTGCAGGAGATACAGACAGTATATTCTAGACCCTGCTAACAGGGTGGTAAGCTACTAGTGTACATTATATACAAGTAGATTAATTTGGGGGAGTTTCTGTTAATTTGTAAGCAGATTAAATAGATTTTGAAATAAATCTAAAACTTTTTGTCATAGAGAGTAAGCAATTACAAATAATCCTTTAAGTGGCTAAAAAGTTTAAAGCTACAATTGAGACTGATGAATTGATATTTAAAGTGAGCAGTTGAAAATACTGTCCGGTTGATTTTAAACAGCATGTCAACCTGTCTATGGTTATTTTATGCCAAGAGGTTAGGGAATCATATTCCTTGTACATTCAAATACACATTTTTATGTAACTGTTTCTAAAGTTTTTTTCTTTAAGCCATCAGTTGCACTTTAATTGGTTGGTTGGGTTTTATGGCATATCAACCTTTGTAGGTTATTTAACGCATAATCCATTTTTATACAAATAGTTCTATTCTAAACAATTCCATTTAACGAGTACACAGTTTAATTGTCAAAAAATTTCTATTTCAAGCTATTCAGTTTATTCAAACAGTTCTTATTCAGTTAATTAAGTTTAGTATAAGTGTAGATTTTGTTTACACACAGTTAAATGTCAAAACTGTTCTATTTCAAACAATTCGGTTCAGCATAAGTACACAGTTTTGATGTCAAAAACAGTTCCATTTCAAATAATTCAATTTAGCATAAATACACAGTTTAATTGTCAAAAACATTTCTAATTAAGCTATTCAGTTTAGTCAAACAGTTCTAATTCAAACAATTCAGTTTAGCACAGGTGCTACCATTCCGGGACAATGTGGACCTGGGAGCAATGGCAATGAAGGGGTGCTCTGCATTGCCCAAAACCCCAGCATCACTGGAACATCATCATCAGATTGATGGAGTGGGGGGGGGGTCTTATCCCACTCCAGTGGTGCAGTCGGTGTATTCTATAGCCCCAATTGACTGGGCAGGGGGGGTCTAACTCCTCTGCAGAGGTGCAGTCAGTGTATTCTATACCCCCCCACCAGCCGACTGGGCAATTGCACTTTAGTGTCATATCCATGACACCATTTTCGGAGGGGGTCTTACCTCTCTGCAGGTCATACAGTAAGTTCTGCCTACAGAGCCATATAATAAGTTCTGTCGACAGAGCATGGAAAATATTGAGGAATTTCATTTAAACACAACTAGTACTACTTACCAATATTACATGTAGGTTGTAAGACAGTCATTATTAAAAATAAAGAATGTAGAAATCGCATTTTGGGGAGGATAATTATTCCTACTTAAAGGAAATGTTATTGGCTCTTATTGTTTACATAATTTTGGTTCTGAAAACTCTTTTGACAACACTGGTATCAACTTGTATAAAGCCTTTCCCTTCACTTGGATTATATCAGTGGTGTAATAAGGGGAGACTTGCTGCATGGGCAACAGCTTGTTTTTTTTATACAATCTTGCTTAGGAAGAGAAGCAAAATTTCCAAGAGCAGATTCATGGTCTCATGATACTGACTGATCAACTGGTTGGTTTTACAGCATGTCAAAACTTGTTGGGTTATTTAATGCCAAAGTCTTTTTTATTGCAAGCAGTTATATGGTTTTGAATAACTAATGATTTGAATCATTTGTAAACAATTATAGCTTCAAGTAACTATTCTTATTGGCAAGAATTTATAAATAATTATATAGTTTCAAGTAACAATTCCAATTTAATGATAATCATTTGTTTTTGTATTGTTTAAAGTATTCCTGTTTAAAACAATTTTCATACATTTATGTGGTATCAAGTATTCCTCTCTAATACTAATAATTTCCAAACAAATCTATTCAACCTATAGATGTGACCCTCACAGATACAAACAATCCAAGTAAACAATATGTACCCTTAAAAAAATTTTTAAAAAAAGAAAAAAAAAAGGAAATTTGGCAAGTAAAACCACTGTTAAAAATCAATTTTTCTTCAGCTGATTATTAGTCTGAGAGACAAAGTAAAATCAATTTAAAAAAAAATAAATAAATAAAAGATTAATTTTAATGGCATGTCAATCCATCTTGGGTTATTTTATGCCTAGGTTAGTACTGAACATTATACATTTATATTTACATTTTTTGTGTAGTTTTTGGCACACAGTTATGATATCAAGTATTCTTATCTAATACAAATAATTTGCAAACAGATCTATTTTGACTCATAGATGGGACCCTAATAGATACTACCATTTCAGGTCAGAGTGGGCCTGAGAGTGATGACAATAAAGGAGTACTCCAAATTCCCCTAAGTTCCAGGACTGGAACTTCTCTAACAGATGGTTTTGTTTCATACCCAGGACACTTGGTAGAGGTGAGGGGTTGTCTTACCCCTTTGCAGAGATGCAGTCAGTGTATTCTACAGCCCCATCTGACTGGGTCCATTGATGATAGAGCAGTCTGGACTCTCTAGCCTTAGTGAGACAACCAGTCTAGGAACAGGATAACTGAATACAAACCAGAAGTTGGGAGTTCTATGGCTAGTCTTTAACCTTATTCTGGCAACTATCTCAACAAGACTGGTTCCAAGCTATTTTGGCCATTGCTTTCCCTCTCAGACAATGCATTGGTGATGTGGAGAAAGGAAACGTGTTACATGAGCAACTAACAGTCTCTTCCATACAACCTTACTCAGGCCTGCATCTAAACACAGGCATAGATTCATGGTCTCATGAGGACAGCAGATACCATCAGAATGTTTACCCAGACATAATCGAATACCAGTACTGGTACCAAGCATAAATCCATAATACTGTAATATTAAAAATAAATGAGAGTAGAGGTCTTACTTGTTACCAAATTCTCTAATCTTTCTTATATATATATATATATATATATATATATATATATATATATATATATAGGTTGTTCTGAAAATACTGTCTGATTTCAGTTTAAACTGTTTAAATTCAGTTCTTACATTATTTTAACAGTAAGTTAAGTTGGTCAACTATAGTTGAGGGTAACCCAAAGGCTCCCTGTTGAATAGCTACTACACTGAGGTATATGAGAGGGCACTACTCCTTTCCCTGGATAGCTCCACTTACCCTTGATCCATACCTTATAATGCTGAGTATTAAAGTATTGAGTACCATTTTTTGAGTCTTTGGTATGACTTGACCTGGGACTGAACCCCGGTCTCCTGGACTAAACATTATGCCACACATTCTTAATGATTAGTGTCCTCTTAGCTAATTTTCAATCACTTTTTTTTTCAGAATTTGATTTTGAATGTTACATGCCTCTTAATCATGAACATGAAAAAGTCATGAATTTACTTTTTTGTACGAGTTCAAGCTTGGTCACAATGCCTTTCAAACAGCTGCCAATATCAATAGAGCATGGAGTGAAGGATCCACTTGTGATCGGACAGTATGGTGCTGGTTTCAGAAGTTCTGTCATGGGGATATGAACCTTGAAGATCAAGAGGATAGAGGATGTCAATCTGCAATTGACAACCAACATATGAAAACTTGTTGAACAAAATCTATATCAAAGTGTCAGAAATGTCTCAGGAAATAGGTGTTAGCATTTCAATAATATCAGATCATCCCAAGAAAACTGGTAAGGTGAAAAAACTTGATAATTAAGTTCCACGTGAATTCTGTGAAAATCAAAGAGCTTGACATTTTGAAGCATGCTGGTGCCATTTTTGTGGAACTTGAATGATCCATCTCTTGATTGAACAGTGACTTGTAAAAAAAAAAAAAAAAAAAAAAAAAAAAAAAAAAAAAAAAAATGGATCCTTCAGGACAACCATAAACAATTGGCTCAATGGCTTGTTCATGATGAAGCACCCCAACACTGAAAATGCATGAACAGAAGATTATAGTGACAATCTGATGGTCTGCCATTGGCATTGTCCATTACAGCTTTCTGGAATGTAACCATAGCACATCATTGCAGAGGTTAGGGTTAGTGCCAGCAACAGGCTGAAATACATGTTCAATTAAGCAAAAATGCAATCAGCAGTGGTTAATCTACAAAGTCCAATTTTGCTTCATGACAATGCTCAACCATGTGTTGCCAAGATTGTCCTGCTTGGCCACATGTTGACAGGATGGCACTGCAGAAGCTCACTAACTTGGGGTACGACACTTTGCCACATCTACTATATTCTCTTGATCTCTCACATTCACCACTTTTTTTTTCACACCAAAAACATTCCATTCAAAAGGAGAAATAGAAATTGCATTTAAAGATTTTTAGTCATGAAAACCATTTGAGTTTTATCATACAGGCATAAATAAACTTGTTAATCAATGGCTGAAATGTAGAGATATTCCAGGATCATATTTGGATTAAAACACTGTTTAAATCAATTAATTCAGGAATAAAAGTTTATCCTCAAATCAGGCATTATATATATATATATATATATATATATATATATATATATATATATATATATATATATATATATATATATATATATTCTCTTTAAAGAAAAAAAACAAAGACCGGTTATTTTAGGATTATAAACTTATTTCCATCCTGTTATGTGTTTCTGATGTAAACCAAAAACACGAAGAAAAATATAACAGGACTTCTTCAGCTCTTAATGGACAAAATAAAACAGAATAGACATGGGGGGGAGGTGAAGAGCTTTCTACCAGGAAAATTTAAATGTTCAGCTCTTGAATGATTTTCTTGTCCTGAAGGAATTACTTACAATTCTGGTTTAACTGGACCGAATAATATATATATATATATATATATATATACATACACACACCAGCAGAAAGAACTGTGTTGCCAGGGTTGAAAATAATATACAAAAGTAAGCTTTGTTAAACTAAATTAATTCTATTCTCTATACAAATAAGTCCTATTACTTTTCTTTCAAAAAATTCAAGGCTTACCCTGTGCATGAAAAAGGACTGCTTCAGCAGTGATACTATATAAGATAATATAATTATATATATTACATAATAATAATAATACATATAAGAAGAATATATATATATATATAGACCAGGTTGAATGCACAGTAAGTGTAAACCAGAGCCAAACATTTTTAGACCTTATTTTTCTGATGCAGGTATCATTGGGGAATAAGAAAATAGTTGATTTAGAAAATCAAATTTTTCTTGAAAACTTTGGCTTTGAGTTATTAAATTGCACTTTTAACCTGGCCGAGTAATAAGATAAAACAGTCATATATATATATATATATATATATATATATGCCTACAGCATATATTTATTCTGATGTTATTATGGCTGCTATTTGTATATGAAATTGCTACAAGTACAGTTGAGTCAATGGAGACTAAGATAAATAAATATACCCAAAAATGGTTGGGTCTACCATCAGGTTTGTCTGATATTGCTTTGTATTGTAGACAAGCTAAATTAAAATAACCATTCAAATCAATTGTGGAGGAATTAAAATCCGGGAAAATTAGACTCCAAAACGATATTGGATGACTCAAAGGATGAAGTAATAAAATCACTTAATCCTACATTGAAAACAGGAAAGAAGTGGAAAGTCAAGGACACTATAAGAAGTGCTAAGGTCAACCTAGCTTTCAAGGAAATCATCAGACACACTCAAACAGGGAGACAAGGGTTAGGAATGAATGAAAAGCAGCAGTGGTCAAAAACTACCCGCAAAAATCACCAGGACATGGTCATTCAGGATGTAAGGAGTGAAGTGGTCTATCAAAGATTCCTTAAAAGAATTCAGCAATCCGAACAAGGCCAATAGATAAACTAGGAGACATTAAAAAATGTCTATTACTTGGAACGACATCTGGCAAATGGCTTCTTCTCAGGTTGAACTTTCTAATATGCTTTATATATTACCAGCTTTCTTCTAAAAATCTTTTTAAATGGAAGAAAAAAAAAAAAAAAAAAAAAAAAAAAAAGAAGAAAGTGACCCTACTTGTCTCCTATGTAACAACAAACCACTAACATTGGAGGATGTTCTCAGCTCCTTTAATAGGAGATATACCTGGAGGCACAATGGAGTTTTGGATGAGTTGGTCAGATTTATAAAGAATTATATGAAATCTGAACCAACTATTTCAACCCAGAATTTTGTTTCAGAGGGACAGAAATCAAACATCAAACTACACACAGTCAAAAAGTTCTTGGATCAAGTGGAAATTGGGAGGTATCTGTTGACCTACTTCGATGGCATAATGATTAACCCAAAAACAATATCTAGTAAAGGTCTGCAACTAGATATGGTTCTCCTATCAAGGGTAAACCTTAAAATCATTGTGGTAGAATCATCAATACCATGTGAAAGCCAGATGGAGTAAAGCCATGAGTATAAAACCAACAAATATGAAGATCTTAAAAAAGAGTTGGAAAAGGAAGGGTATAGTGTGATCAGAAAAGCTGTGGAAATAGGAGCAAGAGGTTTTGTAGCAGGCACCCTGTATCAGTTTCTGGGTCAAATCAGAATTAAAGGATATAATAGAGCCAAATGTATAAGACACCTCATAGAAATAACTGAAAATAGTTCCATGTGGATATGAAACAAAAGAAATATCCCTTGCAACAATTCAAAATAAAGATCGTCAAACTGACACCTGATTGTGAATGTGTAACGAGATTCACGCAATATTCTCATTGACACACAGATTTTTTTCAAATCACATTTTGCCATTACACGTCTGAGTCAACATAATTGGACCTCAGTGATATATACATTCATATTTAGTGATGTGGAGGGGGCAGTGTGCAAATAAAACTGTTGAGAGGACAGCCCTGAAACGATGCACATTCTCTCCAGATGACCCTAATACCATTTATCAAATAAGAAATAGAAATAAAGCTAAACCACAAGCTGCCATGAATAATATTTCAGGAATATATATATATATATATATATATATATATATATATATAAAGTCTAAAAGCATTTGTATTAAAACTGTAACCATTACTTAGAGTTTCACATAGGGCAATATATACAGTGGGGTGAAATAAATATTTTTACATAGGAAAATTTTTATTTTTTATCTTTCAAACATAGCCTAAAGAAAATTTTTATATATATTTACTGTATAAGGATATATTCTACTAATGTGTATATAAACTTAGGTTACAATTAATTTTACAGATATTAATGTCATTTATTTATTTTCATGAGTGAAAAAGGAATCATACAGTACAATATTGTTTCAATATTTTTCTAGATTGTTCCAATAATGCAATCAGTACCCATAGTTATCTTTCTAGAATGTTCCAATAATGTTATCAGTAAATATAATTAGTCTTAAAATCCTAACAGGAACTTTCTGCAATTGCTTGTCGTACGAGAAGGTTCAGATCATGGTAAGAGGTAAAGAATTGAGTAATTCACAAAAAGCACTGATTGTTACACTTTGGAAAGATGGAGAAAGTTATAGAAATATCTCAAGCAACCTGAATATCCCTTTTACTACGATAAGTTCATTCATTGCAAGGTTTAAAAGACATAACACAGTTGAAAACAAAAAAAGAATAGGTGCTCCAAAGAAGATTTCTTGTAGATAATCAAGAAAATTAGGACGCCTGATTAACCAAAATCCAATGGTTACGGGTGAAGAGTTGCAGGAAGGTTTGTGTTCATCAGGATGCAGAGTAACCAAACAAACAATATGTAATGAAATCCTGAGGAATGGTCTATAGTCACAGAGACCAAAGAAAACTCCTTTCCTATTGAAACGACAGAGATTCAAGGTTGAAATTCGTAAGACAGGAAAAGGAGAATTTGTTTAGAGAAGGAGTATTATGGACAGATGAAACTAAAATAGAGTTGTTTGGTCATAATTATCAAAATCATATGTGGAGGAAAGATGGCGAAAACTACTCACCAAAGAACACGGTACCAACTGTCAAATTTGGTGGTGGCAGTATAATGATTTGGGGATGTTTTTCAGCGAAAGGTGTGGGCAAAATATCAGTAATAGATGGTAAAATGAATGCCCAAAAGTATAAACAGATTTCACAAGAAAATTTGTTGTATTCTGTAAGTCTTGAGCTATCTTCTGATTAAATTTTCCAGCAGGATAATGATCCCAAGCATACAGCTAAATCTACGAAGAAGTGCTTGTCTGAAAATAATGTTAATGTTTTGCAATGGCCAAGTCAGTCCCCGGATTTGAATCCAATTGAGAACTTGTAGTGATTTTTGAAAATTCAAATCCGAAAAAGAGCACCAGCAAACATCAATAATCTGAAGACTATATGCCAGGAAGAATGGTACAAAATACCTACTAATTATTGCAAGAAACTAATTAAGAACTACAGGAAGAGATTAGTGGCTGTTGAAGTGAATAAAGGGTATTCTACAAAGTATTAAATGAAGACAATGTTATTTTTTGTACAGTACAATTATTTTTTTTTTACTAATGAAAATTAATAAATGGCTTTCATTTCAGTAAAATTAATTGTAACCTACGTTTATCTGCACATATTAGAATATATCCTTATACAGTAAATGTATATAAAAATTTTGTTCAGGCTATGTTTGAAAGATAAAAAATAAAAATTTTCATATGTACAAATATTTATTTCACCCCACTATGTCTGTAATATCAAGGAAAGAAAACTCAGCAGACAGTTACTATGCCAATATAAATTCATTTTGTCGAGCTGTGGTTTTTTTCATTTTGCCTCTTCAGATGACTAAACAAGTCACATGGAGAAATCAACAAACCTTGTTATATAGAAAGAAAAAAAAAATAATCCAATAAAGGAATAAACAAATGAATAAAAAAATAATAAAAACAAGAAAATGATACAAAATGAAAAATTAATGAAAAGATAAAAAATAGAACAACCAGACCACTGCCTGTAATGACTGATGTGACTTCAAAGTGAACCTTGTATAATATATATATATATATATATATATATATATACACACACACACACACAAGTATCTAGGCACACTGATGAGTTGTGATATGACGAAATGGTGTCTGTGGATGACAATATATACTGGTATTCGGTAATGCAAAATGTAAACAAGTGAAAGCTACTACATAATGCCTTATTATTCCTGAACTGGCGTATGTCAACTGCTGGACAAGTGGTATGATACTAAGTCTAAGTTGGGCGGATTTCAATCCCAGCTTAAAGCATCCTGCGTGTCTAACCACACTAATGAGTTGTGATACAATGAAAGTCTGTGGATGACTATATATATATATATATATATATATATATATATATGGATTGCTCCTTGTGAAACTAAGTTATGGTAGTAATTTTAATGTGAATGTTTCAAGATTTTATATATATATAAGAGAGAGAGAGAGAGACAAATAAGTAATATTCATTTTTAATTAGTTTCTTTTCAACTTGTCATAGTCTGAAACAAAGTTTTTAAAAAACTGATGAATAACAAAAGAAACAATGAAAAATGCACAAACAATTTGGTATTTTCAGGTATTAAAAAAAGATTTTTTTTCAAAATTATTTAAATATTTTTTTAACAGTCAGTATCATAACACCTGCATACCAGGAATGACACTACCTAGGGAAGGTATGTCCCTCTCAGGAGGAAATGTTTCAGTCCAATCATAATTGTTGAATATTTAACAGACATTTGTTTATTTACTTATGTGGTAAATCACTTGTCCATCCTACAACAATTAGCCTTTTCACGATGGATTAGAAAGGGGGCCAGAGTTTTGAAGCTCTTTTTATCTTTGTGTGTTTTTCTAATCATTGTGATAATATCCAATGTAGATTTTTAAAAAATCTTTTTTTTTAGGATAAAAAATTTTACATTTCCAGTGAAGAACCTACAAAAAGAATGAAAAATGAACCTGGACATTTATTTGCTTTATATACAATATCTTAACACAAGTAGACAATGGATGACACTCCCTGAGGAAGGTATGTCTCTCTCAAAGGGAAATATTTCAGTCTAATTATAAACTAAATATATATATTTACTCAAAACCTACACACAAACAGGATGTAACACAATGTTAATTTTTAAGCAGAGTTTAACAGAATTGAATTGAGTTGAGTTGAGTTTTCCTTCTCCAAGACTAGTTACCGTATAAAAGTTAAACAATCTGGTCTGCTTTACAACTTACTCATAGCTAGAGGGTTAGGTTGGCTTGGGTTGGGTTTTATGGCATATCAACCATTGTAAGTTATTTAATGTCAAATCCCCTTATATATGATTTCTAAACACATTTTGTAGATAACATTTTTAAACAAGGCTGAATTCATTTTTTTTTTGCACACCGTTAAATTATTTCAAGTATTGCTATGTAACAGTAACAATTTAGCACCAGTCATTTGGTTTAGTTTGCTTTGGTTTTAAGGCATATCAACCATTATTGGTTATTTAATCCCAAATCCTATTTTTACATGTATATCAAATATATGATTTGTAAACACTTTTTGAGGATACGCTGTTAAATGATCCAACAGTTTTATTTCTAACAATTCAATTTAGAATGAAACAACAGTTAAATGCTTCCAAGTATTGCTATGTATAACTAACATAAACCCCAGTCATTAGTTAATACACAATTAAATGATCAAACAGTTCTATTTCTAACAATCCAATTTAGCATAACTCATTTGTTTGTACACAGTTTAAATGTCAAACAGTTCTATTTGACACAGAGACAGGACCCTTTCAAGTGCTACCACTCTGAGCCAGAATGGACCAGGGAGCAATGGCAATCAAAGGGTACTCTGCATTCCCCAAAGCTCCAGCCGTACTAAAGCCTCACTATCAGATTGTTTAGTGTCATATCCAGGACACTTGTTGGAGGGGGGGGTCTTACTCCTCTGCAGAGATGCAGTTGGTGCATTCTACAACCCCAGTTAACTGGGCTACCATAGTTAGAGGGAGAGTTGTTGGATTCATACCTTTCTCAAGGGTATTAGCACTATGGGAAAACAGCCTCTTTCAGGTTTTCAACTTGGGTCACCATGTCCATTTCCAATGATAATAACTATTACATCCCAAGTGCCTCCCATGATGAATACGATATAGGAAAAGTTTTAAAAATGAATCCAAAGGACAAATCCAGATCCAAAGTAATGTAAGCAATCCAATGTTATCTTCAATGTTGTTCTAAAAACTCCTCTGACAACACTGGTGAATTCAATAAGTTTCCAGCCTTTTTTTGTATGGGCATTTAAAATTGTTGTAGACTCTTGAAAATTCACTATGTTATTGCTATACATCTTATGAGATGACTGACCAATTTTTATGATTTCAGGCTCAAATGAACAGCTACAGCAGCAATTGGAAGACACCCTACTAAAGCCTCATTGTCACAGCTGGTGAATTTCAAAAATGCAATCTGGACGTGAGGACACTTTAGAAGAACTATATGCAATAAAATTCTGTTTTAAACTTGGAAAAAATGCCACAGAAACGTATGGAATGCTTCAGATTGCTTTTCGACCATCTTGCATGAATCAAGCATCAGGTTTTAAGTGGCATAAGAGATTCAAGGAAGGCAGGGAGTCTATGAGGGATGATGAGAGGTGTGGGAGGAGTAAGGAAGTCAATACACCAGAGTTCATTGGCCAAAGGGTTAGGATTACTATGTTGAGGTTTTAAGGGAGTTCAGGAAGAGATTCCGCCATCGGAAGAGGCCAGCACTCTTCAAATCAAGTCAGTGGCATTTCCACCAGGACAATGCACCAGTCCACAACTCCATCCTTGTCACAGACTATTTGACCAAGATGGGCATCAAGACAGTTCCTCAACCTCCCTAAAGTCCAGACCTTGCTCCCTGTGACTTTTGGTTATTCCCTAAGCTCACAGGCTGTTGTTATGAGACAATTGAGAAGATGAAAGAGGCTGTGACAAAGGTCATTGACATGCACACACAAGAGAACTTCCATGGGGCCTTCCAGAAGTTGTTGGAACGGTACAAGTGCATTGCAGCCGGAGGAGATTACTTCGAAGGGGACTTGAATTTCATGTGTGTACTATCAATAAAAGTGCCCATACGATAAAAGGCTGGAAACTTATTTAATGATCCTTGTATCAAGCCTTTCCTTTTGCTTGGATTATATCAGGAGTGTAATAAGAGGAGACCTGCTGCATAGACAACTGTTCGTTTTTCATACAATCTTGCCCAAGCCTATGCTCTGGAGGGGAAGTAAGATTTTTCAAGTGCAGATTCATAATCTCAGGATACTAATTAATCAATTGGTTGATTTTATGACATGTCAACCCTTGTTGGGTTATTTAATGCCAAAATTTTTTTTTTTAACTGCAAGCAATTATATGGTTTCAAATAACTAATGATATTGAATCACTTGTAAATAATTATATCTTCAAGTAACTATTCTTTATACAGTTATATGGTATTAATTATTCCCATCTAATACTAATAATTTATACACAATTATATGGTTTCAAGTATTCCCATCTAATACTAATAATTTATACACAATTCTATGGTTTTAAGGAAACTATTCCTATTTAATAATCTTTTTGTGTATTGTTATAGGATTTCAAGTGTTCCTAATACAAATAATTTGCACATACTTATATGGTATCAAATATTCCTATATAATTCTAGTAATTTCCAAACAAATCTATTTGATCGATAGATGAGACCCTAACAAGTACTACCACTTCAGGTTAGAGTGGACCTGAGAGTAATAGCAACAAAGGGGTGACTTCACATTCTCCAGAACAATAGCCTTATCACTAGATGCATTTTATTGTTCTATACAGAACAATTTTTGTTAGATTCTTACTTCCCAGAGATGCAGTTTGTATATTCTAAATCCCACTAACAGCAGTAATACTGATTGTTGTCACATGGTAAAAGCCCAACTGAGAACTCAGCAAAGATCAAACTCACTCCACAAAGAAAGTCTGTGAGATCAACTTCCTAAATCAACACTCTTAATTTAGCCTAGTCAGGCATAAGGACAATAATAGAGCACTCAGCAAAGATTAATATTTACAAACAATTTGTGCGAGATTAAATTTTTATTTACCACTATACATGTATTTACCCAACCACTTCATCATGATGGTTGGTTGGTTTGTTTTATGGCATATCAACTCTTCTTGGGTCACTTAAACCCAAATCAAATTTTAAACAATTCAGCTAAGTATAGTTTCTGTTTAGAAACATTTAATGTCAAAACAGTTCTATTTCAAACAATTCAGTTTAGCATAAGTACACAGTTTCAATGTCAAAACAATCTTATTTCAAGCAATTCAGTTTAACAAAAGTTCAGTTTAGTTCTATTTGACCCATGGATAGGACCCTATCAGGTGCTACCACTCCGGGCCAAAGTGGACCTGGGAGTGATAGCAATGAAGGGGTACTCCACATTGCCCAAACCTCCAGCATTACTGGACCCTCACCATCAGATTGTTTAGTGTCATATCCAGGACACTCGTTGGGGGGGGGGTCTTAGCTCTCTGCAGAGAAGCAGTCAGTATATTCTACAGCCCCAGCCGACTGGGCAAACTTTATCATGGACAGGATGGGACACAAGATCAATTTTTAAGTGAAGTAAAACTGGTATGAATTCCGAGTTTCTCTTCTCTTAGACTGATTACCAAACTGAGAACAAATGGATTCATGCCTTTTCCAAGGACATTAATACAAATTGAAATGCAAACAGCTTTTCCAGGGTTTCCAAGGTGTCCATGGCCCAAGGATCAAAGTGTAGTATGACACTGCACCATGTCTACTCACTTGACTCCTTCTCCCATGCCAACCTTCTAGTTCTGGCCCACAGGGCCGGGTCACACTTAAACTAGCTGTGTTAGGTGGTACACGGATCAGGTCAACTGAGGCAGCCTGACATGTCATGTGGCTAAGGCTTTCATCTGCTGCAGCAAGGCTTGGTTTATCACCTGGCACCTGAAGCACTCTTTTTAAAGGGAATACTGATGAACCTGCTGAGTGTGTCTGGGCAACGGCCCTATGCCTGACCCCCACTTTAAAAAAGGCATTGTGGCACACTTTAACATGGGATGCTAAACAAATACTGCTTTTTCCAGGATTTGAACTTGAGTACCCTATTCTATTTCTTATAATGATAACGATTATGCTATGTGTGCCTCTACTATTTACCACTGTAGAATGAAAAAGAAGGTTTATAGGAAATTTTTCTATAGAAAAAAATTTCCAAAAAGACAGTTATTCTATTGAGGAAAAAAAAAGGAAGAAATTTCTTTAATTAATGTTACTACCACCCCACTAAAACAAAACAAAAAACCCTCACATTTTAAACCATTTGCTAAAAAAACTAGTTTGACTTGAAGAAGAGAAGAATATCAAATACCTAAAACAGCAATGGCCGCCCAGTGACATTTGTTCAAAGTAGTTCATTACATGATTAGATATGACATTATATTGCAGTGATTTTTTTGCCAATCAGTTTGTAATAGACACTCATGATAAGGAATTGTGTTCTATTCTTTATCAATAATTGCAAATTTTGTGGAAGAAATTCATTAAAAACAGAACAAGATCACATTTGACAGATCAAAAATTAAAGGATTCTCAACAAATCTGTTATTATTCTAACTCAAAATATTAAAATGTTAGTTCAGCAGCATATTAACACTTGTTGGATTATTTAATACCATAATAATCACTCTTTTTTTTTTTTTGTAAGCAATTATATGGTTTCAAGAAACTATTTCCATTTAATAATAATACTTAGTCTACAATTATAGCTTCAACTAACTATTCTTAATACAAATAATTTGCACATAGATATATGATTGGATGTATACATCTCTAATAATTTCCAAACAATTATATGGTTTCAAGTAACTATTACTATTTAATAATCTGTTTGCATAGTCAGGTTTTTAAGTATTCCTATCTAATACGAATAATTTATACACAATTATATAATTTCGAGTAACTATTCCTATTCAGTAAAAATAATCATTTACTTGCATGCATTTATATGGTTTCAAGTATTTCAATTTAATACTAATAATTTGCAGTTATATGGTTTCAAGTATTTCAATTTAATACTAATAATTTGCAGTTATATGGTTTCAAGTATTTCAAGTCAATACTAATAATTTGCAGTTATATGGTTTCATGCAACTAATAATAATCCTTAGTAAACCAGTATAGCTTCAAGTATGTATATAACCAACACCTCTGCCATGGATATGGTGTGGCACAAGGTCAATATTTTTTAAGCAGAGTACAGCAACAAACTAGTACCAAAGGGGTGCAAGTGTGGGCATGACTGGTTGGGAAAGGTGATCCATTGGGAATCGTGCAAAAGATTATGGAAACAGAGATGACACATAAGTGGATGCAGCAAACTAGTGCAAAAGGAATGCAAGACTAGGCATGAAATTTTCATCTCTTGCACAATTACCAGCAGATTACCTTTCCCGGTGATCCACTGTGAATTGTACAAGAGATTAGAATTTGTACAAACAAGAATCCATCCTCGAAAATGAGACCCATAAACTTCTCTGGTATTCTGAGATACAAACAGATCACCTAATCCTGACCAGAAAGCAAGACTTAGTGTTAATTAACTTTCACTTAGTGGATTTTGCTGTTTTAGCAGACCACAAAGTGAAAATGAAAGTAACCAAAAACAGAGAAATACTTGGATCTTGCTAGAGAGCTGAAAAGGTTGTGGAGCATAAAGGTGATACCAATTTTAGTTAGTGTGCTTGGAACAGTCCCCAAGAAACTGAGAGAATTGGGCATCAGAAGAAGAATCAAAATTATTGAGTCTACAGCATTGTTAGATCAGCTAGAATACTCAAAAGACTTCTTGAGACCTAAAGAGACTTTTCTAGAATTCAGACACCAGTTAAAACTAGTGTGAAAAAAACCACATGGAGTGAAATAATTATTTCTTTGCACACATTTAAATGTTTTTAAATAATCCTATCTAATATTAACAATTTGTACAATTTGTTTAAAGGCATATTAACTCCTTATGTGTTACTTCATTTGATTAATTTGTAATTACTTGATCGTGTTGCATATTGACCTCTGACCCAGCCAAGCTGTCAAAAGAAGAAATGCACCTGTGTAAATAACAGGTGCATCCAGTCGAATATATCAGGAGATCAGGGGCGACCTTAACTGTCAAGGGGTTGAATTGAGTGCGAAATTGTGATGCTCACAGGAAGTAAGTGGGCGTCAAATTATTATATAACCCTGTTGACAGGAAGTTCAAGAGTTGGAGAGAAGATGTTGGAATGAGAACCATGTCCTAGCAGAGGTTGGACCCCCAGGCCCGCGGTTGAGCCACCCAGGAGAGCAGGAAAGAAAGGCTGTGATAGCCAGAAGAGTGGGGGTCAATATGTTGCAGTTCTGTTCAATCTCCAACTCACCTCTCACACAATAATACCCTTCGTAACCCTTTCGAACCCTTTCAAATAAAGTGAGAGGTATATTTTTCTAAAGAACTGTGTCCACTCGTCTTTATAATTATGTTGACTATGTTTCCGTGTATAGTTGCATATGTATTATGTGGCTACACAAAAATCGTAATCATAGTTATATTTTCTATGGCTCATTGCAATTATTTTTCTTTTTCTAAATTACACATTTTTTATTTCTCTATAATAATCATGTTTTCACAGTTATATGGTATCAAGCATTCTTATCTATTACTGGTAATTTATAAACAATTATATAGTTTCAAGTATTGATAATCTTAGTTGTCAAAATTTCCGAGATGAAGCTTGATGATTTTTATCATTAAGGGTTTTCGGACTATTGTCTTCATCTTTATTGTTATTTCCCAAACGTTTCTGAGATGAAGCTTGATGATTTTTATCATTAAGGGTTTTCGGACTATTGTCTTCATCTTTATTTCCAAAATGTTTTGGCTGATATGTCTTCCAGCCTTCTTCAGGTGTTTGTCGAACTCGGGAACCTTTACAGAACTTCGAACTACATCCAATATTGAATCCACAGGGGTCGCCTGTTATGATTCCAATAGCCATAACAGGGTACAAGTGTTAAGTATTCCTGTATCATTACTCGCCTGCAGTCAGGTCCAGCAGGACACATAGCATAACAGATATAGGTGTTGGTTCCCTAAACTTCTAAAGAAACAATCATCTGGAGGTTACAGGTTCAATCCTGACTGCAGGCGAGTAACAATACAGGAATACTTAACACATGTACTTAGTTATGGTTAACAGAATCAGAATAGGCGACCCCTGTGGATTCAATAAAAGACGTAGTTTGAAGTTCCGTGTAGGTTCCTGAGTTCGACAAACACCTGAAGAAGGCTAGAGGACATATCGCCCAAAACATTGTGGAAATAACAATAAAGATGAAGACAATAGTCGAAAACCCTTAATGCTGAAAATAATAATCTTACATAAACAATTATGGCTTCAAGTAACTATTCCTCCTACTAATAATTTTTATACGTATGGTATCAAGTATTCCTATCAAATACTAATAATTTGAACACAATATGGTTTCAAGTAACTAATAATAATAATCCTATTTAAATAATTATAGCTTAAAGTAACTATTCTTACAACAACTAATTTACACCGAGTCATGATTTAAAACATCCCCCTAGGTAGGACCCAAACAGATACAACTACTCTTTAAAAATTTGGTGAAAGTCTCATCAAGGGATTGACTGTATATCTTTGTCAATGTATTAAATCCATAAATTATATTCAAATGTATTTTTTAAAAAGCATGTCAACCTGTCTAGGGTTATTTTAAGCCAAAAGGTTAGGGAATTGTGTTGAACATCTACATTTACATTTTTTGTGTTGTTGTTTCTTAAGTTTTTTTGGCACAGTCATTTAATATCAAATATTCCGATCTAATTCAAATAATTTGCAAAAAGTTGAAAGATTTGAAATATTCCTATCATTTATATACAAATACAAATTCCTATCATTCATACACAGTTTCATGATTTCAAGTTACTATTTCTATTCAAACTGGTCCATTGGCCTAGTCGGTAGAGTGTTCGCTAAAGGCTCAAAGACTGAGGTCCAATCCCAGGTCGAGTCATACCAAAGACTCAAAAAACATTACTTGATACTTCCTTGCTTAACACTCAGCATTATAAGGTATGAATCAAAGGTAAAGTGGAGCAATCCAGGGAAAGGAGTGGCACCCTTCCCTACACCTCGGTGTAGTAGCTATTGAAAAGGGAGCCTTCAAGTCACCAGCTACGGTCACCTACTTTTACTTATTTCTATTCAATCATAATCATTTGTTTGCACATAGTTATATGGTTTTCAAGTAACTAATCATGATAATCCTATGTAAGCAAGTATAGCTTCAAGTAACTATTCTTAATACAAATAATTTGCACAGTTATATGGTTTCAAGTAACTAATAACAATAATCCTTAGTAAACAATTAGAGCTTCAAGTAACTATTCTTAATACAAATAATTAGCATACACAGTTATATGGTTTCAAGTAACTAATAATAATAATCCTTAGTAAACAATTAGAGCTTCAAGTAACTATTCTTAATACAAATAATTAGCACACACAGTTATATGGTATCAACCATCCCCATCAAATACAAATATTTTTAAACAAATCAATTTGACCCATAGAATTGACCCTATGAATAGACTTAGGAGTAATGACCATGAAGGAGTACTCCACACTCCCTCAGATCTTGACCCTCACCATCAAATGACATTTAGTGTCATACCCAGGTCACTCCTTTTTGGGAGGTTCTTCTCCTTCTGCATGGAATATCATCATCATGTCGTGCTGCTAGCACGGATATCCCTGACCCTCTCTCTCCACTTCTCCCTATCGTTCATCGCCTCTAGCAGGTCTTCAGGACTACATCCCGTATCCTCACATTGCTGCTGAATGTATGTTCGAGCTGGTCGTCCTGCTTTTGCCCGGCCATATGTGGGGTCCGTAGGAGTACATCACTTATGAGCTCATCCCTGCTTCTCCAGCAGCGTCCTGCATATCTGGTTCGTCTAACTTGGATAGTTTTCGTGATGGGAGGTAGGTGGCCGTATAGTTGGTGCCTTTTGGGGTGTTGCCACCAGGACTTGTTCAATATTGCTCGCAGCATTCTTGTGTAATTGCTGTCAAGCTTCTTCTCCAGCTGTTTAGTTAGTGTCCAAGTAGTGCATCCATACAGCAGTATGGATTCTAAGCTCCAATGACACAGTGGTATATTCAAATGTGAAATACGTGCAGATTTAATGCAAATTTTTATAAATATTTTTACAAGAATTAATGGTAGTACAAGACTTATATGGCACATATGAAGATTTAGAAAAATGCAAGGAATGTGGAAGGGTGGCCACCCTTGGTTTAAAATATCTCACCCAAATTACTTGGTCTAGTGCAGAATACAGTCTATTTTCTAAATAATTAATATATTTCTTAGTTTTGAATTGTCAGTTCGATGGACCCAAATTATGACATTGTTTATATGATAGATGTGCAATATGCAAGGGTGATACCAGGGTATTCATTGTTCTAATCCAAATCCCACAAACTATTTCTGATGTAGACTATGCAGATGATCTAATGCTTCTTGCAAATACACATGCTCAAGCTGAATCCCTCCTGCATAGTGAGCTCAGATAAAGTAGAATTCATGTATTTTAATCAAGATCGTGGCATCTGATTAAATGGTAAGCCTCTGAAAGTGGTAGACCAGTTCGTATATCTTGGTAGCAATATCTCATCTACTGAAAGCGATGTCAACATACGAATAGATAAAGCATGGATTACTACGGAGAGGTTAACAACTATATGAAAATCTGATCTCTCTGATGAAAAAACTGGAATCCTTCCCAACTGAAGCTATGTCAGTACTATTGTATGGTTGCACTACTTGGACTTTAAGGAAACGCACGGAAAAAGGCTAGATAAGAACTACACGAGGATGCTCTGCGTGCTGTTTTGAACAATTCCTGGAAGCAGCACTCTGTAAAACAACAGTTGCACCTCCCATCTCACAAACCATCTAAGACGAGCAAGATATGCTGGTGAAGAAAGGACGAACTCAAATAACGCTCTCCTATGGACTACTACACATGGATACACCAGTAACGGTCGACCAGCAGAAGCTTACATTTATCAGCTCTGTGTGGACATTGAATGCCGTCTAAAGGACTTATCAAGAGTGATGGCCGATAGGAACGGATGGTGAGAGAAAGTCAAGGGAATCTGTGCTGATAATGAACTCAGCCTTTCAATCTGTGTATACTTTTCTCAATAAGTTTTGGTAAAAGGTAATTATGCAAGAGTATATAAGATTATTTACATGGATGCAGTATGCTCGTTGGTAAACACCAGGGAACTCCTAGTTCTCTAAATGATCACCTAATTTATCTATTATGCAATAACAGCCTTGCCAACACGGGAAATTTTTTTTTTTAATTTGATGAAGAAAAAAAACAAACATTCCAAATCACTGGATTCAAAACAATAAATTTGATAATCGAGTTTGAGTGAGTGCACACTCGCAGAATTGAAATTTTAACTGATTTTGTCTTCATTACATTACGTTATTGTAAATTTCTGAGGTACGTTATAAAATGATTTAATTTAGAAGTTATACTTATCAGTTGATATGTTTGAACAGAATAAGGAACATGAAAAATCAAACATTAACAGGTTTAGATAAATAGATAGATATATAATAGTTAAATAAGTAAAAAAAATGGGTATTTTAAAATTCAAAAAACTTCTTGTTTTGTGTTATATTATCAAAAACATCTGTTAAACAACTTCCTTATTCTATTTTCATACAATTTATTAGCAGTTATCAATTTTAGATATGTAATTGCAAAGATTTCATTAGTTTATTGTACAACTATTAAAAAATATTTTACTTGTTTTCTAAAACTATACAGATTGTTTAAAAATTCTATTTTGAAGAGTGAATCAAAAAAATTGTAAAATTAAAGTTAGCATTAACAAAAAACAACTTTAATTCGTTTCTGTTTTGTGTTCCTAATTTAAAATAAATTCTTCCAAGTTGTAATTGAAATCCTGAGAGTCATTTTGTTTTCAATGTTTTTCTAAATTTACTTGGGTGTAATGTTTTACGTAAACATAAAAATTGAATTTTTTAAAAATTCATTACTACAACTGTTTTTTTTTTTTTTTTTTTTTTTTTTAAATTAAGATATATATCAGATAAATTCATTTTTGTGGAATCTTTTGTTTCCTAAGATAAATTTGGTCATTGAAGCACGGGACAATCTATTTTATTTGTTTAACCCTTCATGTTACAAAATATAATAAATCCATATCCAAAGTTGGGGAATTTTTTTAAACGATTCAAGACATATTATTATTATTATTATATTATTAATTTCTTCGTTTTTTATTGTTGTATTTTTTTTTTTTACAACATTGGACCATGAAGGAAAAAGCATGGCCAACAATTATTATTCATATATAAATCAATAATAAATAAAACAAAAATAAAAGTCTGTGAATTCCATTGATCAAGACCGGAATGACCGAGAATGTGGTCAGAATTACCATAAAATCAATAAATATTTCGTGAATATATGTTTATGAAGTGGCCAGTCAAACTACAGTTAATAATTTTAAGACATTTTTCTCTCTCTTGGGAAACTGAAAGGAAAAAAAGATTCGAGGTTGATAAAAAAAAAACAAAAAAAAACAACCTTTTCTTCATTTTATACAGCTTATGAGTCATAAAGCCGGCTTGAATAATTTAAACTAATTTAATAACAGTTTTAATACAAGTTATTATACTAATAAGAAAGAAAGATAATTAACTATTTAACTAATTTTTCATAAAGAAAAAAGTAATGTTTTTACTTCATGTTTTTCAAGAGATAAGGTAAACAAATTCGTTAATCATTATAAGATTAAAAAAATAAATAGATACTTAAGGTAAATTTTTCCAAAAATTTACAGAGAAATAACCAAATATGCATCAGAGTACAATAGATAATATATATTCCTAAACTGATAACTCCATCAAATAAAATGATTTAAAACATCTACCCGGGTTCTAAAAGATATAATAAGCCAATAATGAATACATCATCACACAAAATATGATAAATTTCGCTTTCTTTGTTTTCATTTCGAGCTATCCAAATGCCCGAATAGGGGGTTTATGTTTAATTTTAGACTTATATACCTTTAAAGAAATTAAGTAAATTGCTAAAAGAGACCCCAAATCATAAAAAAGGGAAAGGAAATGAAATTAAAGAAAGAAGAAAGGTAGTTAAGTCGAGCCGGGTGAATTAGACAATTTCTGTGGTTATATGGATTTTACACATGTCTCTATTCTTCATTGTTGGGGAAGACTAATTTTCAGTTTTTTTAAAAATCCCTTTTCTTTCTTTGATACGAAGACGTGAAAGAGAACAATAGAAAAATAAAAGGAGAAAAAAAAAATCTAGTTTAATACAAAAATAAAAGTTTAACAACAATTTGAAAAGTGAAACGAATAATAGGGGCCAATTTGGAAGCCCTTTATAAATTTAAGGGCCTTAGATTTAAAAGGCTCTCAATTATAGAAAAGGGCAAATGTTTTCTACATTTTTAAAATTTATTGTTGATATTTTAAAACCTGAACAAGAAAAGTGTTTTAACCAAAAAAAAAAAAGGGGGGGGGATAAATAGATAAAAATTTGAACGCAAAGACCAAATATGTTTTTTTAATTACTAGATACAAAATTTTTAAGTAAAAAATTAAAGTACAGATGAAATATAAATGAAACCTTATTCTGTGCGATCAGATGACTTAATTGGAATTTGGATATGAAGTAATTAAAGATACCAAATTAAAAGACTGAAAATAAGAGTAGTATCTTAATAAGCAATAATATTATTACTCATAGATTGAATTAAGGGTATGGAAAACTTTAGGGGAGCAACTTTTCAAGTATATGGATTATTGTTTGTTTTAATATCGGGCTTAGTCTCATTTCTTCTTGTCTTCAGCTTAAGGACAAGGAAGTGTAAAGAACTGAAAATAATAAAAAAGAAAAAGGAAAGGAATTGTCAGAAAACGAATGTAAATAATTAATAACCATAAAATAAGTCTTTCTTCTTTTTTTTTTAAGTCTTCTATAGAACTGTGAAAAGTAAAAAGAAATTCAATTAACAAACACGTCTCTTTACTTTTTTTCTTTAGATGAATCAAGGAGTGTAAATTAATGCTAAAAAGAAATAACGACTAAAAGAGGTTTTCTTTTTGTTTTGTTTTTTTAAGGAAAGGAAGATTAACTTACCCGAAATTCTTGTTCGAATCCTGTCATTGTAGTCCTTTCATCTTTGGTCTCCAGTTCATTCACATGTTGGATAAATTTAGACAATATTTGCTTTATTTCGACCGACGACGACATTTTTGTCGGATTTTAAAAGGATAAATCAACAACGAAGGCTTATAAATTAGGAGTAAGATATCTATCTATATATATAAAAACCAGTTTGTTTTGGAGGTGCTTTGCTATTAAGTTAAATTTTGTTTTTGGTAGTTCAATTATTTTTAAATTTCTCTTTCTTTCTGTCACTCTCTTTCACACACACATAGAAAAAAGAGGGAGGAGGGGAGAAAAGTAAAAAAAAAAAAAAAATGATCAAGTACCAATTATTAATCGTAGTGTTTCGTTTTTCAAGTTGGTTTGGTACAACAAACTGATTCTTAGGTTAAAGAAATGTTTGGTCAAGGTACTTAAATTGCTGTATGTTGTCGATAGCAGTTGTTTGGGTGTTGAAAGACGGCTGTGGTTGAAATCGAAAGAGTAGAGGTGATTTTTCTTAGCAGAACAGCCATCCTGCTCAACAGAAGAGAGCAGGTGCGTGTGTTAGACCTTTCTCTCCAAATAATCTTTCTTTCTCTTTCTTTTTCTCACTCATAGAGTGACTGCTTCCTTGTTATTAGTAGTAGTACTACTAGTTTGATTACACATGGTGGTAACACAGCTCTGTTGTTGAAAAGAACCCACTCCTTCTTCCTCTACGAACTCAAAAAAAAAAAAAAAGAAGCAGTAGTTAGACAAACGTGATATGTCTTAAACACGACAGGTTCGATCTAAAAAAAAAAAAAAGTTATTTTTTTTGCCAGGTTTAAAAATACAAGTAAATATTAATAAGTCTTATTTACAAGTTTCAATGATGATTCATTCGTTAGGTAGGTGCTAGAGTTTTTTTAGTGATATTTTTCACTTTGTTTAAACTTTTTTAATACCCTAACCTGGCAAACAGAGATAAATTGAGAAGATATTTTAAGTGCCAGTTCAGATTAATTAATGTTTTAAAATAACATTTAGGTTATTTTTTTATTCTCTTTCTTTTTCTAAACAGAATAATTTGTAAAGTTTCTTTGTTCAGTCATAGAATTTGTCCTTTAAAACAGATATTTTAGATTTTAATCATTGAAGATTTTATCTAAAATTTTTCCACTATAAAGGTTAGGTATGAATGAACGGCATATGTTATTTCATTTGATGAGAGTAACGTGACTATATAGTCAATGTTAGAACTCATCTTTAAAAAAAAAATCATTATCAGTGTTAAAAAAAAAAGAAGAAAGTCACATGACTGAAATCATGTGACGCTCTTGGATCAATTTAGGTGTTTTAAGTTGTAGAACTCCTTTTATTTATTTTTGGGATTTTTTGTTTTAATTCTTCTTTTTTTTACTCAACAAAATTATGCCTGCATTTAAAAAAATTTTTTTACTCAACTAAGAAATAATTATCTGAAATAAAGTTAGATTCTTTCTACAGAGTAACTTTTTTTGTCTACATTTCATAAAAAAAAAAAAAAAAATAGAGGGATTTTGGATTTAAAGTCCTCGTGACTTTTGAAAGATCTTGTACAAAACGTTGTTCTTTTAAGTTTCAGCCTTAAACATGTAAATTAGAAATACTTATTTTTTTAGTTCTTTTCCCCCACTTGCCATGTTTCATTCCAATTTCATGATTTAATTGTATTTAAATTAACTCCTTAAATTTATACATCACGAATGCAAGAACCAATTAAGGAAAAATTATCAAGAAAAAAATTACCTGTTATTTTTTTCATCATTATTGCTTATTGCTGCACTTTGATGTTTTTATTTGATTTTATTTTTAAATTTAAAAAGAGAAAAAAAAGCCGCATATATCAGTTAAATTGAAAAGAAATATTTATTCAACGTTATTACTTTTTTTAATTACTAAAAAGTACAATTAAAATAGAAAATTATCATTTTCAAAGCTTATCAAGATAAGAAGATAATGTTTATAGGTCTGACTTTTTAAAATTGAAGAATCATTTTAATCTGACAAAAAAATAAGTAACTTCAGTTTTGATATGAATAAAATCAAACTGTGGTTTGTTAGTTAATTTTTGTGTTACAAAAAAGACTATAACTGGTAAATAGAAATACTACAAATGGTACATTTGTGTAGAATTATTTTAATCTGACCAAGATAAAAGTAAGTATAGTTTTCAGATAAATAAATGAATGAATGAATAAATGCAATCTGTTGTTTGTTTGTTTTTTTTGTTTTCGTTTTTTTTTTTAGAGGGTAGGGTTCTCTTCTAATTGGTACATTTTCTTTTATTGTTTTTCTAGAGAGGAAAGAAATTAATGAACAATAACGTTTAAATGCAAATATTGTAAATAGTACCCTTGTGTGGAAAACTCTGAAAGTTTTTTTTTAAGAGAAATATTAAATCTTATTTATTTTTCTACTAAGAAAACATGTTGAAAAACAAAAATAAGGAAAAACAAGATATTGTAGATTTTTCTTTTATATAAAGAATTAAATGGAAAACTAAAATTTTAAAAGTTTTCCAAAATAAGTGGGAAAACCAAAAAATCGAACAAAAATGTTTGGTGGTCCGACTTTTAAAAAATTGATGAATTATTTTAAACTAAGAAGTAATTTTAGTTTTAAAATAAATAGATAAATAAATAAAAGCAATCTGTGATTTGTTTATTTCTCTTATTGGTACATTTTCTTTTATTGCTAATTTCTGAAGAGGAAAAAAGAATATGACTTTTAAATAAAAATATTGCAAATAATAACTTTGTGTGGAATTATTATACCATGACAAAGTGTAGTTTTAAAATAAATGAATAAATGCAATCTGTGGTTTGTTGTTTGTTACCTTTTCTTTAATTGTTAATTTCTGGAGAGGAAAAAAAGAGTATTTATTTCAAATAACTTTTAAATTCAAATAATAGGAATTTGTATGGAAAACTCTTAAAGTTTATTTTACTTATTCATTCTTTCTTTTTTCAAAGCATTAAATCTTTTCTAATTTCCTACCTGAAAACATTTTAGAAGTCATACAAACATAAAGGATTGTTCATGTTTGATTATTGAAAAACAACTTTTTGTCGAAAAATTACGTAATCCTTTCCTGGCGTCAAAGACACTATGTTTTACCCACAATAAAGTAACTTTCGACAATTTACCATCAAACTTACTGGCCGGTTTTATTTGACAGCTTTTTATTAATTTATCATAATTCATTTTTTAATTATTTAATTTGCGATTCAAAATTGGAGTGCGTCCTGCAGGCCGGGGGAACAGGGAAATATTTCTTGCGAGAACGACATCAGTTATTTCCCTTTGTTGTATCGCTCTCCTGTCAACAGCGGCAAGTATAAACACGAAGCCGATTGTTGCTCTTCTCAACAATAAAAACAATATACGAACGAAGGTGAGAGTTTCTAACCATACAGAAAATAGTCTAGATATATCATGTAATATTTGACAGCCGAATTATTACTGTATTATACAATATGGCACTGTGGCCACTAAAAGAATTGTCGCTGATTCGTCAGGGATTATCGGAGTTTTTGGTCAAATCTCCCGATCAGTCGACTGAGGTGATTAACTTACACGGTAATTCTCTTATGGTCATCCCAGATTTAAGTAAATTAAGTCATCTACGTGAACTTGATTTGTCTTCCAATAGGATTGAAAACATGCACGGCCTGGAAAATCTTTGTTTTCTTCAAACACTTAATCTTTCCTGCAATTTCATAAAAAAGGTCGAAGGTTTGTTTTCTCTTAAGTCACTTTTGAAAATTAATCTCAGTCACAATCAAATTGAAGATTTAGGAGGTTTCATGGAAATGGAAGGACAGGACTATGCTCTAACCGTTATCAATCTATGTGACAACAAGATATCAAGCTTGTCTCATGTTGTTAGTTGTTTACGAAAATGTATGAATCTGAGATGTCTTCTTCTTAGCCACGACGGGTTAACAAATCCTGTTTGTCAAATGGTAGATTACAGAGTGCGATTAATTTCAAGGTTAAGCCATTTATTTGTTTTAGATGGCATTTCTCGTGATGGGCAAATTATGGACATTAGTGACCTTCAGGATTTGGATGTAAATTCTTCCAGGTTTTTTTTAGATTTTAATGTAGATGTTGATGATGCCACGCCTGACAGGCCACGAAATATCAAGCCAATAGTTACTGAGCCTGGAGTTAGTATTCTACCAATTACCAATATCAAGCATCAAGTGTCAGTCGGAGAAATAAAGACTCCCAGAATTGACCAAATCATTGAAAAATACAGGGAACATTATCCGTTGGATTATTCTGTTGATTCAAAATCTGACAAAGATATTGGGGTTGAAATCAGTTTGTCTTCAAATTTTGAAAGGAATAGTTCTGAGAATCAATCTGAAATACTGGGTCACAGTTTAGATACTAACACTTCCACCAGTCCTTCTAAAAGTAGTTTGGTCAGTAAATCAAAATTGAATTCAGAAAAGAGAAACTTTTCAACAAAGTCCAAGAATGCAAAAACAGAGAATTCTTCCAGCCCAGCTCAAAAAAAGAACACTGTTAAGAAAATCAATAAAATAAGTGGAACAAAGGTTCCTCACCATAAAATTGTTTCTTCACGAACATTGCAGTTAAACAGTAGCAATGAGAGTATGGGACATTCTAATGACAGAAAAGAAAGCAGAAAGAAAACTGCCTTACCTGACCAAACTGATCAAGAATACCGAAATGTCATTGAAAGTACATACAATCATTTAATAGACGAATTAGATGAGGAAAGATCCCAACGTTTTAAAGCAGAGGTTGCTTTAAAAGAAATGGCTACTTTTGTAAATGAGATACAAGAAAAATCCCACCGGAAAGAACTGCAGTATGAAAACACCTTCCAAGAAAATGTTTTCTTGAAGGAAAGCATTGCAAAAGAAAAAGAGATGGTAAAAAAACTTCATGGTGATCTACTCCTTGTGACACAAGATTATGCAGATGTCGAAAACCAGTTAAAAGTCACAGAAAAGAGTTTGCAAAACCAGAAGGTGCTGTTTGAAAACTTGCAAAAATCGGCCAATGGAAGTGAAAAAGACCATTTTAGAGAATTAGCAGATGAACAAAAGAAAAGTAAGAAATACCAATTGCTTGCATCAAATACAACAAAAGAATCTCAGGAATTGAAATCTATGGTGTCATTTTTACAAAAACAAGTGAAGGAGTTAGAACAGCTTTTG
Source organism: Sepioteuthis lessoniana (assembly GCA_963585895.1). Lineage (NCBI taxonomy): Eukaryota > Metazoa > Mollusca > Cephalopoda > Myopsida > Loliginidae > Sepioteuthis > Sepioteuthis lessoniana. The sequence goes on from OY757935.1 coordinate 2,773,640, forward strand.
ACATCACGAGAGCTTGAGCATAAAGGAGACCTTAAGGACAGATATAAACTGGGTAGTGAAGAATTAAAATTAGTGATTAATGATAAACTTCAAGATGTCAAGAAGCAGCATGAAGAACGTATGAAACTTAAGAATGAACGAGAGGAAATGTTGAAAAAACACTATGAACAAACGATGAGTGAATTAAACTATGCACTACAATTAGAGTCTGGCCAAGTGATTAAATTAGAAGAAGCATACGATATAATTTTTAAAGAAAACGAAACCAACAAACAGGCTCTGATGTCAGTTCAAGCAAAAGAAAAAAAAGCTGTAGAAACTCTTTCTCAGTTGACTAATGTCGTAAAAAAACAAAAAGAACAAATTTCTGAACTTTTAAAGTCAAAGCAAGAACTAATTGCATCTCACGACCAAGAAATGAAGAAAATGGAAGAACAAACGAATCAATCAAAGAAAAATTTAAATCAGTTAAGTAAACTTAAACAAGATCGGCTGAAATTTGAGGCACAAATTGAAGCCCAAGAGTCTTTGATTGTTGGTCTACGAGCTGAACGAAAAGTGTGGGAGAATGAACTTGCTCAACAGGGTACTTCGTTAGCTCAGGATAGGGGAAGGCTTGAGATCAAAATTGAAACGTTGTCGACAGAAGTGGAATATTTAAAGAAACAACTCAAAAGTGAAGTAGATACGGTGAAAATAAAATCAAAATTAATTGATGATCAAACTGATTCTATCAAAACTCTTAAGATGGAACTGAGTCAGAAAGATAAACTGATACAAGAAATTCAGGAAGATGCTGCTAAATCTAAGAAAAACATAGAAAACGAGCTAGCTTTGGAGCAAGATGCCCTGCAGGAATGTCAATTAACAATTCAAAGACTCCAAGACAGAAAGGAAGAATTGAAAGATCAAATTATTCAACTTGAAACCGAACTTAGAGAGTCCAAGAATGCTCATAACATTCTCAAGGAACACTGGAAGCAAAAGACCGATATGATTAGCTCGCTAGAAGTTCAGGTAAGACAAGCGAAAAACAGTTGGGAGAAAAAAGAACAAGATTTGAAGACTGCATGCGAAAAGGCCCAACAGGAAGCAAGACAGAATAAACAAAATTTGCAGAAAGCTGACAATGCTTTTCGGAAGCAAATTGCTGAGAAAGAAAAAAGTCAGCAAGAAATTATTGCTCAATTGCAAAAAGACCATTGCTTGGAGTTGGATCTTGCAAATCAGAAAATAATCAATCTGGAAGAAGAGATGAGAGAAATTTTAAAAGATAGCAGTCACATACAGGAGAAAATGACAAAATTGGCTGATTTTTTTGGCAACATCACTTCTGTTACTTCTCAGTAGTAATGTTTGGCCATTATAAAAACATTTGATATTGACTGATTTCTGAAGGTATCCAAAATGATCTATTTTGATTATTCCTCACATTTTTTTGAATTATAAGGTGGGTAAAAAGTTTTGCACTATTTTGGTAACATGAGACACAATTTGGCAGCTCTGGCTGCTTTTTCCCAGGTTGTGAAGGTGACAAAGCACACTGGACTGTGAGATACCAAATTCACCTGATACTCTCTGAGTGCTACTTACCAGATTTGTCTCTATGGCTTGGAGCACTGCCTCGCAATCCATGGTTTTTGGCCTACCTGGCCTTGCCTTATTGTTGAGATTGTTGCAGCCTAAGTGAAATGTCTTTAACCATCTGGTTACCATACTATGATCAACTGCGCCTTCCCCTTTTTACCCAACAAATGTTAATGGTTGCTTCTCTATCATGGCTCAGTTTGAACTTGTAAAGCATGTTCCTGAATTAGATGTGTTCATCTGTGTAACTTTCAAATCACACACACAGTGAAGCAATGCACAACATGTCAGCACACCAACTACCATGATATTACCAACCATATAGGGTACCTTTTCCAAAGCTCAAATTGCTTTGGTCACATGATATACACACTGCAAATGAGCACTTTCCAAAATTTTGTAAAACTTTTGACTCACCTCAGTAGTATATTTATCTTTGTTTTTAACATTTCGGATTCCTTCCAGTTGTATGTTTTATTTGGTGCTTTTGAAAAATTTCATTTTTTTTATAAATTTTTAACCTACTTAAATTGTCCGTCTATTGAAGTTAGCCAAGTACTTGCATTGATGAAAATAAGCTCCAGCAGAAACTTGAAATCAAATCCATCAACTGTGGATCAAGCTTTTTATCTATTTTTTTTTTTAATTGTCTCTTTAACAAGAACATTGTTAATTCATAACAAAGAATTAAAAAAAATCTTTATGCTGCTAGCTTTTTACTGATAAGCTCCATCCTTAACTACCAAATATGTTTTTGTTTTTTTTTTCAAGTTTTTTTTGAGTCTGACATTTTAAGGGTTAAAATGAAACTGAAATTTAACTGGGACACTTGATTTTTTTAAATGGTTTTTATTGTAATTTACTCAGATTGTCAGTCTATTGAAGTTAGCAAAAAGCTTGGTTTGGAAAAAAGAAAGCTCCTGTTGAGACTTGAACTAAAATCCTTCACCTTGAGATCAGGCCTACATCTCTACCAACTTAGCTACCCGAGATTCATAGTTTAGAGAATATCGAATTGAACCCTTAAAATCATCCTTCATTCTTTCTCTAAAACTTGGTGCTAAATTTCTTACTGTTTTTAATGCACATTACTACTAATTGTAAAATTATCTTGATTTTATTTTTTTGTATGAAACATTTTCAACCATTATTCATTTTTGATGAGTATTTATTTCATGGTAAATACTTTTGATAAGTTTTGTTTTTATTTTGATGCATAAATTAACAAATAAATTTGAAGATAAAACTTTATTAAATTTAATAAAAATATTCACTCTTTAAGTTAGATACACTTGTATCATTTTTGTATAAATTATTCTATAGACTATCATTAATTATTTACAACTCGTTACTCACTTCTTTGCAAATAAACAAACGTTATTAGGGTAATTAGGCCAGTTTGGATTTAATGTTCAATTCATTTTTAATGACTAAACACCACAAATTTTTATTTTGTTGACTTTTGGGAGATTATTATTATTATTACTATTATTATTATTATTATTATTATTTATGAAATATCATTTTTGTCTTTGTTAAAATTCTGAAATAAATTTACCAAATAAGCATTCTTCATATCTATCTATCTAATTTCTTTCTCTCTATCTTTCCTTCCTTTCTTTTTCCCTTCTTTTCTTCCTTCCATTTATTGAAGCAGACAATAAGCATCTGATGTGAAGTATTATCACTTCCTTTTCTATTCTTTTAATAAATTTGCTTTCTTTTTCTCTCTCATGTGTAACACATTCTTTTCCTTCCCTTTCTTTCTTATATTTTCTTTTTTTTTTTCTTCTTTGCTATGTAACCTGTTCTTCTTATTCTTTTCTTATTTTTCTTTTTTTTCTATTCATTGTATAACTTGTTCTTTTTTTCTTTCTTTCTTATATTTTTTCTTTTATTCTCTCTTAATTGTGTAGCCTATTCTTTTTCTTCCCTTTTACCTCAAAATCAAAACAGAATGGTCCATCATTTATCTTAGGTGATGATAATGTAACATTTGAAAACAAATGTTTATGTCTTATTCAGTTAATATTATATTTTTCACCTCTTTATTTACATCCATAGTATTAGTTGTAATATTATCCTAGTTTTTATTATTATTAGATGAAACATTATCTACCATTATTAATTTTTAACTTGTATTTCTTCCATTTTTATTTCAGTCATTTTTCATTGCATCTACTCAGTCTATGACCATCAGTAGCAATATTATCTTGATTTCTATTATTATTAGATGAAGGATTATCAGCCATAATTTATTTTTGGATAGTATTTTTTAAATCTTAATTTTAGTTGCTTAGTTGCAACTGCTAAATAATAATCTTAATAAACCATGTCAATTGAAAATAAGAATAAGCTTTCAGTGACACTCAAACTCACATCCTCTTTCCTTGACAAACATGGTCAATTGTGCCAGTTGCTCTGTGGATTGATCTACAAAAAAGTTTACTGCTAGCAGAAGGTTAAATTTACACTTATCATCCACCTTTGATTGTTAATTTAGATTAGAAGTTGTAGTAATTGTAATATTATCTTGATTTTATTTATTACAAGATGAAGAATTATTAAACTTAATTAAATTTTGACTTATATTTTTCTTTCATCTTAATTTCAGCTGCTTTTCATCACAACTTCTCATATCATCAGTTTATAGCCCAAAATAGTATTGTCAAACATTTATTTTTGACGTGGTGTAATGGTTAGCAAGCTCGGCTAGCAAACCTACATGAGTAAGTTCGAGTCTCATTGGGTGCCCCTTTCATATGGCCTTGTGCCACATCTAAGCAAAAAGCTTAGTAAATTTCCTTAATATCAGTTACTTTTCTTTGCAGCTCATCAAGCATTTGTATTCAAAGGAGATAACTGTTGTAATGTTATTTGAATCTTTATTCATTTTTGACTAGTATTTCTTTCATCTTAATTTTAGATACTTTTCATTGCAACCTAATTTTTTAAACTATGGCAAGGGGTAAACAGTTTAGATGAGAAATAAATAAAGGATATGTTTCAAGGGAGACTCAAATGCCCATCTCTTTCATCTTGGGAAACCCAAGAAAGAACAAAAAAAGATAAAAGTACTAATTTGAAAAATGTAAGCAACATATTTGAAACTAAATGAATTAACAAAAAATAATTTTATATCAACATAACTTATTTAAAATGTAAATATAATTTAAAAAATATTTTTATCAAGAAATAAAATTTTGTATTGCATTTTTGTGTTATTCTTTTCTGAGAATTTTGTATGTTTTTAAGTTTGTTATTCAGCTGATTAGCATATTTGCAAGACTATATATATATATATATATATATATATATATTAGGAGATGCCCGTGGTGTAATGGTTATCATCTTAGGAAATGGACACGGCGACACGAGTTCACATCCTAGACCAGGCTAATTGCATTTCCCATAGCACTAATACCTTTGAGAAAGGTATGAATCCAAATATTCTCCCTCCAACTATGGGTAAATAGTAGGACAGACTAGGTTCTTCAGCCTTGGTGAGGCAACTAGTCTAGGAGAAGGAAAAGTCTGAATTCAAACCTATTAAACACCGCTTAAAAATTGACCTTGTGTCATATCCTGTCCAAGCGGAGGGGTTGGTAAATATGGACTATATATATATATATATATATTATAACAGTGTTGGTTATCACTAAATCACTTTGTGGGCTTGTATCGAACCAAGTGCAATATAATATGGAGAGTGCTCAATATGTAGGATAGAGCTATTCTGCCTGATGATTGTTGTTTTGCAAAAGACTCCATGAAACCCAGGGGTCGCAGTCTAAATTCCATGAATTAAATATATCTATATAATATATATTTATTTATTATTATATATATATATATATATATATATATATATATATATATATATATAAAGATTGTTGTTGGCCCAATGAGACGTAAGTAAATATTTTAAAATGAAAAAAAACTTTATTGATTTAAAACAACATTAAACAGAACCATATCACACACACACATGTGCGCACGCACAAACACACTTATACAAACATACACACACACACACACACACTAGCTTAAAAACACATCTATGTATGGAGTAAAAACCATTCTCACATTCTATACATATACACATGTGCACACAAATACACAGATGATACACACACACACACACATAATAAAAAAAATAGGCAAGAAGTAAAAAGAAAAAGGAAAGAACAAAGAAAAAATCCATCTGATACCCTTGAAAATATGAGTATGTATACATGTGTGTACATAGATGTGTACACACGCACACATACACACTGAATACATATATACACACAAAAACATTTACATAGACTAAATGTTTTCTCAGACAACCAACTCGAATGACACATTCACAGACACAAAACTGGAACTACTAAAAATCAAAACAATCGATCGAAACAATTTGCCACTTAAATTGCCACCTGAAGATGTAAAGTCTAAAAAATATAGTGTACAAGTATATTACATGATAAAAACCTAAATACCAAATCTGAAATCATTTGCAGACCTATTCACACACGCACACACAAGTTGGCGATCATTGTCAAGGGTGACCTGAAGGCTCCCTTTTCAATAGCTACTACACCGAAGTGTAGGGGAGGGCGCTACTCCTTTTCCTGGATTGCTCCACTTTACCCTTGATACATACCTTATATAGCTAAGTGTTATGCAAGGAGGTATCAAGTACCATTTTTAAAGTCTTTGGTATGACGCAACATGGGTTTGAACCCTGGTCTCCCTGGATCATTGGTGAACATTCTACCCACTAGGCCAATGAGCCTGTTATATATATATATAAAACCTGGGAAAACTGGAAATGAAGCTGACAATATGAAAAAACACGAGATCTTCAGAGAATGATTATTTTTAATAGTTTGAATTATTTGCCAATGTTAAACATTTCAGTTTTTAAATTTTCATCAGAGCCTATGGATTTTTAAAAAATTTGTATATATGGTACAGGTTTTGCAATGAGGTGCTCTTTGTGCTGGGTTACAGTTATATACATATATAAAAATATGAGATTTGTAAATATATATATATATTTTCATCCACAGACTGTATCATTGTATCACAACTCTTCTAGACACTCAGGACACTTGAAGCTTGGATCGAAACCTATCTAACTTTATGCTAGACATGGTATCTAACCATTCAGCCATTTTGGCAACATATGTCAGTTCAAGAATTATAACGCTCATATATTAGCTTTCGTTTGTTTACCTTTTGAGCTATCAGATAGCAGAGTGCTCAATTCATTAGAAGAGTTTTGTATTCCACAGGTGGCAGCTGTTAATTCCTTCACCAGAGTGCTCATATATATATATATATATATATATCATATTTACCAACCCCTCCACTCACAAGGTTAATTTTTAAGCAGCATTTAACAGGTTTGAATTCAGAGTTGTCCTTCTCCTAGACTAGTTGCCTCACCAAGGCTGAAGAACCTAGTCTGCCCTACTATTTACCCATAGCTGGAGGGAGAATAATTGGATTCATACCTTTCCCAAGGGTGTAAGTGCTATGTGAAATGCAATCAGTCTTGTCCAGGATTTGAACTCGTGTCGCTGTGTCCATTTCCTATGACGATACTATTTACCAACCCCTCCGCTCGGGCAGGATATGACACAAGGTCAGTTTTTAAGCGGAGTTTAACAGGTTTGAATTCAGAGTTTTCCTTCTCCTAGACTAGTTGCCTAACCAAGGCTGAAGAACCTTGTCTGTCCTACTATTTACCCATAGCTGGAGGGAGAATAATTGGATTCATACCTTTCCCAAGGGTATTAGTGCTATGTGAAATGCAATCAGTCTCGTCCAGGATTTGAACTCGTGTCGCCGTGTCCAATTCCTACGACGATAACGACTACACCACGGGCACCTCATATATATATATATATATATATATATATATATATATATATATTGTCATCCACAGACAGACTGTTTCGTTGTATCACAACTCTTCAGTGTAGCTAGACCCCCAACATGCTTCCAACTTAGATCGAAACCCAACTGACCTTACGTCAGTCTGACATCTTACCCCAGAGATAATGTCATTTTCAGCATAAGCGAAGGAATTTTTTATGTATATCTTTTTACACATATGCTATCAGTTATCTAGAGTGCTAAATTCTTGAAAAAAGCTATTGCATTTCAGCATATGTGGCCGCTGGCAAATTTCCCCACAAGAGAGCTCAACCTACAGAGGGGCTCATATATATTGTCATCAACAGACAGACTGTTTCGTTGTATATATATATATATATATATAAAATAATAGCCCTTATGGTAAGAAAAAACCCAGCAAGTGATTTGAAGATGAAAATATACAACGAATCACTGTCAAGGGGAAAAATATATATTGGGAAAAAAAAAAGAAAAGGCCAACCTTGTCATACCAATTGAAAAAAATCAAAAGACACACAATTGGTTGGTCAAAAGAAAAAACTAACGTTTGGGCTGCTAAGCTACAATGCAAAAAGTGCTCAATACTAAGTAGAGCAAAATAGTAACGATAATTACTAAGTGAGTCAGGGACAAACCTACTATAGTTTCGCCTAAGCGGCTCATCAGGGTACCGCTTAGGCGAAACTATAGTAGGTTAGTTCCTGACTCACTAAGTAATTATTATTATATATATATATTTTTTTTTATATAAAAATAAAAATACAATTCTTTGAAATCATTAGGGTCATCATAGTAGGTTAGTTCCTGACTCACTAAGTAATTATCGTTATATATATATATATATATATATCTTTAAAGAAAAAACCAAAGACTGGTTATCTTAGGATTATAAATTTATTTCCATCCTGTTTTTCGTTTCTGGTGTGAACCAAAAACATGGAGAAAAATATAACAGGACTTCTTCAGATCCAATGGATAAATAAAACACCGAATAATACCTATATATATATATATATTTTTTTTTTTTTATATAGAAATAAAAATTCAATTCTTTGAAATCATTAGGGTCATCATAGACCTGAAATAAATTTATAATGATACCAAAGAATTGAATTTTTTATTTTTATTTTTATATAAAAAATATTTTAGCTCTGTATGTGAGTTTTGATGTATTTTTGAAATTAATTATACTGTCAATAGCTGTTGGCATTGAGCATATAAACTGGATGAACCAGACATGCAGGACACTGCTGGAGAAGCAGGGACGAGCTCATAAGTGATGTACTCCTATGGACCCCCACATATAGTCGGGCAAAGGCAGGACGACCAGCACAAACATACATTCAGCAGCTATGTGAGGATATGGTATGTAGCCCTGAAGACCTGCCAGAGGCGATGAACGATAGGGAAAAGTGGTGAGAGAGGGTCAGGGATATCCATGCTAGTGGCACGACATGATCATGATGATGATATATATGAATATATATTTACAAATCCCATGTTTTTCTATATGTAACCCAGCAAAAAGAGCACATCATAGCAAAACCTGTATTAGAGCAAACACTTCAAATGATTTAAGAGGAATTTTCAGTCCAATTTGTAAATGAATCATAATTTTATGAATTTAGCATTTGCACTGAATATTCATATTTACCAACCCCTCCGCTCGGGCAGGATATGACACAAGGTCAATTTTTAAGCGGTGTTTAATAGGTTTGAATTCAGACTTTTCCTTCTCCTAGACTAGTTGCCTCACCAAGGCTGAAGAACCTAGTCTGCCCTACTATTTATCCATAGCTGGAGGGAGAATAATTGGATTCATACCTTCCCCAAGGGTATTAGTGCTATGTGAAATGCAATCAGTCTCGTCCAGGATTTGAACTCGTGTCGCCGTGTCCATTTCCTACGACGATAACCATTACACCACGGGCACCTCCATCATTTGCACTGAATATTACTATTTAACCATCCATATTCTCAATATAATTACGAAATGCTTAATAAGAATCCTTTATTCGTTCTTTGGCCAAGTCAGCTGGAGCTGTAGAATACACTGACTGCATCTCTGCAAGGGGTAACACTCCCCGAATGAGTGTCCTGGATATGACACTAAACAATCTGATGGTGAGGCTCCAGGAGCTTTGGGGAATGTGGAGTACCCTTTCATTGCAATTGCTCCAGGTTCACTCTGGCCTGGAGTGGTATCACCTGATAGGATCCTATCTATGGGTCAAGTAGAACTAAACTGTGTACTTATGCTAAACTGAATTCTTTGAAGTAGAAGTAATTATACATTTAAACTGCATACTTATGCTAAACTGAGTTGCTTGAAGTAGAACTGTTTTGAAATTTAACTATGTGAATAAATGACTGATGTTTAATTGAATTGTTTATGATGCAGTTGGTATATTCTACAGCCCCAGGACAGACGTTGGTGAAGTGGGGGGCTTACCTCTGCAAAGATGCAATCAGTGTATTCTACAGTCTCAGTCAACTAGGCTCCAAAAATGGTTTCAGGAATTGCTATTTATTTACACACATTGAAACAGTTTCAAGTATTGTTATGTATTGTTTGCACACAGTTAAATGGTTTCAAGTATTGGTAATTAACACTAATTATTCTATTTAATATTATTATATACATATCAAGGACACTCTTCGGGGGAAAGTCTTACTTTCCTGCAGAGATGCAGTCAGCGTAACCTACAGCCCCAGGTGACTGGGTTGAATTATTATGGCACCGAGATAATAATATAAAATGTGATATATACAAGAGAGAATAAATTTTAGAAATAAAATCCGACCGAATAAGAAAGAAAACAGTTTGGAAAATCAGATTGATATGTTTTGCTTGAGATCAAGTACCTCCAGAATGCATTTGGATTTATTAGCACAAACGAATGCACATTGCAAGGGAGAGAACTGTAGTAATTTTTGTAAAATTTAAAAATAAAAATAAAATATGTATACTCTGTTTATATATAAATAAAGACACTTCTCTCCCTTGTTGTAAAGAATCAATTTTTGTTTATTCCTTTACATTCTAATGCTATTTTCTTTCTCATATACGGCGAACGGAGTTCAATTCCTGGACGAGACTACCTGCATTTCACATAGCCCTAATACCCGTGGGAAAGGTAAGAATTCAACTCTTCTCTTTCCAGCTTTGGGTAAATAGTAAGTCAACTGGGCTCTTTAACTTTGGTATGGCAACCAGTCTAGAAGGAAAACTAAATTCAAACCTGTTAAACTCTATTTAAAAATTGACCTTGTGCTACTGCATATTGCTCATACAAGGGAGTTGGTTATATATATATATATATATATAAGTGTTTGCCAATGTCCCGGGAGACCAGGGTTCAGTCCCAGGTCACATCATACCAAAGACTTAGAAAATGGTACTTGATACCTTCTTGCTTAACAGTCAGCATTATAAGGTACGTATCAAGGGTAAAGTGGAGCAATCCGGGGAAAGGAGTAGCGCCCTCCTCTACACCTCTGTGTAGTAGCTATTGAAAAGGGAGCTTTCAGGTTGTCCATGACTATGGTCGCCAACTTTACTTTTTATAACTTATCAAAGAATTAAATGTTTCTTCAATTTTTTCCAATTTTTCAGTTGAGATTTATAATTTCTTTGTTTGCAAATACAACTCGATTTTCTTTGAGGTATTGCTGAAATTTTGTAATATTGATTTCCATGTTTGCTAACTAAAAGAGATGTGAAGAGTCTTTTTTTTTTTTTATAAGAATGGCTTCAAGTATTTGGAATCATTTCTCACAGTTAGTGAATTATAGGATTTTTAATTAGTTTGGTTAGGTTTTATGGCATATCAACCATTGTAGGTTATTTAATGCCAAATCTACTATACACATATATATTAGATATATATGATTTGGTTTGGTTGGGTTTTATGGCATATCAACCATTGTAGGTTATTTAATGCCAAATCTTCTTTATACATATATATTAAATATATAGGATTTGGTTTGGTTGGGTTTTATGGCATATCAACCATTGTAGGTTATTTAATGCCAAATCTTCTTTATACATATATATTAAATATATATGATTTGGTTTGGTTGGGTTTTATGGCTTATCAACCATTGTAGGTTATTTAATGCCAAGTCCTCTTTATACATATATATTAAATATATATAATTTGTTAACACATTTTGAGTCAGAGCTCAAATGTCAAAGTTCTATTTGACCTATAGATAGTTAAATGGTTTCAAGTACTGCTATGTATCACTAACAATTCAATTGAACATCATTTATTTACACACTGTTAAATCCTGAAATAGTTCTATTTCTAACAATTCCATTTAGTATAAGTCATTTGTTTGCACACAGTTTAAATGTCAAACAGTTCTACTTGACTCATATATAGGGCTCTATCTGGAGCTATAACTCCAGGCTAGAGTGGACCTGGGAGTGATGGCAATGAAGGGGTATTCCATATTTACCAAAGCTCAAGCATTACTGAAGCCTCACCATCGGATTAAATTCTATATATTCTAGAGCCTCAGCTGACTGGGCTAAGGATTTTTAAGTTATCTTCTAAAATTTTCTGAATATTTCGGAGTTGTTGTCCTGTAAGATGTGTTTATTGACGTATCTATTAATGGTGCTAGCATTAGATAAATAGCCAGTTAATCTGCCGGAAAGGTTGGTGGTTGTATGTGTTTGTGGGTGTGGGGTGAGCGTGTATGTGTACATGTGTATGTATGTATGTATGTGCATATGTGTATGTATGTGTGTGGGCATGTATGCGTGTATACATGTTTGTGTATGTGTATGCATGTATATGTATATATATATATAAAAAGTAAAAGTAAAGTAAAGTTGGCAATGTTAGTCGAGTGTGACCGAAAGGCTCCCTTTTCGATAGCTACTACACCGAGGTGTAGGGGAGGGTGCTACTCCTTTCACTGAATTGCTCCACTTTACCCTTGATCTGTACCTTATAATACTGAGTGTTAAGCAAGGAGGCATCAACTAACATTTTTTGAGTCTTTTGTGTGATTGAACCCAGGTCTCCGGGGCCATTGGTGAACACTCTAACCATCATGCTGATGTCCGGTATATATATATATATATATATATGTATGTGTGAATAGGTTTATGTATTTATGTATAAGAGGGTGTGTAACAACAAAACCAGTTCATCCCATTCTTTAAAGTAGCTAAGATAATAAAAATTAACCTCGTTTAAATTCCACCAAAACAAAACTGCACCATTCTTGAAAATGGCCGGAGATATAGCCTAAAACATTCAAAACTTTGAATTCTTTGGACAGTTTTGACTCTCATTCGATCTGGAATTATTTGTTTGAGTTTTATGGCATATCAACCTTTATAGGTTATTTAATACCAAATCCATTTTTATACAAATAAACAGTTCTATTTCAGACAATTCAGTTTAGCATAAGTAAGTAAGTAAAAGTAAAGTTAGCGACCATAGTCGAGGGTGACCCGAAGGCTCCCTTTTCGATAGCTACTACACCAAGGTGTAGGGGAGGGCGCTACTCCATTCCCAGGATTGCTCCACTTTACCCTTGAACCGTACCTTATAATGCTGAGTGTTAAGCAAGGTGGTATCAAGTTCCATTTTTAAAGTCTTTGGTATGACTTGACCTAGGATTGAACCCAGGTCTCCGGGGCCATTGGCGAACACTCTAACTGCTGGGCCAATGTCCCGGTTAGCATAAGTACACAGTTAAATTATCAAAAATGTTTCTATTTCAAGCTATTCAGTTTCGTCAAACAGTTCTAATTCAAACAATTCACTTTGGTATAAGTATAGTTTATGTTTAAACACAGTTAAATGTCAAAACAGTTCTATTTCAAACAATTCAGTTTAGCATAAGTACACAGTTTAAATGTGTAAACAGTTCTATTTCAAGTAATTCAGTTTAGCATAAGTACACTGTTTAGTTCTATTTGACCCATGGCTAGGACCCTATCCGGTGCTACCACTCCAGGCCAGAGTGGACCTGGGAGCAATGGCAATGAAAGGGTTCTATACATTCCCCAAAGCTCCAGCATTACTGGAACCCCACCATCAGATTGTTTAGTGTCATATCCTGGATACTTGTTGGGGTTGGGGGGTACTCCTCTGCAGAGATGCAGCCGGTGTATTCTACAGCCCCAGCTGACTGGTCAATGATCTGGAATTATATTCTCTTGTTCATAAACAAGAAAAACCCCATTCACACCATTCTTTATATTGGCCAAAGCAGTGAAAATTATTGTTGTTTAAAAACAAATTGTATCATTCTTGAAAATGATTGCAGACATAGCTGAAAGCATTTGAAACTTTTTTTTGACGGTTTCTTCATTCATTTAATCTGGAATTATGGACCCTTATTTATAAACAAAAAAAACTTTTGAAAAAAATCCTATATGCTTCCTTGTCTGTTCTTTTTACTCCAATACATACACCCCACCACATATATAGACGTGGTGCCTTCAATAAGTTTCCAGACTTTTTTTGTACAGGCATTTAAAATTGTCTTAAACTCTTGAAAATTCAGTATGTTATTGCTATACATCTTATGAGATGACTGGCCAATTTTATGATTTCAGGTTCAAATGAACAACTACAGCAGTAATTGGAATACATCTTACTAAAGCCTGATTGTCACAGCTGGTGAATTTCAAAAATGCAATCTGGACGTGAGGACACTTTAGAAGAACGATATGCAATAAAATTCAGTTTTAAACTTGGAAAAAATGCCCTGTAACTTTTGGTTATTCCCTAAGTTCAGAGGCTGTTGTTCTGAAACAATTGAGGAGATGAAAAAAGCTGTGATAAAGGTCATTGACATGCTCACACAAGAGGACTTCGATGGGGCCTTCCAGAAGTTATTGGAATGGTACAACAAGTATATTGCAGCCGGAGGAGATATCTTTGAAGGGGACTAGAGTTTCATGTGTGTACTATCAATAAAAGTGCCCATACAAAAAAAGTCTGGAAACTTATGTAATGATCCTCGTATTACACGCCAACCACATCCTGGAAAAGTGGCTGCTGACACCCATTTTACACCAGCCTTTTCACTAAGTAGTTCTAGGTTGAAGATCAAAAGGTAAGAAAGTTTGTTGGTTGTCATAGCATAAATGATGATAGATTGAAAGACTCGTACTGTAAAAATGACATATTCATTTAGTTTGAATGCTAAAATTAATGGTTGGTGTGTCTTTGTGGTCTTGTGGTTAACATGCTGGACTGCAACATCATAGTAAAATGGTTTGGATTGATTTCTTTGTTTAATGGCATATCAACCTTTGTGAGTTATGTAATGCTAAAGCCATCCTTGTAAAAGAACAGTAATGGGACTATTTAATCTATAGCTGGGGGATAAGAGGTTTCTTTGGTTTCTTTGTTTAATGGCATATCAACCTTTGTGGGTTATTCATCCTTGTAGAAGAACAATAGTAGTACAATTTGACTCAAACCTGGGGGCAGAATAAAGGGGGTTAATTGTTATAATTTTCTCATATGGAAAGAGCTATATGGAAACTACACAAGAATGCTATAAACTTTTTAAGCAAATCCTGGAAGCAACACCCCACAAAAACAAACAGCTGTACGGCCTCTTACCTCCCATCTGAAAAACCATCAAAGTAAGACGAACAAGACATATGGGATACTGCTGGAGAAGCAATGATGAACTCCTAAGAAATGTTCTTCTATGGATCCCTAAACATGGACGTGTAGGGATTAAAAAGAAATTTAAAAAAAACAATAACAAAAAAAATAAAAGAGAGAAATGCAAAAGTGACAGTTTCTCAGGAGGCCTCTGATAGGAAGTGAAATCAGTGCATGCCTAAAAAGAGAGGCTTCCTGGCACCAAAGAGAAACTCTTTCTCACTTACTTTGATGTATCTCGACTGAATGGATGGACCTTTTTCTCTCGGCTGCTAGTAGAGAATGCATATGTTTGTTAAGTCCCAAACTTAGGTATGTGTAGTGTCATAAACTTCAAAAATAAGATTTGAGTCTAAAAGTATCCTCATCTTTTTCCTTCCGTTCTTAATTCCTATGCAACTCCAATGAACAAATAAGAAGATAACTAGTAAATGGGGTAAAAAGAAAAATGAGTCTGACACAAACCTCAGAATCTCCCAACAATACCAGCAATTCACCGTTACCATGATTGCCCAGTCGGCTGGGGCTGTAGAATATACCGACTGCATCTCTACAGAGGGGTAAGACCCCCCCCTCAGCAATGAGTGTCCTAGATATGATGCTAAACAATCTGATGGTGAGGTCCCAGTTATGCTGGAGCTTTGGGGAATGCGGAGTACCCCTTTCTTGCCATCGCTCCCAGGTCCACTCTGGCCCAGCGTAGTAGCACCTGATAAGGGCCCCATCTATGGGTTAAATAGAACTAACAGCATACTTATGCTAAACCAAATTGTTCGATTAAACTGAATAGCTTGAAATAGAAATGTTTTTGACAATTAAACCGTACTTACATTTAAACTGCGTACTTATGCTAAACTAAATTATTTGAAATAGAACTGTTTTTTGACATTGAAACTGTATTTACACAAAACTGAATTGTTTAACATAGAACTATTTTGACATTTAACTGTGTGTAAACAAAATCTGTACTTATACTAAACTGAATTAGCTGAATTAGAACTGTATAGACTAAACTGAATAGCTTGAAATAGAATTGTTTTTATCATTGAAACTGTGTACTCATACTAAACTGAATTGTTTGAAATAGAACTGATTATTTACATAAAAATGGATTTGGCTTTAAATAACCTACAAAAGTTGATATGCCATAAAACCTAACCAACCAACCAACCAACCGCAACCATGTAAAACCTTCTTATGCCCCATAGATGTGCCAGTGTTAGCCGACCAGCAAGAACTTATTAACATCTGTTTTGTACAGATACAGGATGTAGTTTGGAAGACCTGCCTGGAGCAATGGGTGATAGGGATGGATGGAGGGAGAGAATCAGGAAAATCTGTGCTGTCATCACAACTCGATGATGATGATGATGATTTGTGTATAGTTTTAAAAAAAGGAATGTTGTGAAGTAAGCAAACAAAAGAGAATGCTTTTTGATCTTCCCCCCAAAATTCCAAATTGACCTCCCTGAAAGTTTTGCACTCCATGCTCAGTTTAAATGAAGCATTGGACTCAAATAAGGAAACTTGGATTTGACTTATATATTTCTTGAATCATTTCTTATCATCAAGATGAACTCTTGGTTTGCTTCTTCTTTGAATTTGCTTTGGTTTAATCGCATATCAACCATTGCTTGTTATATAATGTTACGTTTCGCTCTGGCCAAACAGACGACAACACGTAATATATATATAAATATATATTTATTTTCTCGATGGACGCTGGTGTGAAGTAGGAGCAATCAGGAGAGGTATTCGAATCGTTCATCTCTGAGGTCTGGACACTTCAGTGTAAGTTAGACAATGGCCGAGAAAACGCACACGGGGTAACGTCAGGGCAAGCTTGCGTGAACTGCGGAATTTCACCATCTTCCGTTCAAATCGTCGGCCTTATCAAACTCCCACGTGGAGATATGGACACACCTCTTCGCCCACGCAATCTCCTCCCATAACTGGCCAACGGAATATGCAACTTCCGCCCTCTTTGGAGTGGCATGTTTGATCATCGTCGAGCGGAAATAACTGTCATGCAATTCACAGGTTACCCTTTTCCGGTGCATCACTTTGTGACTGCACCGTGGGATTTTAACCTCGTCCCATGTTGTCAGCCAAGCTATATTCTACACTAATACCAAATCCATTTATATATGTATAAACAGTGCTATTTCAAACAATTCAGTTTAGCATAAGTACACAGTTTAAATGTAAAAACAGTTCTATTTCAAACAATTCAAGTGTAGCATAAGTACACTGTTTAGTTCTATTTACCCACTAGATAGGACCCTATCAGGTGCTATTACTCCAGGCCAGAGTGGACCTGGGAGTGATGGCAATGAAGGGGTACTCCACCTTGCCCAAAGCACCAGTATTACTGGAACCTCACCATCAGATTGTTTAGTGTCATATCCAGGACACTCATTGGAGGTATTTTACTCCTCTGCAGGGATGCAATTGGTGAATTCTACAACCCCAGCCGACTAAGCCACTGTAAATATAGTGCTTCATATTTTTGGAAATCTAGCTTTAAAATAAAAATCTTTAATATTAGGATAACTGATCATAAATTTATCGATCAAACTTTTTATTGCAGCAAAAAGCAATCATAACACTGGATTATATTTTTGTGAGGACTTACAAATTAAAAAATATCATCAAAAACTTAATCTTTATACTTTCTTAGTGGCCATTACTCATACTTTAAATTCAAACACAAGAACACTGGAAATTTTTCATTAGATGTCTACTTTATATGATTAAACATAAAGATAAAGATTTGGTTTGGTTAAGCTGATGGACATAAAGTAATGGTCCAGTTTAACATTATATTTACATTGCAAAAATCACTAAAAGTTTTGGAAATTTTTGTAAAATATACCAAAATAAATTAAATACTTGAAACCATATAAACAACCAACTTATGATATGTTTGTACTTATTCAATGATATTTTTGATCATTGTAAGTGTTTAAATTTCTTTTTTGAGGCAATTAAAATGATTTTCTTTACAGTTTCAAGCTGGAATTGGGGTTCAAAATGACATTTGTACAATTTGTTATCATTTCAACAAATTTAAAAATCTTTTTCTATACAAATAGATTGTCTGGTAAATTCATCTCATGATTCTTAAGATGCAATATTTTTCCAGCATTTTCAGCCTAAAAGTTAGAGGTGCAATGAAGGAGTGCTCTGCATTCCCCAAAGCCCCAGCATCACTGGAACCTCACCATCAGATTGTTTAGTGTCATACCAGGACACTCATTGGTGGGGGGTCTTACCCCTCCGCAGAGGTGCAGTCGGTGCATTCTACAGCCCCAGCCGACTGGGCAATACACAGAGTTAAATGTCAAAACAGTTTTATTTCAGATAATTCAGTTTAGCATAAGTACAGTTTAGACGTCAAAACAGTTCTATTTCAAACAATTCAGTTTAGCATAAGTACGCAGTTTAAATATCAAAACAGTTCTATTTTAAACAATTCAGTTTTGCATAAATATGCAGTTTAAATGCAAAAATCAGTATAGTGAAGGAAGCAGGGTTTAGTTCTATTTAACCCATAGATAGGATCCTTATCAGGTGCTGCCTCTCCAGGCCAGAGTGGACATGGGAGCGATGGCAATAAAGGGGTACTCTGTATTTCCCAAAGTTCCAGCATTACAGGGACCTCATCATCAGATTGTTTAATGTTATATCTAGGACACTCGTTGGGGTGGGGGTCTAACCCCTCTGCAGAGGTACATTCGGTGTATTCTACAGCCCCAGTCGACTGGGCAAAACATGTCTGTGAGATTACTTTAAATACTATGTAAATTTTTATTTTAAGATTTAATATAAATTGTATATTGAGTTGAGTCATAAATAAATTTCCGTTTTATGAAAGCCAATTGTAACTATCCATTTCAGACTTCCAAAAGATTTAAATGCAACCAGAAATTACCTGATTAAAGAATGGCTTCATCAGTCATTCTTATTCTGGTTGTAAAAAAGTGTGCATTATAATTTAATTGATAATCTCATTCTCATAAAATCAAGGAACTGAAAGTGCATATTTGACATGTAACGTTGAGGAAGTTTAAGTGTAACAAAAATGCTACAGAAACTGCCAAGAAAATTTGTTGTCTTTATGGTCAAGGTGTCATTACTAACCACCAAGTTTGAAACTAGTTTTCAAAGTTTCATTCTAGTGATATGTCATTGAGAGATAAACCTTCAAAAAAATCGGAAAAGTTAGCAAGCTGGATGTTTGAGTTCCTCATACTCTTAATGTGAAGAATAAAGAAGATTGCATATCCATAGAAACAAGTCTTCTTTCAAAGCAGAGAAATGACCTGTTTCTCAAGAATATCATTTCAAGTGACAAAAAAATGGGTCTTTTATGACAAAGTTCAATGCAAAAGGTAATGGATTGACAAGCATGGATCTCTGCAGCTTACCCAAAAGGCAGAGCTTCATGGAAGAAAAGTTACACTGTATGAGGATCATTAAATAAGTTTTGAGACTTTTTTTGTATGGGCACTTTTATTGATAGTACACACATGAAACTCTAGCCCCCTTCGAAGTAATCTCCTCCGGCTGCTATGTACTTGTTGTACCATTCCAACAACTTCTGGAAGGCCCCATGGAAGTCCTCTTGTGTGAGTGTGTCAATGACCTTCGTCACAGCCTCTTTCATCTCCTCAATTCTCTCATAACGACAGCATGTGAGCTTAGGGAATAAGCAAAAGTCACAGGGAGCAATTTGAAGAGTGCTGGCCTCTTCCGGCGAAATCTCGTCCTGAACTCCCTTAAAACCTCAACATAGTAACCCTAACCCTATTGGCCAATCAACTGTGGTGTATTGACTTCCTTACTCCTCCCACACCTCTCATCATCCCTCACAGACTCTATGCCTTCCTTGAATCTCTTATGCCACTCAAAAACTCATGCTCGATTCATGCAAGATGGTCGAAAAGCAGTCTGAAGCATTCCATATGTTTCTGTGGCGGCCTTTTTTCCAAGTTTAAAACAGAATTTTATTGCATATCGTTCTTCTAAAGTGTCCTCACGTCCAGATTGCATTTTTGAAATTCACCTGCTGTGACAATCAGGCTTTAGTAGGGTGTATTCCAATTGCTGCTGTAGGTGTTGATTTGAACCTGAAATCATAAAAATTGGTCAGTCATCTCATAAGATGTATAGCAATAACATATTGAATTTTCAAGAGTCTACGATAATTTTAAATGCCTGTACAAAAAAGTCTGGAAACTTATTGAAGGCACCACGTATGTATTGTGGGATCCCAGCAGTATTATTCATTTTGAGATTTTATACTGCTATCAGATACTCAACGCTGATATATATTCTTAACAGCTGCAATGTAGGCATGAAAATCTTCTAAGAAAATTCCCACACTCATCAATTGGAGTAATATTGTGTTTCTCCATGATAATGATAGTCAAAGAAAAAATATTGGATTTAGTATGGTCTGTTCTACCCCATCTACCATATTCACCTGATCTTGCTCCAAGTAATTTCCAGCTTTTTCATTCTCTATAAAATGCATTGAATGAGAAAAAATTTTCCCCAGAAGAACAGGTGAAAACGTTTGTGTAAAACTTTAGCTTGAAACAAGCTAAATTGAACTTGATAGTAATCAATAAGCTTCCTAATAAATGAAAAGAGGTGATTCAAAATTATGGCGAATATACAATTGATTGAAATTAATTCTTTGTTAAATTATTCATGAATAAATTATATTTTACTAAAATGGAAATCATTTATTACTTAGCCTAATAAATGGATATTTTTAGTCAGTCATAGAAGTAATAATTATGCCCCTGTAGTTCTTAGTGACTCTTTTAATAACAGAACAAAATAACCTGGACATGGCTAAGAAGAGGAAACCTCAAGAGAGAAACTGAATCTCTTTTAATACCAGCACGAAATGACCTGCACATGGCTAAGAAGAGGAAACCTCAAGAGAGAAACTGAATCTCTTTTGACATCATCACAAAATGATGTGGGCATAGCTAAGAAAGGGAAACCTCAAGAGAGAAACTGAACCACTTTTAATAGCAGTACAAAATCACTAGGACATAGCTGATAAGGGAACCTGCTGGGAGAAACTGAATCTCTTTAATAACAGCACAAAATAACTTAGACATGGTTAAAAAAGGGAAACCTAAAGAGAGAAAATGAATCTCTTTTAATAGTGTAATATAATGGCCGAGGGATTTCGTTTTATATATCTTGCCCTTGGGTTTAGTTAGGCTGAGAAGTTTCGGCTCAGCTCATGGGTTAGTTAGGTGCAAACTTGAGCACAGGTGTTGACGCGCACGCGGGGAGGATGTGTCGTTCACAGATGTCAAAATAAAAATCCCAGTGGATGTGAATGACGTCATGGACCGGAAGCGCGCGCGGAGGATTTTGAAAAAGGTCAGTTTAGTTGAGTCTTGCGGTCCGAAAAAGAAGGGTGACTTTCGCTAGCTTGCAGTGGCCTTGTGGCGGGTGCCACACGTGTTTGAGGTGGGGTGGCAGATGGAAAAGCCAGCATCGAACGATTGTGCCTCTCTCCTTATGTCGAAAAACCTTTAAACTCAAAGGTAATAAAAAGTTTCGTACCTGAACTAAGAAGTCGTAAGTGTTTTTCGTGTTTCGGGATTCCAATGTTCTATGTACATATGTTATGAACATTCTATGTACGTTTCACATACTCATATATCAAGGGTATGGTACAATAGCAGCACAAAATGGTTAAGAAATGGAAGCTTGAAGAGAGAAACTGGATCTCTTTTATAAACAGCACAACATGACCTTGTCATGGCTATGAAGAGGAAACCTCAAGAGAAAAACTGAATTTCTTTTATTAACGACAGAAAATGTCCTGGACATGGCTAAAAATGGAAACCTGAAGAGAGAAACTGAATCTCTTTTATTAACAGTTCAAAATGATCTTGACATAGCTATGAAGGGGAAACCTGAAGAGAGAAACTAAACCTCTTTTATTAACAGCACTAAACGACTTGGACATGGCTAAGAGAGTAAAACCTGAAAAGAAAAACTGAATCTCTCTTAACAACAGCATAAAATAATGCAATCAGAACCAATTATGTCAAATTAAAAATTGATTATACCCAATAGAATAGCAAGTGTAGGTTATGTGATGACCAAGATTAAACAGTTAATCACATAATAAGCAAATGCAGTAAACTGGTACAAAATAAGTGCAGCAGTAGACATAACTGGGTAGGAAAGGTGATCAGTTGGGAATTGTACAAAAGATTGAAATTTGACTCAGCTGACTGACAGTATATGCACAACAACAGAATATGTCCGAGAAAATGAAACTCATAAAATTCTCGTGGACTTTGGCATACAAATGGATGACCCTATCCCTACCAAAAGACTTGATTAGTTTTAATTAGAAGAAGAAAAGAACTTGTCATCGACTGGACTTGCTGTTCTAGGTGACCCTAGAGAGAAAATGAAAGAAAACATAGACAAAAAAATGCAATATAAGCCAGGGTAAAAAAATCAGATATGATAGTAAGTAAATGTAAGTAAAGTCGCAAACCATAGCTGGGGGTGACTTGATGGCTCCCCTTTTCAATAGCTACTACACCGAGGTGTAGGGGAGGGCGCTACTCCTTTCCCTGGATTGCTCCACTTTACTCTTGATCCGTACCTTGTAATGCTGAGTGTTAAGCAAAGAGGCATCAAGTACCATTTTAAAAGTTTTTGATATGACTTGACCTGGGATTGAACCTAGGTCTCCTGGGCCATTGGCGAACACTCTAACCATCATGCCAATGTCCTGATATGATAGTAGATTGATTGCTGGAGACATCAGGTTTATGAGTCCCAAAAAATTACTCTGAATTGTTCAGCAAAGACACTGGTATAGTAAATAAGTTGTTTTGTTGGAAATTGCTTTTGATCTCATTTGAGGGTTTCAGGTTCAATCCCAATTACAGGTAAGAATAACACAGATTACTTACTATATCTTAACACTTGTACGCAGTCATAGTTAAAAGAATTGGAGCAGTCTACTCCTATAAATTAAATAAAGGGTTCAGTTTGAATTTCTATGTTGTTTGATGTGAAACAACTGAAGAAGGCCAGAGGACATATTGGCCGAAACGTTGTGAATACAACAATGAAGATGAGTTTGATAGTCTGAATATTCTACGTGATAATATTCATATACCAACCCCTCAGCTCGGACAGGATATGACACAAGGTCAATTTTTAAGCGGAGTTTAACAGGTTTGAATTCAGAGTTTGGCTTCTCCTAGACTAGTTGCCTCACCAAGGCTGAAGAACTCAGTCTTTCCTACTATTTACCCATAGCTGGAGGGAGAATTATTGGATTCATACCTTTCCCAAGGGTATTAGTGCCATGTGAAATGCAATCAGTCTCGTCCAGGATTTGAACTCTTGTCGCCGTGTCCATTTCCTACGACGATAACCATTACATCACTACGTGATAATAAAGATAGACAAATGCCTGTTTTTGCCAGCAGAAAAATCTTTGGAACATAAAAGTGATAATAGTTGGCGCCCTTGAAATGGTCCCGAAAGGCCTGGAAAAGAAACCAGACCACAGCAGTGTTAAAATCAGCTCGGAAACTAAGAAGAATTCTGGAGACTTGAGGAGATATCTTTGCTTGATGGTATATCGACCTTTGTGGGTTATTTAATGCCAAAGCCATTCTTGTGGAAGAACCGCAGTGGTACTATTTAACCCATCGCTGGGAGGGATAGCAGGGTTCATGCCTTTCCCAAAAGTATTAGTTAAATAAACGAATCTAATACTGTAACTGGAGTTTAAACTTGTTCACTACAATGTCACAGTCCAGCACATTATCCACTACAATATGGGAGCTCTCACTTGTACTCTAGTGAAAAATCACCAGTTATGACAAGTGTGAAAAATTTGCAATAAAACAATGTTATTTTAGCCAATAACAACACAGAAATGAAGATACCTTGGCCAGAATTTAGGCCATTCAGGAAAGATGTAATTCAAAGTTTATATTTTCCCAACCTTACCAAAATTTAAATTTTTTAAAGCAGAGTTTGAATTCAGAGTTTTCGTTCTTCCAGACCGGTTGCCTAACCAAGGCTAAAGAATCTAATCTGCCCAACTATTTACATACGGATGGGGGTGGGTATGAACAGATGGTTTCATTCCTTTCCCCAAGGCATTAGGGCCAAATAAAATACAAATAGCTTCATTCAGGGTGATTGCCGATTCCAATTTCGACAATTATAACCATTACAGTAAACGTCTTTCCATATGTATATCAAGGAAGTGATCCAAATATTGACCTCTTGGGTTCTGAAGGTCAAGTTTAAATTATGTCACGTGGTCTACCACTGAGAGGAGAGAAACAAGAAACTTCCCCTACCCCTCCGTGTTTGAATTTACAGGCCCCAAAGGTTGACCGTTAAAAGAGGAAATTAGAATGTAGGTCAAGCTATCTGTACTCCATAACCTCGCCCGGGTGGATAGAGATGGTAGTCCGATTGAATCGTCTGACAGGGTGAGGGAGAAGAAAGAGGCTAAATGATTGCAAGAACCCTAAAGCCGGAAGCACGCTTTTCGTCAACGGAAATAGGAAAAAAAGAATTCAGTTCTTAGGACAGCAGTTGGCTTGACAAGATGTGTTGAAACTGTCGCCAAAACTCCGGGCGAAGAAGCAAAATAGAGCTCTTGGACAGGAGATAGCAGATGCCTTCAAGCCGAGCTCCACAGAATCCCGCTAGCCTATGAAAGAAAAGAAATCTCAGAAGAAACCCGTCGAAAAGCTAAGTAAACCTTAAAAGCGTTTTCTCCCTCCACTCTTCTAAGTATTGCAATTGTATGCTCTCCCTCTCAATTTAAAGAAAGAAGCATATAGAGAATTATATGCATTAAGAAAAGAAGAGAAATGGAATGAAAAGATTCATTTTATAAACTCTTAACATATGAATCGACTTTGCTACCTTTTCAAGGTTCAAGATTAAAGAAAGAAAGAAGAAAGTGAGAGAAAAGGAAAGAAAGACATTGTGTTTAAGTCTTGTCTGCTAGTAATATAGCCGGCACCTTAATTATTTGCTTGTCCGCACGTATTAAAACCTTGTTATATTTTAAATGTCCCCTCGTATCGAAATTTATTCATTGTGTTGTTTGCCTATCGAATTGCCTTCTTTTGCATGTTCCTTTTCAGCTTCATTTGCTTCAATTTATTCTCGCTAACTGTCCTATTCGCCTTTAAAAATATTTCACAGGAAATTGGAATTGTCGACTCCGATAAATAATAATATTATATCTAAACCTAGAGGCCCATATCTTCCATTATCCTAGGGGTATGAAGACGAAGTGGTCTGGCGGGTGTGTGTAACGTGAAAAATGGAAACCCCTTGCCAGCAGCGGTCAGTCTAGCCCCATGTTAACTCCCACTTTATCTGCCAGTTCCTCTAAGCCCAAAAAAGGGAATCTTAACTAGGACTTATTTTGCGAGGGATCAAGTGCCAGACTGCTCCGACTTCACACGTGCGAAAAATAAACTCCCGTCCTGGGGTAAATATTTTATGCCACGTCACAATTAAAACTAACATTAGCACAGCAATCCGGATCTTTTTGGTTAGAGCTTGATAGTTTGTTCATTTAAATGATCTGCATGTTTTGAATGCATTATACGTGAAAGATACATCACTAGTAGCCATCACATCTAATCAGACATTCAGCTAGGTGTACAATATTTGGCAATTAGTCTACGTAATCCAGCAATTTTTATTCTCCTGTTATAAAGGGATTCATAAATGCAGACTATTAAATCAATACCCTGTGGACCTCAACTGAAAAAATTTTAAAGGATAACATTTGCAATATAAAAGAAATTTTAAAGGATAAAATTTGCAATATAAAAGAAATTTGAGAGGAATAAAATTCAATATAATTGAATTTAAAGTAAAACTTAAGTTGTAGGAATGACACCAAAGCCAAGTTTAGTATTTAACTGGGTCATGTTTTGAGAGGGCTTTAGTGTGCAATATCAAACGGTAAGTTCAAGCGGTAAGTTTGAATAGTAAGTTCCACAGCTTTCTCGTTCGGATACTGATTCGAATAGGTCACACAGACAATAAAGTTTTTTTTTAAAAAGGAATTTTATATAAAAGAAACAAGAAAGAAAGGGATTAAAAGATAAAGTGTTGCAAATTTTAGTTCAATTTGCGGAAACTTATCTGAGAGTGTCCAGGAAACAAAGTTCTTTGAGTTTGAGTATTTTTCTTTTCTTTTTAGTTTTATCGAAATGTTTAATGTTCATTTAATTTCGAGTCTTCTTTAAAGTTCTTTTCAGCAGAATTCACGGTTGAATTTTCTTTTAGTTGTTTAACTTGATAGAATTTCAGTGGTCGACTTTCATTTAATTTTACTTTTATTTCTTGGGAAGCTTCTTGCCTTCACAGTTTGAAATATTTATCGGCTATTCAAGAAGCGAGTGACGAAACTTTTTTGTCGGCTTAAATTTTCTTGCCTCAGTTTGGTCCCCGAATTTGTACTGAGGGTCTCAATAGTAATTCTCGACAAAAGGAGGAGATAGCATTTTGGTGCCGTGTTGTTTGGGATTACTTCTCCCTTTTCTACTCTGGCCAAATCAAGTGCCGCACGTGGTCAGCTTGACTTTTTCTTAGAAATACATTTTTTACTATTCTTATTCAGCTTGCAAAAATTTTACTCACTCCCAGGGCTTATATGAACAACATTGAGAAGCTCAGTAATATTTAAAAGAAATAGATAAAATTTTTAGTTTGATTGGCAAATTCCCCATCAGAAATTAAAGTCAGATGGTCAACAGATACGTCTGTGTGGGTGCTATAAGAGGACCATCCACAGCTAATTACTGCCGTCTTATATAGACCACTTTGAGAATTCCTGATTTAGTCTGTCTGTCTTCTCCTCAGTTATCCACTCTCTTTTTATACAGATTCTGTAGAGAGGAGAGATCCTGTAGTGTTGTGACTAACGTTCAGGACTGCGAAATCACAGTAAGCAAGATCAAATTCCAGTCAAGCTATTATGTTAATTTTTGTACTATAACCCTTGGGAAAGGTGTGAACGCCTTTATCCTCCCAGCAATGGGGTTGATTGTATCACTACTGTTTTTCTACAAATATTAGCATTTTCTATAAACAGTAGCATTAAATAACCCACGAAAGTTGATATACCATTAAAACTAAACCAAAGATTTCGTCGAATTTATGTGGGTGCAGCTAGTTAGCAATAAATAATATTAAAAAGAAATATTTTAATGTCGTACCCAAGTGGGGTACGACGCTTCTGTTAGTAAGATGGTTAGCAAGCTAGACTAGCAAACCTTTGGGTGTGAGTTCATTTCGTTGGGTGCTCCATTCATACGGCCTTGTGCTACATTTTAGCAAAAAGCGGAGGAAATTACGATAAACCAAGGGAAGTAACTTTAATAGAATAACTTCCCTTTGAAAAGATTCTAATTGTTCTTCTCCGTCTATATTTTTCGACATTTTTTTTGTTTCAGCTGATGGTCCTTTCTGATATATAATTTACTTCTGTGTTCTCCTTATAACTATTATTAGAATAAATATATTCTACATAGATCTATTTTAGAATATTAAGGGATTGCAATTGTATCTAAAGTGCATAAAATTGTTCGTAGCCACTTACAAAAATGATCATTTCAATGAAAATAAAATGAGGAAATAGAAAAAAAAAAAAAACATAAAATTTGAATGTGAAGTAGTTGTGTAACCTCAATGTGTAACTTTAGTGTAACTTATTAAAATTGTTGCCTGTTAAATGAACTGTAAATATTATTACTCATTTTCAGTAAATCACATAAAGTAGTCCTTAGGAGTGGTTTCTTTGTTTTGTGGCATATCAACCTTTGTAGGTTATTTGATACTAAGGTTATTTGATACTGTTGAAGAAAAGCAGTGGTACTATTTAACCGATAGCCGAGGGGATAAAGGGGTTCATGCCTTTCTCAAGGGCATTCATCCAAAAGTGGCACTATGTCCAGCAGGACATAGCATAATGGTTATAGGCATTAGTTCCTTAAGCTTCTAAGTGACAATCATCTGGAGATTACTGGTTCAATCCTGACTGCAAGTGAATAACTGTTATATACCACTCATAATGATATCAATTCAACGATACAAACACATTTACAAATGCAAAACACAGGCGAAAACAGGTGGACTCTATTGTTCAGATACGAACGGTTTTATTAGTTTCTGACTTCGGTTCTTCGACACGACGAGAGAGACACAATTCTTACTATGCTAACCCCATCCCGACGCGCGGCGCATCTTGTGATGTTTAAGATCTCAATTCATTTCCTCCAGTCGGGACCCGAAAAACTCAACTCTTCGACTCAATGGCCGAATTCCCAACTCTAAACTCTCTGCTCCAATGGCAGAAACTCAATTGTCCGCCTGCAAGGTCAACCTTCAACTCCTCTTTTTTAAAATCCTCAAATTCTCTGTCCTTCTCTTCTGGGCATGACGTCATCTACACTCCAGCCCATTTCCTCTCTGGGGTTTATTATGACAATGGTGATTGTCATATCTGTAGCAGAAGGAATTTTCGTATTTTTGTTTGCCGGGTAATTTAATTCGACGCATAATTTCACCCAATCAGGATTATTTATCCTATTCAACCCGAATCACCTTTCTAGGCAGCAGTAATTGGGGAAAACCGTCAAACACTCTCTTTGGCTGAACAACTTCGTTCAGTGCAGACGTCTCATTGGCTGCTCTTCAATAGCAGCAGCAGCAGTAGCATGGACGCAATGAGGGAAGCTATCTAATTTATGGACCCCTTGCGTCTATTTCTCTTAGACCAAGGGATCCCAGTTGAATATGAATTAGATAAATTCAATACGCCACACACAGGAACAACTTTACGTCACCCCCTAAATTGGCTATGTCGACTACGATGCCGAATCCCGCTCCGACACCTAGCGACTTCACCTCTGGACAACATTTTCTGGTGATATTCACGCTTCTTCCCGAAACAACTAGAAACACAAACTCACGGTGACTTCAACGTTTCTCTCCTCAAACAGCAAACACGACTTTTGCTAAACCATGGCGAACATATCTCCCTCTCACGCCCAACAACACGCACTGCTTTCTCAACTCTATCATGGCTTCAAATCGTTCACTTACTTCTTGCCTTCCTACGAGACTTGCAGCATAAATGTAAACTCTTTATTCCATGCTGCCATTAAAAATTATCATAAAAACATTTCGACATCGTACTTCTCTCTCCTTTATATACCTTACAAACTTAGCGAGGAAACAACTCAACGTAAACACACACACGTATGTTACAACCTTACCTTCGCCGAAAAACAATAACAAACATTCATCTCGCTAAATATCCTTTGCGCGCTAGCGTAAAACTGTACTCAATGGCTATGCACCTGAACTCTTAACCTGATTAGTTCAAAGCCCAACCAAACTGAATGATGAAATATAATTAACGAAAAATGATTCATGTAAAAAAAAATCATTCCTTAATTATCCTATTTACCAACCCCTCCGCTCGGGCAGGATATGACACAAGGTCAATTTTTAAGCGGAGTTTAACAGGTTTGAATTCAGAGTTTTCCTTCTCCTAGACTAGTTGCCTCACCAAGGCGGAAGAACCTAGTCTGTCCTACTATTTACCCATAGCTGGAGGGAGAATAATTGGATTCATACCTTTCCCAAGGGTATTAGTGCTATGTGAAATGCAATCAGTCTCATCCAGGATTTGAACTCGTGTCGCCGTGTTCATTTCCTACGACGATAACCATGACACCATCGGCACCTCCTTAATTATATGACATAATAATACACGAATACTTAACACTTATACTTGGTCATGGTTAATGGAATCAGAGCAAATGACCCCATTGCAGAAATTTTATCAGTTAATGAGTTTAATGAATGGAGCGCCAACATTTCTGGGACAATTTGAGGCCTATTTTGTACTCTCTTTCTTTCACTGTTTGTTAGCTTTTGTGTTCGGTGAAAATCTGTGTATGGCAGAGGAGCTTTGATCTTGTGGGGGTCGTATGTAATTTGGTTATTTCAGTAGATTGCTCTCTAAATTATTCCCATCACAAATACAACACAAAACTTTACAATCGTGCAAAAGAAATGGAATAGAACACAACGAACATTAAATAACAAACAATTTAATATGCATATAACAGAATATGAAAACAAATAAAATACATGATGTGTAAATGGCCTTTTGGAAAATAAAGTTTGACAAGAAGAGAATAAATTTGTTGAAAGATGTGTGTATGTTGATGTTAACAGAGTCCGTAAATAAGTCGTTCTTACTTACATTAAGTTTATAGCGGGTTTTATGACTGGCGACAGCGTGTCGCGTTGATGAAAGAAAGTTTGTCGGTTTTTCTTTTGAATATAATTCTCGGTCATTTGAAGAGAGTTCATGAACTTTAGTTGAGGAAGGAAAGGAATTTGTCGGAATGTATCGGCTACTGCTTTACTGGCTTAGTGGCTTGTCTTCATCTGTGTCTTCGTTTGTATGTAAGCTTGTGTCTTGTGTGTATGGCTCCTTAACTCTCTGTTATTTATATCCTACAGGTGGATCAAAGAATCGTCCTAAAATTTTGGCGCGTAGACATTTATTGACCAATCAGATTTGTATTTTACTATTTATTTTCGAGCCCAAATATTTTCTGTTAGTTCACTTCCGATCCTAATTTTCTAGAATGTTCTATTCTATGTTTTTAGCTGATTGGTTGAAAAATATAAAAATGTAATTTAAATGCTAATGCGGTTTTGATCCTAAATTTCTAGAATGTTCTTAAGTATGTTTTATTGCTTATTTTAAGACTAGAAAAAATGTGTATCCTATAATCTGATTGGCTTGAGTCTCTGGGGGTGGGGTGCTATTGCCCCTGGCGTTATCCACCGAAATCAACCGTAGTCAGTTGGAAACTGTTGCGGGAATTACATTTATTTCCAATTGGCGGACGAATTCCCGCATAGAAGTAAATTGGTTGAACTGAACCAGTCAAATCATCCGGTGGAAGAATACCAAAAGCTGGACCTTTTGTGAGGGAAAGGAAAAAGCGAATTCGGCCTTTTTTTACCAGGAACCACTATGGAGCTAGCATGACAAAAGCTGTTACTCGCCTACTAGGCTTACGGTTCCATAAACACGTACACATGTACGCACACACACACACACACACACACACACACACACATGTATATACACTTTCTTTACAAACGAGGCAGTACGAACTTTTGTCCTCGCTAAAGGGACACCTCCGGGAATACCAACAAAGGTTAGCAGAAACTCGTCCCAAACATAACTACGTTGTGTAAATTGATTAAGTTGTCATCATCAACTTTCCAATGGGAATTGAGAACATTCTCAGCGAAATTAATCCTTCTTTACAATAGGAGGCCTTAGAATTAGGATGCGTTTTTACTCCTCAATTCAAATGAAGCTGAGTAACAAGAATTAAATCCACTTTAAGGATTTAGTGTTTATTTCAAAAAAGCTTGAAAGTCAAAAAGAAAAGAAAATAGAACAATTTAATCCACCTGAAGGATTTTGTATTACCTTCAGAATTCCAGAAGGGAATTCGAAGTTAGCCCTAGCTGAAAAGAAAGAAGTCGAAGAAAATAGGTTTCTACAGCTCAAGCCAAAAAGAAGAGAAAAGAAAGAAAGAAGCCGAAAAAAGTAGGTTTCTACCACATAAATTTATATTGTTTAACGACTTCAGTCAACTCCAACAACTACACAAGTCTCAGACGCCATTACTTGCTCTATCGAGAGAGAAGACGACCAACAAAGAAAGAGAAAAAGAAAAAAAGGAATATTATTAGAGACATTGAAAAGGAAAAAAACCCGAACATTTTTAGGGACTTGGTCTCTAAGAAAAAAAAAGAGAAAAAGGACATTTTAGCCACTTGGTCTTGAAGAAAGAAAAGAAAAGATACATGTGTGTCCCTTATTTAGCTGGAGGGAAGAAGTAGTGGCTTCTTTCCGTTTTGTGAGTGTAGCAGTAGGTGAAAGATTTTATATATTTTATATATTTTTATATACACTCGAATGAATAAATAAATAATTAAAAAATTGCACTTTGTGGAACTGCTCATCTCTTTACGAGAATATTATCAAGGTGATTGGAAAATATCACCTAAAAGAAATAGAAAAATGCATATAAACACTACCTTCCCTCACTTCCGCTCTGTCGGCTGGGACTGCAGAATACGCTGACTGCATCTCTGCAGAGGGGTAAGACTGCCCGCCGTGTACTTATGCTAAATCGAATTGCTCGAAATAGAACTGTTTTGACGTCTAAACTGTACTTATGCTAAACTGAATTATCTGAAATAAAACTGTTTTGACATTAACTCTGTGTATTGCCCAGTCGGCTGGGGCTGTAGAATATACCGACTGCACCTCTGCAGAGGGGTAAGACCCCCCCCTAAACGAGTGTCCTGGATATGACACTAAACAATCTGATGGTAAGGTTCCAGTGATGCTGGGTCTTTGGGGAATGCGGAGCCCCCCCTTCATTGCCATTGCTCCCAGGTCCACTCTGGTCCTGAATGGTAGTATCTGATAGGGCCCTATCCATGGGTTAAATAGAACTAACTGCATATTTATGCTAAACTGAATTAGAACTGTTTGACTAAACTGAATAGCTTGAAATAGAAATGTTTATGACAATTAAACTGTACTTACATTTAAACTGCGTGCTTATGCTAAACTGAATTGTTTGAAATGGAACTGTTTTCGACATTGAAACTGTACTTACACTAAACTGAATTGTTATATATAGAACTGTTTTGACATTTAATTGTGTGTAAGCAAAATATGTACTTATACTAAACCGAATTAGCTGAATTAGAACTGTTTGAATAGACTGAATAGCTTGAAATAGAAATGTTTTAGCCAATAAAACTGTGTACTCATGCTAAACTGAATTGTTTGAAATAGAACTGATTATTTGCATGAATATGAATTTGGCGTTAAATAACCTACAAAAGTTGATATGCCATAAAACCCACGCGCCCAACCAACCATTCATAAAATATTTAAAAAACAAATCCACCCGAGCCCAATAACTTCTGCGAGTGGTCGCCTACACAGAATGGGGAGATGACCGACAAACGCTCCTTAAATTATACACATCCCTGATCCGCTAAAAACTAGACCATGCTATTTTTATCTACCGATTAGCCAGAATGTCCTATCTCAAACAACTCGACCCTATACACCATGAAGGCCTTAGACAAGACTTAAGAGCTTTCAGAACTTTTCCAGTTGACAGCCTATACGCTGAAGCCCATGAAGCACCCCGACAACTCAGACGTGAAAAACTGGCTCTGCAATACCATACAAAACTAAAATTTTTCCTATTCAACCCAACTTATGACTGCATCCTCAACCCCAAATACGAGCAACATAAAACCTTTTGGCCTTCGGATGAAGTGTACTTTCAAAGAAACCAGTATCTCTCTAAATGATCTATCTGAAAGCATCCTACCTCAAATACCACCTTGGATCATTAAAAAACCCGAAGTGATCTTCAAACTAAATAAACTTCCTAAAACCAAAACCCATCCCATTACTTATCGGGAGTAATTTCACAATTTCCTCCAACACCATCCCGATCACCTATATATATATTTACGGATGGCTCCAAGGACAATGACAAAACGGCTTGTGAAGCTGTTTTAAATAAAACAATTATCAAGAAAATCCTTCCAACGGAAAGCTCCATCTTCACAGCAGAAGCCCGTGCTATAGACCTAGCTCTCAACATCATCTCGAAGAGCCAACATAAGAAATTTATCATATTCGCAGCCTCGATTTCGATTTCACTATCATTAAGTAATAAAAAAACTTAAGAATCCTCTAGTTATTAAACTGTTGAGTAGACTAGACTCAATGTCCAATCGTAAAGAAATAATACACGCTGGGTCCCAAGCCACACTGGAGTGAGAGGAAATGAAAGAGCAGACTCGGCAGCAAAATCAGCCTTAGAACTGACCTCCGACAATTTCAGGATTCCATATAGTGACCTGAAGCTCAAAATCAATAAATTCCTTCACGCAAAATGATAACAATGCTGGAATAATAACATCCATAATAACCTCTTTCAGATCCAGCCCACTTTGTGAGAATGAAGACGAGCCTTTGTGGGGTTGTTTGCAGAATAATGTTGCTCCCAAAATTTATGGTGGCTCATTATTGAAAAGCAAACGATGTAAAACCACGTGGACAAAAGAACATTCAAAAGAAAGCAATACAAACAAAAATAAATTTATATATCAACAAGTACATAAAAAGGAAACATTACAAAACATTACGAATATTCTAATATAGCTTGTTAAATATTCCTCTGTGTGTGTGCCTGTGTGTACGTAACTAACAAGAATATTGTGGTGAAAGACTAAATATTAAAAGTGTCCTGGAGACTATAAACGTATGTTGACTAAGTATTTCACGCGAGGTGTCAATACACAGAAATATAACAATGTATTCTAGAAGGACGTGTTTTCTCCCATGTTGGTCGTTTGTCTCTTTCGGGATTTGACGAAATGTTTGAGGCTGTGCGCGAGACTGGAACAAGTCCAACCGAAAAGGCAGAACAAGAAAGAAAAAGGTCGCAGAGTATATACGCACCCATGTTATGCATATTGAGCTGTGTGTCACTAGCTGGCAAAACCAAGCTGTCTCTGAAAGTCAAAATGTAAGAGAATGAATTATTGGAAGTCGAGAGTATGTATAGCTAATCTTTGTCATGTGATCGGCTCCAAACACACCGTTTATTTTGCGCGGATCAAAGGTGCGGACGTAGTTGGGAGCTTAATTCACGTGACTTTCCTGACCAATAGGTTCCCGAAACTAATTAGTTTACCAACGTCCACCATCTTTGTTTCGGGAAGAAGTAAATCAGTATCCTATTTTCTAGAATTTTCTTGTATCACGGCCATTTTAAAATTATAGGAGTGTAAATCCTATACCTTCCAAAAACCAAGAAGAGAACAAGTCATATCCTGATTGCGTATTGGCCATACACGGCTCACCCACTCTTTCATATTGAAACAGGAACAACAACCACAGTGTTTGACATGACAATCGCCTTGCACCGTTAAACATATTCTCATAGAATGTAGAGCTTGCCGCGACCGGCCGATAAACATAAACATGTCAAGTTACACGCCCGCTGTAGAACAACTATATCCGGGTACGACCGGAACTGACTAAGCCCTTTTTCTTTCTAACGACCTTGACACCTCGTTATAGCTAAAGAAAAGGATGAATTAAAAACTAATAACATTTACAAAGCACTTTGGCCGAAAATAACTAGATAAGACTAGAACTAATAGTCGTCGCTAGCCTATGGCGGGTTAGAAAAACACTTTATGGCTACAGTCATTTTTTTATGAGGGAATTTCTTATTCACGCGGCTGGGCTGTGTGTCACAGCCCTTTCGTGATATCAACAGGCCCTTTTCAACGCTCGGTGGCAAGGGGGCCTTCCCCCCAGGCTTTAACCCTCTTCGGAGGGGTTGGGTTTATCGCCCGGCGCCTGAGGCGCCCCGAAAAGGGGAATGCCGACGGGGTCCGAGGCATTTTTGGAACTGCCTATCGCGTTGGGCTACGGCCCTGCGACAGGACCCACCTTAAAAACGGCCTTGTGCCATATTCGTACGTTGGTGGGACGTAGGATAAATACAGCAACGCCCCCGGCGAAGCTCATTAAGGAGGAATCCCGCATTCTGTGCGGTCGCATTCACCTTAACTTACGGCGTTGGCCCCACTTCTCGTGGTAGACCTGCCTTTCTTCCACCTACATAGGTATGCGCAAAGGTCCTTTTTAGGACCACAAGAGGTCTCTGTCTGCGGGTCAGAGCATCTCTGACTGGTCAGTAATGACCAGTCGAAACAGACGGCCAGGCGGCAAACACGAAGACGGATTCTAAGACCAACCGGTCTTAACCTCGGTTCCGATTGTCCGATAAGCTGCGCAGCGCTAATGGCACGGTCCAGCCTTTAGCTACGGCTTCACTATCTGCGCAGCGCTAAGATAACGCCCATCTTAGCCTCGGCCTCATGGCCTGTCCGCTCGTTCGCACGGTTTCGACACGGCAAAGCCTTCGCTCTCGTCCGCTCGTCCGCACGGCTTTGACCCGACTAAGCCTTCGTTCCCGTCAGCTCGCCCGCACGGCTTTGACCCGACAAAGCCTCCGCTCCTGTCCGCTCGTTCGCACGGCTTTGGACCCGACAAAGCCTTCGCTCTTGTCCGCTCGTCCGCACGGCTTTTACCCGACAAAGCCTTCGCTCTCGTCTGTTCGTTCGCACGGCTTTGACACGGCAAAGCTTTCGTTCCCGTCCGATACGTCCGCACGGCTAGGGGGCTCAGCAAGGCCCTAGCCTTTCCTCGACCTCGACACTCTTGCAAGGTACAACGCAGTCCACATAACGACTCGCTGTTACGGACTGTTCTACCACTGCAAAACTGGCTCACGTACGACCCGCTGTACGAGCCAGAAACCAGGCCGACACACCTCCGGTTAATCCAACATATCGTCATAACCGAGGATGTCGATCTACCGAACTCGACGCTCTTGCAAGATACCACGCAGTCCACGTAACGACTCGCTGTTACGGACTGTTCTACCACTGCAACACCTGACTCACGTACGACCCGCTGTACGAGCCAGAAACCAGATCAACACACCCCCGGTTAACCCAACATACCGTCATAACCGGGGATATCGATCTACCAACCTCAACCGACCTCAGATGCCCGCGACGACTGCCTAGCTGAACTCAACGACTCGACCGACCTCAGCTTACCAGCATCCAACGTCTAGCTGAACTCAACGACTCGACCGACCTCAGCTTACCAGCATCCAACGTCTAGCTGAACTCAACGACTCGACCGACCTCAGCTTACCAGCATTCAACATCTAGCTGTACTTGACGACTCGACCTACACCAGCGACCCTCGTCGAACGCCCAGCTGCAAACATCTATAACTCGATCATACCAGCTACCAACATCATCCATCTAGCTGAAGATCACATACAACCGCCACGGACATTTACATTCACGCTTGTAAATATGACAAAATAAATTGTCACTTGTTATTATCGTTACCTCGCCTCTGTTCCTTCATATTGCTTTGGCTGTTCTCATTCACATAATTCATTTGCGGGGTCGACATATTTATCGGCTCCGCAACAAGCTTTCGCTCTTATCAGAAAATGATTTTTTAAGGTGAATAGTTTGACTGGTTTGTATGAGAAAGTCAAAATAAAAGACATTCTGTCTTTCTTGAGAGAGACAGAATTGTACCAAAAATATTATAACAGTGTTGGTTGTCACTATCTTACTTCGTGGGTTTGTGGCAGACCAAATGCGATATAATATAATTATGATTATAATTTATAATGCGATATAATACAATATAATAATAAGTAAATATATATTAGTTTTTATATATATTTAATAGCATGGAAGGTTGTTTGCGACCATAGACGTCATGAAACCTGTGGTCGCAGAAAAGTTTCCATGGTATTAAATTTATATAAAAACTAATATACATTTACTTATATATATATATATATATATATATATATATATATATATATATATATATATATATATATATAACAGAATTTGGCATTAAATAACCTATGAAGGTTGATATATCATAAAAACCCAACCAACCAACCAACCCTTGGTTTTGGATAAAGACCCGACGAAGGATTGTAAAAAAACGAAAATAAAACTGAAAATTAAATCATCATCATAGTCATTGTCATCATCAGCAACAACAAAATTAGCAATACCAAAGGAAGTTCCACTTTTTATAGTTTTTTTTTATTTTGATACATAAAATTACAAATATTGTTTCATTATGTAAAAGATTTTTATGATAAGTAAACAATTATAGTTTCAAGTAATTATTCTTGATACAAATAATTTACAGTGAGATAGTTTCAAGTATTCCTATCTAATACAAATAATTTTCAAATAGATCTATTCCATCCATAGATGGGACTTTAACAGTTACTATCATCCCGGATCAGAGTAGACCTAGGAGTAATGCAATGAAGGAGTACTCAGCACTCGTCAGATCTCCAGAATTGGAGTCTCATCATCAGATATAATTTAGTGCCATACTCAGGACATTCCTTTTTGGGCACAGTCAGTATATTATAAACCTTGCCGGCAAGGTAGAGTTCACAAATGATACTGAAAAATTATTTGGCAAAACAAGTTTAGATTCAATTTAAACTGTTTTGTCTTACTTTGTATTATTGTTGGTAAGGGCATGTAGTGTTTGAAAATATTAACCTCTCTTTAAAGATAAATTCCAGGAGAAAATTTTCAAGAAAACTTATGCCATAGTAGGTTTAGCATAGTAGTACACTTTGTGACTGATCAACATAAGATTTTAATATAGGAATGAATTGTAAATGATTTTACTATAAGAATGCATTGCCAATTATATAATACAAAGAGTTTTTAACCACATGAATATACTGAAAAAATATTTCTTTTCGGTAATTTTCCTGCTAGGTTCTGCCGAGTGGCACATTGCAACAGCCACAAGACATCATTCAAACATGGTATTTTCTTTAAAAATCATTTTTGGATTTGTGAAACCAAGGGGAGGTAACTCGCAGATAGTTTTTTTTTTTTTGGTTATTTACAATCATGGCCGGCGAATTTGGATCAACGTTTGACTCCTTTTTTAGTTCTTGGTACCCCCATCATCTTAGCTTTGATCGGGGGATTCGGATTTGCTTTCAGGTAATATTTCAAACACTTTCTAAAAAAAAAAAAAAAAAGAAAAGAATTGAAAACGGAATGGGTTGATTAGTTTCACTTTGTTTTGTTTTGTTTTTATTTAATCCTTTTAAGTTTCTTTTTTGTTTTCTTAAAAGGAAAGACACGCCATTTCCCGTGTTTTTCTTTTTTAAAAAAAAAATTATTTTGATATCAAAAAAGACAAAAAACGAACAACAAAACCCCCCAAAAAATGAAGTCAGCGTTACTTTAAAAAAAAATTTTTCCTGTTACATTCACCTCCTAATGTTGGTAGAGTTACTGAAATATATCTATTTAAATATAGTGTTTATTTATTTTTTTTATTTACCTATGATAATTACAAATTTGGTGGTTTTAAAAAAATATTTAATCCCCTACTTTTTTAAACCTTTACTGAAAAGAAACAAACAAACAAATAAATATTTTTAATTAATTTATATTTTTAAACTACATCCTTGATCTACTTTATTTGGGAAAAATTGAAAATAATGCCCTTATATTGTTTTTGTTTAATTTTAAACGAAAAAAAAAAGGCATTTTTTGCCATTTTTTATGATTGTTTTAAAGTTTTAAAAAAGAAAACATAAAACCTTAAATTTAGGAGACAAAAGGACTTCCTCAGTAATAAAAGAAAAAGCTTATTAAAATATTTTTTTTTAAGGAATTACATTCATCTTGATGTTTAAATTTGGATTTCACACTTCATTTGATAAATAAGTGAGTTTCTTTTTTATTTTAGAAGTTTTTTTTCTTTTTAATTTTAAATTTTAGCATAAGTAATTAGTTTTAAATTTGTTTTCTTTTTCAGCAAAATAAATTATTTTATTAAACCTAACGGTAATCTCATTAATTTAAATTTAATGACGTTGTTTATATGATTTCACTCTCCGCTATTAATTTAAAACTATAATTTACATAAATTTCTTATTTCTAATTCATATCTTTAGATATAAAACGTTGTTTAATCTGTTGAAAAGGTCATATTTAATTTGAATTTAATCACGTTGTTTTTTTAGGGTGTTTATTTATAATTAACACCCTAGGAAGCAACGTGATTAAATTCAAATTAAATATGACCTTTTCAACAGATTAAACAACGTTTTATATCTAAAGATATGAATTAGAAATTTATGTAAATTATAGTTTAGAATTAAAAGCGGATAGTGAAATGATAAAAAAAAAACCTTTAATGTGTTTTTTTTTTGTTTTTTTTAAGTTATTTTTTTCAGAATATTTTTGTACGAAAATTATTTTTGAAAAGTAAATTTAAATTAATTTATTTCAAATATTTTATTCGTGTATTATGCATAATTTTTTTTTTAAATAGTTATTAATAATAATGTAAAAAAAAAATTGGAATGATCAATATAAAATATTCCCATTTATCAAGTAAAATTACTTCCTTAAACATTCCCTTCTCAATTTCAGTCTTTAATAAATCTGTCTCATTTTAGCCTTTAGAAATTTTGTTATTTACCTTTTAAAAGAATTCTTTAATTTAATCCTATTTACCCAACCTCTCCGCTCGGGCAGGATATGACACAAGGTCAATTTTTAAGCGGAGTTTAACAGGTTTGAATTCAGAGTTTGCCTTCTCTGAGACTAGTTGCCTCACCAAGGCTGAAGAACCCAGTCTGTCCTACTATTTACCCATAGCTGGAGGGAGAATAATTGGATTCATACCTTTCCCAAGGGTATTAGTGCTA
Organism: Sepioteuthis lessoniana; assembly: GCA_963585895.1. Taxonomy (NCBI): domain Eukaryota; kingdom Metazoa; phylum Mollusca; class Cephalopoda; order Myopsida; family Loliginidae; genus Sepioteuthis; species Sepioteuthis lessoniana. Next base: position 2,814,330 of record OY757935.1, read on the forward strand.
TGTGAAATGCAATCAGTCTCGACCAGGATTTGAACTCGTGTCACCGTGGGCACCTCCTTTCTTTAATTTAATCCTGATTGTTGAAATTCTTGTCTGTAAGGAATTGGTCTAGGGGCTAAAAAAAACTTATCACTAAAAGAGAGGTTAGGTGAATAGGTAGGATAATAAAAAAATCTCCTTTTTTAAACATTTAGCTTTTTTTTCAAATGTCATTTATTTGAAATTGTAAAGTAGTCATTATCAGACAACAGAATTATACTCTTGCTACCATTGTCATTGGTATAACATGAAACGGTATTTGGTAGTGAAGCACCAGTTCTGGAGCTCAGGGGAGTGTGCTGTAACCTTCATTACTATTACTCCCAGGTCCACTCTGACCTGGAGTTGTAGTGCCAATAGATTCCCATCTATGAATCAAAATAAATATGTTTGAGATAATGTTTAAAATCATTTTGAACTATATTAAAACATTGGCTCTTAAAAAGTATGATGTTTTTATTTGTTTAAAATGATTGTTAACTTTATTAATACAGTGGCATTAAAAACATTGATATTACGACTGAGTATGAAATATTTACCGTTTTAAAATGAATATGAAGAACATTTTTGTTCTGGATATAATTTGAGACCATAATTTTGAAACTGACTTTAGCATATAATTATCCAACAAGGATTGACATGCCATAAAACCAATCAAACAACCAACCAGCAGTTGCTAGAGCAAGCTTAAAGAGCCTAGTCTGCCCTACTATTTACCTCTAACTGGTGGAAGAATAGCTGGATGCATACCTTTCCCAAGGGAATTAGTACTATGTGAAATGCAAACAGTTTTATCTAGGATTTGAACTCAAGTTGCTGTGCCTATTTCTTTGGATAATAACTCTTACACCTTAAGCACCTCCATTTTATATATATATATATTTTTTTTTATTTCATAAGGAGGGGAGATAATTTCTTTTAAGTTTTATCTTGCTCTACGGCCAGTATTCAAGAAAAAAACATTTTTAAATCCTTTGTCCATGCACTTATATATATTATGAAAATAATTTCTACATGCCCGAGAGCGAGTCTTCCTAGGTTTTACCAAACAGCTCTTCAGGATTGCTCAGATATCAGTTTGTAGAATTTGCAAATTGTACAATCTGTTTTTTTTTCACAGCAACAGAATTATTGATTAGATATCAAGATTAGAATATATATATATATATATATATATATATATATATATATATATTAGTTAAGTTGGCTGAGTGTAGTTGAGGGTGAGCCGAAGGCTCCCTTTTCACTAGCTACTACAGCGAGGTGTAGGGGAGGGTGCTATTCCTTTCCCAGAATTGCTCCCATTTACCCTTGATCCGTACCTTATTAAACTGAGTGTTAAGCAAGGCGGTATCAAGTACCATTTTTCTGAGTCTTTGGTATGACTCAAATTGGGATTAAACCCCAGTCTCCTGGACCTTTGGTGAACACTCTAACCATTATACCAATAGGTGGGTGATATATATGTAACATAGCCATCCATGAATATGTGTGAAATGTACATAGAATGTTCATAACTCATTCATAGATATAACATTGGAATCCCGAAACACAAAAAACTTTACGACTTCTTAGTTCAGGTACAAAACTTTTTTTTATTACCTTTGAGTTAAAAGGTTTTTCGACATAAGGAGAGAGATACCATCTTTCTATACTGACTTTTCCATAACCCTAACCCTAACCCCCAAACACGTGCGGTGCCCGTAGCGCACAAATTCGTCTGGCCTTGCCCAGGTCTCAATCTCAACTAATTGACTTTTCTCAAATCTCAGCCCACGCTTCCAGTGCATGATGTCACTCACATCCCTGGTCATATCCTCTATCTGGGATTTTTATAGTGACATCTCTGAATGGTATGTCCACTCCGCGCACGCGTGAACACCTGTGCTCATGTTTGCACCTAACTAACCCATGCACTAAGCCGAAAGGTTCTCATCCTAACTAAACCTAAAGGCAATATATATAAAACGAAATCCCTCGGCCATTATATGACATATATATATATATATATATATATATATATATATATATAAAACCCATAGGAAGTAAACATATTCTGTGTTTACTTCTTGTTATTATGGTCAAGGCCAAATGAAAACTGCAGTACTTTCTTTATAAAACTTTTGACTGTTTATCTTTGCATAAGGTATCATATTCACCTACTTGAAGGAAGAAATTTCACCATCTCTACAGGCTATAGATACCCTACAAAATACCACTGATAAATATTCACCAATATAACTACATATCACAATTTACGTCTAATATATAAAAGGTTCTCAGAATGTGCTGCAGATATTTATCCAGAAGTGACATACAGTCTATACATGACAGTGTGTAATGTAGTGGCCACTTCTCATTGCCAGTGACACTCGTGCTGAACAACAAAAGGTCAGTCATGAGAATTCATGCTGTAGATGCAAGAGATGGTTAGACACAAGATTTAGGGATTCTTAAAAAGGGTCAGTGATTTGGTTACTAGGAGAGCGACAAATAATAACCTAAATTTCAAGTCTAAGTGAGACTGCCTCCTTAACGCCTTGGTGGGTGGTGAGCCACAATTTGTCAGAGAGTAGATCTTTCCTTGATTGACTGGAAAATACCACTTCAGATCTTCCTACTTTTGGGACTAGTTTTGAGAGAAGTTGTAACATCAGCCTTAAAGTGAGTGGGATTTTTTTGTGACCATGTGTTTGACTTTTCTTTCCTGATATGAACAATTTCATCTCATTGTCTCCTCCAACTTTCTTTGAAATGAGATTGATTGATTTTAATGACATGTCAACCTGATTGGGATTATTTTATGCCTAGAGAGTTCGGAAATTGCATTCATTGTATGTTCATATTTAAATTTTTTGTGTAGTTGTTTCTGAAAATTTATTTTGAACATGGTCCTATAGAATATAAATAATTTTTAAACAGATCTATTTGACCCATTGATGGGACTCTAACAGGTACTACTATTCTGGGTCAGAGTGGACCTGGAAGTAATGGCAATAAAGGGTTATGCTTCACTCGTCAAAGCTTCAGAACTGGAGCTTTATTATCAGATGCAGTTTAGTGTCATACTTAGGACAACCCTTTTGCAAGGGATACAGTCACCATATTTTAAGCGTTGTTGATAGGGCTTACTACAGACTTTTATTCTCTTATTTACTTGGACTAAGATCCTTATACTTATTGCTGTGGTCACTATGTCTAAGCCAGTATGTTTTCTGGTTTTCCTCAGTATTCTGTAGAATGATGACAGTATTTGATTCTTATTGGAATTGGTGAACTGAATTTAAATTCTACTTTAGATTTACTTTGAACTGATGTCATTGGGAAGGACCAGGTGTGCCAAACTGTAGGTTAAATAGGTTGAATAGCTAAGTACATTTCATGGCTCTAGGTTATTACTGTTTTGGTCAGGTTGAGAACTTTTCATCACTCCTATACTCACATTTAGGAGGATTGGCTGAAAAGTTCATTGGCTGACCAAGATACTCTCATGAAATGTGACCAAATGAGGTTTATATGAAAGTCAGCAGAAAAGTTCATAGGCTGACCAAAATACTTTCATGGAATGCGATTAAATGAGATTTATTTTTCAATGTAGTCTCCTTGTGGTCCACACATTTCTTCCATCAATGTTGCAGTGCTTGGATCCCATTTGTCAAAAAAAGTCATCAACAGCAGATATAATTTCATCATATGGACTTTTCAGCCCATCCTCATCTATATTTGAACTTTTCAGCCCATCCTCATATATATATTTGAACTTTTTAGCCCATCCTCATATATATTTGAAATTTTAATCATTTCTAAACACACATAGGCAATTATATGTTGAATTCAAAAAAGAACACAAAAACTCACAGTGAGGTTCTTATGGTGCTGTATGACTACAGACATCTACAAACCTGATTCAAGACATGCCTTATCATGCCAGCTTCACAAATTCATTCTAAATCAACAATCAGCAGTTTTAGTAATCCTGATGTGGCATTTAGCACTATCCACATTGACATTGTTTGACTCTTACCACCTCATAAAAAGGATACAACTATATTTTAGCCATTTCAGTCAATACCCAGTGGCCATAATGATTCAAGATACCTCAGTTGAATCAATCACTAGATCTATATTGTAAAGTTGAATTACCCACTTTAGAGTTCCTGCATTAGATCAGGCAGTGGGTTGCTGTTTTAATCAGCCTTCTTCCAGGAATTCATGAACCTACTAGGAGGGAAACATGTTAGAACCACTGCTTACCATCCATGTGTAAATGGTGGAGTGTTTCGATGAACAGTTGAAAGCAGTTTTGTCAATACATAAAAACCACCAAATCTGAACTGATTATCTACTGTTGATGCTATTGTTAACTTAGGAATTCATTCAAAGAGGATCTTGGATCCACATCGACAGAATTAGGTTTTGGTACCAGGTTAATGTTACAGCCAACTTTGACTTTTGTCCCAGAATTGAAAACAAAATGTCAGATTTGCAATTTACACCCAAGCAGAAAGATTTTCTTAGTCATTGCCTCTGTAATGACTAGACAAACACTACCGAAATTAAGGAGTGTATAGCTTGTGAGGGCAAGCATTTGAACTCTATAATCTTTAAAAGAAAGTGTTGACTATGAAAACAAAATAGCAAACATTGTTCTTTCTTATAGTAAAATTTTGAATGGGGTGTATACATTTTTTTTATGGTTGAAAAGCCGAGAGATCATTCTGTTTGATTCTGTATTAACTTCAACATAAGACTTTAAACGTGTATAAGTCAAGAGGGCAAACATTTGAACTCTATAATCTTTAAAAGAAAGTGTTGATTATGAAAACAAAATGGGGAATTATGTTTATTCTTAGAATGAAATTAGATTTTGAATAGGATCTATGTTTTTTTTTTGTATTTATGTTTCAAACCCAAGAAATCATTTTGCCAGACCTTGTCTGTAAATCTTCCAGAATGTATAGCTTATGAGGGCAAAAATTTTGATGATATAATCTTAAAAAAAAAAAAGATGACCACAAAACAAAAAAATTGGATATTGTTTTTTCTTATAGTAAAATTAAATTAGGATCTACGTTGCCTTTTTTTATTTTTATTTCAAACTTGAGAGATTATTCTGCTAGACTCTCTATTCAATTCAAGGGAAAAGAGGTTAATATATTTGTTGAATTTCAAAATCAGAATTATGTTACAAAACATTAATTCATCCATACTGAAAATATGTAAATTGGTTCAAGAAAGTTCATTGGGTATATTCAAATAACTTATTTTTATCAATGAAAAGATATTCAGCATTTACACACCTTGAGGTCAATACAAAAGAAGAAAGAATAATTCATATTGAAACTAATAAATCAAGCATGACAGAGATTTTAGTATTAAGAAACCAGAAAGATTTTATCTTGGTCTCATGGATATGTTTTGCTGTTAACTAGAGAGCCTAAAGTGGGTGGTAATGAGTTGTGTGTAATCTTGTTTATAACACCCACACAGACATATTTGTAGAGAAGGCTTGCAACTTCTAATTGTAAATTTGCCAACCTAACTAAAATTTTGTGTTTCTTTCTTTTTATCTATGTCAGGGTTTCTCTTAAGTGGTCCATATAGACACTTGGTGGGGAGTGAATGAAATTTTGGCAGGGGGTATAAAAGCATTGTGGTACATGGGAGAGAATTTAGTTATTTGCATTTTTAACTCCCTTTATAACAGGAGAATAAAAAATTACTAGATCATATAAATTAGTTTGTCATATATTGTACTCCGAGCAGAACGTCTGATTGGGTGTGATGGCAACTAGTAATGTTTTGTTCACATATGAATTGCTCAAAATATATGGATCATTAAACAATCTGGCCCTGACCAAAAAGATCTTTTTGGCATTGTGTCGTTATTCATAGTTTATGTGTCTTCTTTAAAATAGAAAACACAATTGTCAGATGAACTTTTATCTGACAATTGTGTTTTTCTGATATCTAATAAATTAGCCATTTTATTTCCAAACAGTCCAAAATTACATTCCAAGTCATATGTAACACATACATCATCACTCATAAATAAGTGACCTTGTACCAGAATGAGATTTGTAAATATACTATTGCCCATAAATAAGTATAGCCCTAACGATTTTTTATAAAAAGTTAATTTTCTTTTCTATCAAAGAGACCAGGATTTTATTGTTTTTAGTGGAACATTATACTATCAAAACACATTGTCTTATTTATTACCAACCTTTACTGCTGTGAAACTAACCAAAAATAAAATTGTCAACATGTGTGCACACACACACACACACACACACACACACACACACATATATATATATATGTATATTTAGGCAGCATTTCTTCGTTAATGCAAATTTCATTAAATATAATAGACATTTTATGTTTACATATTTTCTTCTGGATCCGTTCAAATTCCTGTATTACTTTTATTGTCCTCGGGGGGGGGGGGGAAATTGATTTATGTATTGTCCATAGTACGGCAGAAAGTACTAGGGATACATACAATTATGGACAATACATAAATCAATTCCCCCCGAATATGATAAAAGTAATATGGGAATTCGAATGGATCCAGAAGAAAATATGTAGACATAAAATGTCTATTATGTTTAATGAAATTTGCATATATATATATATATATATATATATATATATATATATATAAAGTGGTGTGCTTATTTTTAGTTATGGCATTTCAGTGTTGTAGATTTTGATAATGAATAATACCTAATGATATCCATTTTGATTGTATAATGTTCTACTAGAATTCAAATATTTTGAGAACATTTTCACTGAAGAGAGAAGATTAAATAGAGAGATTGGGACCAGGATCCAGAATGCTAACAACAACAGTTATCAGTTTGCACCAATGTTGTATCACCTGAATATCTCAATTGAGATCAAGGCCAAATTCATCAATACCATTGTCATCTGCACTTTGATATACCAGTGTTAAAAATCAACACTAATTAAGTCACTTGAATGCAAAATCAACATTGGCAAAATGAGATGTCTGAGAAGAGTTGTAAAGAAAACATGTGTCAAGATCAGAAATGGTAGGAATAATACCTGTCTACCCTCATATATTGACCAACAGAGAATAAAAAGTTTTGGGCACCTGCCATGTATGCTAACTCACCAGCCTGCCAACTGAAGATAAAATACAAGGATGTCAGGATATAAGGCAACAGAAAGACCATGGAATACTTAGGTTGAGGGAGTAAAGATGACCTTGGAAGCATGTATCATCTCATTGCTTGAGGCCTTCCAGTTTGCTCAGAATTGTCAATTATTTCTTTTTGTGACACCAGATGAAGCAGTTAGTAAAGATATATATCATGTCATATACCTTGGTAGCAATATCCCATCTACTGAAAGTGATGTCAACAAATACATTGGTAAAGAATGGACTGCTATTGACAGTTTATCAATCATATGGAAATTGGATCTCTGTTGAAATAAAATGTGAATTCTTCCAAGCTGTGTGTCAACACTACTGTATGGCTGCACCACTTGGACTCTAACAAAATACTTTGAGAAAAAGCTTGATGGGAAGTACACAAGGATACTGCATGGTGCTTTTGAACAAATCTTGGAAGTAGCACCCAACAAAACAATAGCTGTATGGCCACTTACTTCCCATCTTGCAAATCATCCAAGTAAGCAAGATTAGCAAGACTGCCTGGGCACTGCTGGAGAAGTAAGAACAAACTCATAAGTAACATTCTCCTATGGAATTTTACATACAGACATGTCAGTGTGAGCTGATCAGTAAAAACTTACATTCCTCAGCTCTGTGTTGACACTGGATGCTGTTTTGAAGCTTACCAAGAGGGATGGCTTGTGGGAATAGATAGTGTGAGAGAGAGTTAAAGGAATCCATGCTGTCGACACACCTTGATGATGATGATATATAAATATATATGATACATTGATGATTTATTTATAGCTGGATAGTGAATAGTTGGATGAATACCTTTCCCAAGTGTATTAGCACTATATGAAATCCAAACAGCCTCATCCAGGGTTTGAACTTGGTATGCCATGTCCATTTACTATGATGATAATTATTACACCACAAGTGCTTCCCACTTATCTTGGGATGGATAGTAAGAGAGAATCAAGAGAATCTGTGCTGTTGGCACACCTTGATAAAGATGAAGTTTTTATTTTAAAAGATGCTTAGGGGGTGTACTTATTTGTGAATAATTCTGTATTGATTCGATTGAATGAGGAAAAGTATTGAAACCTTAAGGAGACTTGATGTTCTCTAATCAAAATATATTTTTTTCTTTGAACAGGCAATATTTACGTGGCACTCCTTATCAGAGTAAGAAGCATTTGAAAGGGAAAACAGTTTTGGTTACAGGTGCCACAAGCGGGATGGGTAAAGCTGCGGCTTTTGCTTTTGCCCAAAGAGGTATGTTTTATTTCTTTTGTTCAAAGTGCCAAGTTGGCTGGGGCTGTAGAATACGCCAACTGCATCTCTGCAGAGGAGTAAGACTTCCCTCCTAACGAGTGTTTTGGATATGACATTAAACCATATGATTGTGAGGCTCCAGTAATACTGGAGCTTTGAGGAATGTGGAGTATCCCTTCATTGCTATTGGCCCCAGGTCCACTCAAGCTCGGAGTGGTAGCACCTCAAAAGGTCTATGGGTCAAATAGAACTGTTTGACATTGAAACTGTGTGCAAACAAATAACATGCTAAGTTAAATTGTTAGAAATAGAACTGTTTGATCAGTTAACTGTGTATTTACAAAATGTGTTTATAAATCATATATTTAATATATATATGTAATAACAGGATTTGGCATTAAATATCCAACAATGGTTGATATGCCATAAAACCAAACCAAACTAGACGAAATTTCGTTCATAGAAAGACTTTCTTTACTTAGTTTTTTGTTGGATGTGACATGTGATGGGGTACAGTTAGAACAAGGGTTACAGCAATATGGAGTATAAAATGTGGACAATATGATGCAAGCACTTTGCCATTCTAGTTTAGAATAGGCTGACTGTAGCCCTTGCAGAGGGGTAAGATCCCCTTCTTCCTAAAAAAGGAGTCTCCTATGCATGAAACTAAACTGCTTTTGATGGTGAGGCACTGGTTATAGAAATCTTGGGAAGTGTCGAGTATCTCTTCATTGCTATTACTCCCAGGTACACTTTGACCTGTAGTGGTAGTACCTGTCAGAGTCCCATCTATGGATCAAATAGATCTGTTTGTGAATTATTCATATTTGATAGGAATACTAGATACCTTATAACTGTAAATCATTTGTATTAAGAATAGTTACTGGAAGCTGTAATTGTTTACTAAAGATTATTAGTTACTTGAAACCATATAACTGTGTGTAAACAAATTATTATTATTTAAAAAAATAATTGGTTAAAATCATATAATTATTAATACTAGATAGGAAGACCTGAGACCATACAGCTGTGTGCAAAAAAACAACTACACAAAAAATGTAAATATAGATGTACATTGGATACAGTTCCCTAATGTCTACGCCAGTGGTTCCTCACTGATTTTGGGCATATGTCCCACTTTGATATTTCCAAAATTCTGATGCACCCCTGTAATATTTGATTCTTACGTATTCAAAATATTGTAGACCCCCCCCCCAAATATTACCCTGCCCCACCAGTGGGGAATTACTGATTTTGGCATAAAATGATTCTTGACGATTTGACATGCTTTTAAAATCAATTAATCAGGAACAACTCTGGGGTCTAGAATGTACCGACTATATTCCCTGCTGTGGGTTATGACTTCCAGACCAAAAAATAGGGTTTCCTATATAAACTGCATCAGTTCTGGAGAGTATGGTATCATGTCTTTGCTGCCATTACTCCTTTGGCCACTTTGATTAAAAGTGGTAGCACTTGTTAGGGTTCCATCTATGAGTCAAATAGATCTGTTTGAAAATCATTTGTATTTGGTAGAACTGTATGCAAATTATTTCTATTAAGCATAGTTACTTGAAGCTATAATTGTTTATAATGGATTATTATTATTATTAGTTGAAACACTATAATTGTGTACAGATTATTAGTATTAGATAGGAATACTCTAAACCATAAAACTGATTGCTCAAAAAGGGACTTCAGCATTAAATAATCCAAAAAGGCTTGACCTACTGTAACACCAATCAAACAAGTCATTGAGTAAAAAAAAAGCAAAACAGATTTCTGTTTTCTGTCACATTACAAAAGGGCAAACAATTTATAAATATTAGAGATGTTGTCCATTTTATTATAATTACATTAAGAATTTGACATTGAAAGTTATTTATGTTGTTTGTATTTAAAAAAAAAAATTTCTCAAAATACATTGTTTCACAAAAATTCTATTTGCAGGTGCCCGTGTTGTGCTTGCTTGTCGTAACACAGAATTAGCAGAAAAGGTGGTCAAGGAAGTTCGAGGTTCATGTGACAATATCAATGTCACTGCTTTACATTGTGATCTCAGTTCCTTGGATTCAGTTCGAGCATTTGCTGAGGAGTTCAAAAAACGTATGTTTTTTTTGTTTTTTTTCAGTTTTAGATATAATTTTTTTCTTTTTTATTTCACAGCTTTTGTTGTTAAGAAATATATTGACATTCATCTTTTTTTGTTCTAAGTTTGATACTTATAAAATTTGTATCTAGAATTGGGTGAAACTTTGAAACATTGTGTGGGTAAACAATTAGGGTTTTTTCTGTATATAATTTGGCTAATTAAAGTTAAGAGAGAAAGGTATTTTTATTTATTGGCTGGTTTGACAGCACGTTAACTCTTGGCTTATCTAATGCAAATACAGTTTTAAGTAACTATTTCTATTTAATAATAGTAATAATAATAATCCTTAGTAAACAATTATATCTTTGAGTAACTATTCTTAATATAAATAATTTACTATTGATATGGTTTTCAAGTAATCAATAATTTACTATTGATATGGTTTCTTATCTGATAATGATAATAATCTTTAGTAAACAATTATATTTTCAAGTAACTGGTCTAGGAGACTGGGGTTCAAACCAAAGACTCAAAAAATGGTACTTGATACCTCTTTGGTTAGCACTCAGCATTGTAAGGTACAGATCAAGGATAAGTGGAGCAATCTAGAGAAAGGATTAGCACTCTTTCTTACACCTCTGTGTTATAGCTATTGAAAAGGTAGCCTTTGGGTTGCCCTCAACTACGGTCAGCCAACTTACTTGACTATTCTTGATTTAAATAATTTACAATTTATATAGTTTGTAAGTAACTACTCTTATTTGAATAATAATCCGTTGGAAAAAATATCTTCAAGTAACTACTCTTAATATAAATAATTTACAATTCATAAGGTTTCAGGTTACTATTCTTGTTTGATAATGATTCTATCACAATTATACATCTTCAATTAACAATTCTTAATGATTTATAAGCATTTATATAACTTGAAGTAATTATTCCTATTCAATACAAATAATTTATTGGTCAAGTCAACTGACTGCATCTCTGCAGAGGGGTAAGACTCCCCCAATGAGTGTCCTGGTTATGACATTAAACAATCTGATCACGAGGTTCCAGTAATGCTGGGGGTTTGGGGAATGTGGAATACCCCTTGATTGCCATCACTCCCAGGTCCACTCTGGCTCAGAGTGGTAGCACCTCATAGGGTCCTATCTATGGGTCAACTAGCTCTAAACCATGTACTTTGGCTAAACTGAATTGTTTGAAATATAACTGTTTTTACATTTAACTATGTAAATAAATGACTGATGTTTAATTGATTTGTTAGCAATACTTGGAACCATTTAACTTTGTTGACTAAACTGAAAAGCTTGAAATATGACTGTTTTTGACATTTAAACTGTGTACTTATGCTAAATTGAATTATTTGAAATAGAACTGTTTATATGTATAAAAATGGATTTAGCATTAAATTAGCTACAACGGTTGATATGCCATAAAACCAAACCAAAGTAAATAATCTATATATAGTAGAGTGTTCGTCAATGATCCGGGAGACCGGGATTCAATCCCAGGTCGCATCATACCAAAGACTTTAAAAATGATACTTGATACCTCCTTGCTTAACATTCAGCAATATAAGGTACATATCAAGGGTAAAGTGGAGCAATCTAAGAAAAGGAGTAGTGCCTTCCCCTACATTGAAAAGGGAGCCTTCTGGTCGCCCTCGACTACGGTTGCCAACTTTACTTTTATATAGTTTCAAGTATTCTTATATAATACTAATAATTTGCCAGTATCTTAAACAGGTAAATAGTTAATAGCTAGTTGCAAGTGTATTCATGAAGTCCACTATCATTTTAAATATTATTCTAAACAGATCTATTTGACCCATAGAGGTGTAAGTAAGTAAAGTTAGCGACCATAGTCGAGGGTGACCCGAAGGCTCCCTTTTCGATAGCTACTACACCAAGGTGTAGGGGAGGGCGCTACTCCATTCCCAGGATAAAGGGTGTACCTAGGAGTAATGGCATTGAAAAGGTACTCAACACAAGAGTCGATATATCATTCAACAAAATTAATAAATAAGTAATCCTACAGTTTTGATCCCTGCAAATGTAGAAAGCCAATTTCATTCTGCTGTGTTCATAGAAAAATAAACTCAGTTCTATCAAAAGAAAATATAATCATTGTAAATTTTAGAGGGGAAATTCAACAAACAAAAATAGATGAGTCGTCCAAAATATATTTTTATCTATTTATCTTTAACATGAAATTTCATCATTCATTATTATTAATGATTTTGCCTCGTATTATCCTTCATCTTCCTAATTGTATTGGGGGTATTCTCGTGGTGTAATGGTTAAAGCAATGGACTGTGGGATTGTAGTCAAGCGAGTTTGTACTCAAGTCGCGCTATTACGTTCACTTTCGGGCAAATACCTTTAGGAAAGGTATGAACCCCCTTATCCTCCCAGCTATGGGTTAAATAGTAACACTGCTGTTCTTCTAGGAGAATGGCTTTGGCATTGAATAACCTATAAAGGTTGATATGCCATTAAACAAAGAAACCAAACCAAACCTAATTGTAGTTTTGATAAAAGCAAATAGAATTTTGTTGTTTGATTGGCTTTGTAGCATGTCAATCCATGTTGGGTTTTTTTCTGCTGAAACCAATTTAACAAATATCTTCTGCAATTACATAAAGTATCATCATTTTTAACAAGTAATTGCATCATAAGTAAAAGTAAAGTTGGCGACTGTAGTTGAGGGCAACCTGAAGGCTCCCTTTTCAATAGCTACTACACCGAGGTGTAGGGGAGGGCACTACTCCTTTGCCAGGATTGCTCCACTTTACCCTTGATACGTACCTTATAATGCTGAGTGTTAAGCAAGGAGGTATCAAGTACCATTTTTTTAAAAGTCTTTGGTATGATGCGACCTGGGATTGAACTCTGGTCTCCCGAAATGCATCATACTTAGTTGCTATATTAACATTTTAAAAGCCTACATTATCTTGTAATGTAGTTCGAAATTAAAACTATCTCAAGCAGATCTATTTGACTCATAGATAGTTATTACTCTAGGTCTGAGTGAACCTGGGAATAATAGAAATTAAAGGATGATCCACATTCCCCAGAGCTTCAGTTCTGGTGCCTTACCAACAAATGCAGTTTAGTCTTATACCAAAGACATTAGAATTAGGAAGTTGAAGAATAATACTAATCAAAATTATCAATAATAAAGTGTCCAGGAACCCTGACCATATGATCGCTAAATATTAAAATAAGTTCTTTAATATCAATGAAGGTTTAAACCTAGAATCATCATTTTAGAAACTAGCCAAAAATGGGTAGAATTTTTTCGCCATTCAAATTTCCTCTTGGCAAATATTAGAATTTTTTTTTTCTTAGTGAACTACAAAATATGTTAACTCCTGAAAATATTAAATTATATGTTTTCCTCTTTCTTTTTTTCTCTTTCATTATTCATTTTTGCCTCTATTTAACACTCCCACTCAATCATTGCTGTCCTCATGGTAATCATATTATTTTCAGTTACTAAATAGTGCTGAGTTTTGCACTAGGCTAAAAGTATTGGGTACCCAATAAGAATTGAACTTATTAACAATTATCTAATCTATACAGCTAACCATTAAATCATGTGAAGTGCCCATGTTAGTCATATTATTGATATTTTAATAAATTATTTAGTATTGCACAAGGTAGTAAGTGGAGGGGTTTCTGCTTGGTTGCATTTAAAACCTGTCTATTATCTCAACTTAGAAATTGATGACTTATGCTTGTGGAAAATCCTAGACTATCTCAGTTGCACTTTCTTTGCCTGTTCTTTATGTGTATTCATTTTGTTTTTAATGATCAAATATAAATCCTTTAACCTTTTGCATTTACAAGCTCAGTATTTTGGATTGAGCATTATTTTCCAGTGAACTGTAAGCTGAATATTTTGGGTTCAGGGAGATGTCAATAAATACTAATAAAACACTTAATATAGTGATTACACTCTCAATTGAATAGCTTTAAGCAAAGATGTCTGTGCCCTTTGAAAAAAATTTGAATGTATTTTATGCTTGATTTAACTTGTGAACTCAGATACTGGGTATCTGAGGGTTAAGGTGGAAAATTGATTGGAGGTCTGACCCATCGCTTTATTTATCAATTTTCAGGTGAATCCAATCTTCACATTCTTGTCAATAATGCAGGTGTAATGATGTGCCCTAAAACGTTAACGGAAGATAAATTTGAGATGCAATTTGGTGTCAACTATCTTGGTAAGTGGAGGCTTTAAAAACAAGAAAAAAGAAATATAAAAGCAAATAATCTTTAGGGGTAACGTTTAACAAGTAACGTACTTCTATCTCTATTGCTGCTTTTGTGTGGGACACACGAGTTGTGTAATGGCTCATGTAAAAATTCTGGACAAGGATGTTTATGTTGTACTTTATGCTCTTGGAAAAGGCATAAACCCATCTCTTCTCCCTCTCTCAGCTATGGGTAAAATAGTAAGGCAGACTGAACTCTCTAACCTTGGTGGGGCTAGAGAAAAAGATAACTGAATTTAAATCCACTGTGACATGTGGTGTGAGGCATGAAAAGAGCATTTCCTGTATTGAAGTTTAACCTGATCCTCTTGTTGCTGGATTTAGATGTTTAGAAATTTTGTTGTAATGTACCATATTTCTTGTGTTATGGCATTAGTCAGTTTTGGAAGAATGGATCTGCACTGGCTTGGGCAAATTGTATGGATGTCCAGCTGTTGCCTCTGCAGCAGGTCTCCCCTCTTCATGACACTGATGTGGTTCAGCGGAAGATGAAGGTGATATATGGTTTAACATAAGTAACAGTAACAGTAGTACCAGAATGAGGTTGAACACAAGATCAAACTGCCCTAGGGACTCCAGCTCCTGGTTTTGCCACTGTAAAGTGACCAGCAGTTGCCGATGCAGCATGTCTACCACTTGGACTGCCCTAGGGACTCCAGCTCCTGGTTTTGCCACTGTAAAGTGACCAGCAGTTGCCAATGCAGCATGTCTACCACTTGGACTGCCCTAGGGACTCCAGCTCCTGGTTTTGCCACTGTAAAGTGACCAGCAGTTGCCAATGCAGCATGTCTACCACTTGGACTGCCCTAGGGACTCCAGCTCCTGGTTTTGCCACTGTAAAGTGACCAGCAGTTGCCGATGCAGCATGTCTACCACTTGGACTGCCCTAGGGACTCCAGCTCCTGGTTTTGCCACTGTAAAGTGACCAGCAGTTGCCGATGCAGCATGACTACCACTTGGACTGCCCTAGGGACTCCAGCTCCTGGTTTTGCCACTGTAAAGTGACCAGCAGTTGCCGATGCAGCATGTCTACCACTTGGACTGCCCTAGGGACTCCAGCTCTTGGTTTTGCCACTGTAAAGTGACCAGCAGTTGCCGATGCAGCATGTCTACCACTTGGACTGCCCTAGGGACTCCAGCTCTTGGTTTTGCCAATGCACTGCAGCAAGTTACTCTGTCAGGCTACTAGAAGGTTGGAATTCAGTGTTTTTCTTCCCCTAAACCAGTTGCCTTTACTGAGGCTGGAGAATCGAGTGTACCATACTATTTATATATAGCTAGAGAGGGAAGAGATGTGTTCAGACCTTTTGTAGAATTTGAAGCCCATTTTGTCTGATGCAAACCATTATGTCACTTCTGTCTCTTGGACTTTTAAGAATTCAGGATAAAAATATGTTTGCCAATGAAACTAGAACTCACGTCCTGGATCATTGCTGCATGACATAGCAAGTTGCTCTAGTACTGGATGTGTGAATTAGAGTCTTGTTGGAAATTATTTCTTTGTTTGGAATGCTTGTATAATTTAGTGACCAAATAATAAACTAGAGTGAGTCAAAAGTTATGCAATATTTTAGTATGTGCTAGATTTTGCAGTGTATATCATGTTAGTACCGGACATTGGCATGATGATTAGAGTGTTCACCAATGGCCCGAGAGACCTGGGTTCAACCCCAGGTCGAGTCATATCAAAGACTCAAAAAATGGTACTTGATGCCGCCTTGCTTAATACTCAGCAATATAAGGTCCCTACCTTTAAGGGTAAAGTAGAGCAATCCATGGAAAGGAGTAGCACCCTCCTCTACACCTCGGTGTAGTAGCTATTGAAAAGGGAGCCTTCGGGTCACCCTCGACTAAGGTCGTCAGGTTTACTTTTAATATCATGTGACCAAGGTAGTTTATACTATACTGTGGAAGATACCTGCTGCTTGATAGTATTGTGGTAGTTGGTGTGCTGACATGTTGTGCATTGCTTCACTCCATGCATGATTTGAAAGTTACACATATGAACATGCAACTTAATCTAATTTGGGAATTCATACTTTATGAGTTCAAACTGGGCTATAATGTTACGGAAGCAATATTTGTCTTGTCTCCCATGATGACATGATACAAGGTCATCTTATCGTGGGGGTTAGGGAGGAGAAGGTCGCACACGAGCCAAGACTCATGCATTGCTGGACAATGCTGGTCATAGGATCACAAGCTGCAATGTAAACTATGCTAGCCTTTGCCAAGTCTCTTGGGATTTGCGGAAACAGCCAAAAATATTTGTTGTGTAAAAAGTGAAGTTGCAGTTGAGCATTTGTACGTTAACCAAATGGTTCAAGAAATTTTGCTTGGGTTGCGAGAACCTTGATGTAAGCCTGAAACCGTGGTTCCATGGCCGTGTTCCAGGCCATAGAGGCAAATCCAGTGCACTTGGAGAGTATCAGGCGAGCTTGGCAATTCACAGTCCAATGTTGTTTATCACCTTCATGACCTTGGCAAAAGTACCAGAGGTGTCAAATTGTGTAGTTTCCAGTAAATTCATCATATGGTAAAGTTACTGTCTGTAAATTATTCAGAGCTTAATTCAGAATTTAATCATTGCTTTTGAGGACTTTAGCATTCGGGAAACCCTATATTATAAGAGCAATTCATCTGATATGATCTAAGTAAGGTTACCATTTGATGAATTTATTGACAACAAATTTACCACCTAATAAATTTACCGAGAATTGAATTGTGCCTCATGTTACCAAAACTTTTGACTTTCTCTTGTAGCAAAAGAAACGTTTAAAGAAATGGTAAAAAAAACCCCAAAAGACAATGCAGTCAAAACTGAAAAAGTTTTTGGAATCCATTATTTAAATCTAATTTTTCTCATCAGTGATTGTATTTGATTACAGGTCATTTTCTACTCACCCATTTGTTGTTGGATCATTTGAAGAAGAGTGCCCCGTCACGTATCATAAATGTTACAGCCCATGCACACCAATTGGGGGTTATTGATTTTGATGATATCAATCAAGATAATGACTACAACCCTGGCCATGCTTATGCCCAGAGCAAATTAGCTGTTGCTCTTTTTACTATTGAATTGGCTGATCAACTTGAAGGTAAACGCAAATGGACATTTCTATTTTATAAAGTGACTTCTTTTCTTTTACAAAATGTCTACTTACTTTGTTGTAGAGTTTCTTGGTGGTCAAAATTATAAAAAAAATATTCAAATATTTTTCTCTTAAAATCAAAAATCTAATGGTGTATTTGGCATGCTATTACATATGGATTTTTATATTGGTGGGACATGTTTTTATATGTGGATTTTTATATTGGGGTGACATGCTATTACACATGGATTTTATATTGGGGTGACATGCTTTTATATATGGATTTATACTGGGGTGACATGTTTTTATATATGGATTTTTATATTGGGTTGACATGTTTTATATATGGATTTTTATATTAGGGTGACATGTTTTTATATATGGATTTTTATATTGGGGTGGCATGCTATTACACATGGATTTTATATTGGGGTGACACGCTTTTATATATGGATTTATACTGGGGTGACATGTTTTTATATATAGATTTTATACTGGGGTGACATGTTTTTATATATAGATTTTATACTGGGGTAGTATACTTTTTCATTTTTTCAAAAATTACACTTTTTTATTTGTCTATAATCATTTGTTTGCAAACAGTTTTATTATATCAAGTATTACTATCTAATATGAATGATTTGTTCACAGCTGTATGGTTTCAAGTATTCCTATCTAATATTAATAATTTATGTACTGTAGGGAACAAGTTTATATATATATATATATATATATATAGCTTACATTATGGAGAGCAATTTTTAAATATGTATCTTTTTGGTGTACATGACTCTCTCTCTCTATATATATATATATCTTAATATTACTATTATTGTTATTATACTCCTTGTGAGTTTTTTATACCAGTATTGGCTGATGGTCTTTCACTGGAGAGTGAATGACTGCAAGTCTCCTTGGGTTTATGTTATGTATGTATTCAAAAAATATTAAGACTGAAACTGTCTTTTGAAAAACAGCAATGAACAATGAATGGAATGTTAATTTTCTTCAAAACATTCCCTGTAGCATTCACTAGCATTTATTCTGGTGAGTTTTCTCCTGGTTGAAGCACCTCTTAAACTTCTCTGTTGATATAGTGTGAAGGTGTGCTGTTGATATCTTTAAGTTCTCAAATTGCTTTGTTTTGAGATTTGGAAGCAAGAAAAAGTCAGACAGAGCTAGGGGGTCTGGTGAATATGGAGGATGCCACACTTACATTATCCTGTGTTTCACCAAAAAATATCGACTGTCTTCATCATTCTTTTTTAAATTGGTGCTGATTAATCTAGATATCTAGCTCCAGTGTGTATGTCTTCATGTCAATTTAAAAAAAACTGCTGTTGATAGATTTTCATTACAGTTTATATTTTTATGCGATGATACCATGCTTTTAAAAGTCTTTCTCTATTTTTTTTGTATTTATAGGAACAGATGTGACTGTGAATTGTACCAATCCAGGTGTTGTGAACACAAGATTGCATCGTCATATGCCATTTCGAAACCATCCATTTATCAAGATTTGTTTTGCTCCGTTCATTTGGTATTTATTCAAAAAACCCGAGGATGGTATCAATTCTCTGCTCTTTTGCGCCCTTGAAGATTCCTTAGATCAGATATCTGGCAAATATGTTACGTAAGTGGCATTTTATCCTTTTAATATCTTTATCTAATTTTACAAGCATGATCAGTAAATCAGAAGAGTGAGAAAGTTCAAGTAATTTTACATACTGTTTATACTGGTGTACAAGACGACCTTAAAAATACCTAAAAAATACAAAGTTATCTTATGCTATAATTATATCAACCTTAAATCCATAAGTTGTTAACAGGAGTAATGGTAGGTTCACCTCACTCTTTGGTAACTAATGATGCTAATATTTTCTAGTAAAACAACTTAATTCACATTATCATGATAGTTGTGTCGTGTAATAAAAGTACTCTAAGCTTAAAAATTCTGTTTATTTGATAGTATGATAAAATATAAGAGAAATTTATAACTGTTGTCGTGTCACCATTTGGAAAAGCTGATTATGTTATCATTACAGAGAAAGTGTTGAATAAAAAAAACTATAAGTTTATGTTGGGGTTGTTAATTGAAAATATCTCATCACCATTTTTGGTGATGTTGAATCAAAAGCACAAAATTGTTGTAGATAATTGACATTCTCTTGCCTGTGTTTTTCAGTGGCATCAAAATCAAAAAGAGAACCGTAAGTGTATATTGTGGTAGTTATTTGATTATATCTTGCATCCGTTTTTTTGATGACATTGAACCAAAAGCACAACTGTAAGTGTAGATTGTGGATTGTTAATTGATAATATTTCGTATCTGTTTTTCATTAACAAACCAAAAACACTACAGTGTAGATTGTGGTAGTTAATTGACAATATTTTGCCTCCATTTTTTGGTGATATTAAATCGAAAACATAATCGTAAGTGTATATTAGGGTAATTAATTGACAATATCTCATCTTTTTTTTTTTTTGGTGATATCAAACCAAAAACACAGCTATAATGGCCCAGTCTTCTGGTTTAGTTTCTTTGTTTAATGGCATATCAACCTTTGTAGGTTATTTAATGCCAAAGCCATTCTCCTAGAAGAACAGTAGTGGTACTATTTAACCCATAGCTAGGAGGATAAGGGGGTTCGTACCTTTTCCAAGGGTATTTACCCGAATGTGAACGTAATAGCACAACTGGAGTACGAACTTGCGTACTACGATTCCGCAGTCCATTGCTTTAACCATTACACTACGAGGACCCCCCCCCCAGTCTGCTGGGATGCAGAATACACTGATTGTATCTCTGCAAAGAGTTGTGTAGCCGTAAGAAAGATGCAACAATGCATTTCTTTTACAAAAATATGACTCTTACATTTTCTCAAAAGGGTCTGAAGTTGACTGTTAGTGTGGGAGAGACAGAGAGACAAAGACAGATGGAAGACTGCTATATTGACTGTAACTTCTTAACCACAGTGTGCTTTCATATTCTGGACCCCTCTTAGCACTTCTGCTTCTTTGGTGGGAAGTACTAAACTTGGGGCTTCTGTAGGCCGCTGATCCCCCGACCCCGACATCTGCCAGCCACTTACTGGTGCACTTTGGACCTCTTGACTGCCTGACTGTGGCTCTGAGACTGATATTGACTATATAACTGTGGGTACCTGTGTATATATAATTGCAAGAAGAGGGGTAAGACTCCCCCAACAAGTGTCCTGGATATGACACTAAGCAATCTGATCAAGAGTAATGCTGGAGCTTTGGGGAATGTGGAGTACCCTTTTATTGCCATTGCTCCCATGTCCACTCTAGCCTGGAGTGGTAGCACCTGATAGGGTTCTATCTATGGATCAAATAGGACTAAACAGTGTACCTATGCTAAACTGAATTATTTGAAATAGAACTGTTTATATGTATAAAAATGGATTTGGCATTAAATAACCTCCAATGGTTGATATGCCATAAAACTAAACCAAACCATGAGTATAAGTGTACATTGTGTTAGTTAATTGACAATGTTTATTTAATATATTTTTCAGTTTCTATTATTAATCATTTTATATTTTTTAATTTTCAGTTTTATAATTTTTTTATTAAATTAAAAAATAAGAATTTAAATTTCATTGTTGCAGTAATATGACCCTTTCTCATTTCAAGTAGTGGAAAGCATGTTTTGTGTTACCATAACAATATCACTTGTGGTGATCTTTCTAAATGTTATTTAAGAGGAGGTGCCTGTGGTGTAATGGTCATCGTCGTAGGAAATGAACACGGCGTTACGAGTTCAAATTCTGGACGAGACTGATAGCATTTCACATAGCACTAATACCCTTGGGAAAGGTATGAATCCAATTATTCTCCCTCCAGCTATGGGTAAATAGTAGGGCAGACTAGGTTCTTCAGTCTTGGTGAGGCAACTAGTCTAGGAGAAGGAAAACTCAAAATTCAAACCTGTTAAACTCCGCTTAAAAATTGACCTTTTGTCATATCCTGTCCGAGTGGAGGGGTTGGGTAAATATGGATCTATCTAAATGTTATGCACAGTAATATATGAAAGATGAACAAAAGGGATAAGACAAATAAAGATATTTCTTTTATGCTATTTATTTTTTGATTGTTCTCAACTACTTTTAAACTAAGGTCATTGTCAGGTGAAAAGTTATTTTTTTTATTTATTTCTTCTTTTTTTTTTTAGAAAGTTTTAAAAATAGTTTTTAAAGAGTTGATATGCAATAGAAATGATGAAAAATGGACTGATAATGTAGTATATCCATTCATTAGATGAAAATTTTTTTTGGTATCCATGTGTCTTCAACTGACCTTTATATGATCTCTGCTATCATAGACACTTGGTACTGACCTCTCCATTTGGGAGATTTCTGCTGAGCATAGGCAGGGTGTGTTTTAAATTAGACTGTTTTAGTCAGGCATTTATTTATTTACATGTCAACCCCAATCTGTCCAATCTCTTTCAAAATGGTGTTTTAAGAATAGTTTAGTTTGATGTTAAGGCCATTTGGCGTCAGTGTTTGCAGATGTTTTATCCATTTACCTTAGTGTGTTTCTATTATTTCTGATATTGTTTAATGTGTTTTTTCTCCAATTCTTTCTATGATAGGGAATGTTTTCATCTCTGTTAAAATTCTGATTGAGTAGAAATGTTGTTCTATAAGTATTAGTTTGTTGTAATCCATAGATTTGATTCTGTGTCTGTAGTTATTTAGTCTAAAGTAAAATGGACATTGTTGTGATAACATGATGCATGCTTACTTCAGGTAGTGAAAAGCATGCCTTGTGTTATCATAATAATATCACTTCTGGTAATGTACCAAAATGTTAAACTCAGTGTATGTATGTGTCTCTGTGTGTGTATATATATATATATATATATATATATATATATATATATATATATATATATATATATAGATGAGAATGGACAATTATTTTAAAAGTGTTTGGTGAATGAAAAAGTGCTCAAATGCTGGCTAGTGGAGCAGTATAAAAAGTGAAAGTAACTAAGATCTCACCTTCTTTGGCCAAATAAACTTACATGTGATGATTTTCTTTCATTCTATGGAAGACAAGAAATGAATATTATGAAAGAGAGATCTTAATTACTTTTTTTTTCACTCTCTTCACTGTAATTTGAGTTTCATGTGGCCACACAATCATCAGACAGCAAAAATGGGCAAGGAAAATATGTACAATTATTCTTTAACATTGATTCTATGAAATTATATTCTTTTAATTTTGACTAAATTTCTTGAGAAATTTTTCAGTGATTTTTTTTTTTTCTTTTTTGTAGGGAATGTGCTGTTTCTGACTGGTCCGAGGCTGCTGAAAATGAAGAAGTCAGGAAGAAATTATGGGAACAAAGTTTAAAATGGACAAAAGTTTCCTTTCACAGTTGATTCTGTGACCTTTAACTTTGTAGCAATGTCATCTTGCTCATCTCTGAATTCTGATCATGCTGTATATACTTGAAAATATTTTGATACTAGCATAGTACCTGTCAAAAATGATTGGATTATTTATGCATGGATCAGCATTTCTGTCTAGGATCGGAGTGTAGTATCTGTATATTTCTGTATTGGACTAAAGTGTTGTTCCTCGGTATTTTGACCAAGGATCAGAGTGTAGTATGTACTTGTGGGAGATCCAAGAATTACTTTAAAAAATACACAGATGAAAAGAGTTATTTTAAAGAAAAAAAGACAGATTATTTTAGTTTTAATTGAATCCTTTTTGTTTTGTATTACACTACATCTGTTCTAGAATAGTTGTTACATTTGCACATATGTTTAATATGCCAAAATGTAACTGTTATGGGAAAAAAGTTGAATTTAAATAGATATGCTAATGTACAGCTACTACACTGTAATCTTAAGCAGAAATGCTGGAGAATGGTACAAGATAGTGTGCACAGATACTATTATTGGTTTACCATCGGAATAATATCATTTTTCCCTTTGATAATGAAACATAAAACAGTTATATAAATAGAAAGAACACAATATTGCAAATTCAAAATATTTACAATTTAATGGATTTTAGACAAAAGTAATGACACAAATGAAAGTAAAAGGTAAGTTGATTTTATTGATTGAAGAGAGTTGCATCCTTTGGCACGATGCCGCAAGTTACTTAATACTTATTGCAAAACATCATTTTGGTTGAATGGTCCTTCAGTGAAGGGGGAGAAAGAAAGTTCATGATTTTAGACATGGAGAAATTTTATGTGGTGCTTGTATTAGTGGTCATAATGAAAAGGAAAAGAATCAAATATCCATAAAAGCTCTTTAAAAAAAACAGTAGGGGAGATAATTACGACTTCTCGTGCCAAGGGCATGTAACTCCGGTTTTTATATCAATAATAATCACTACTATTGATTCTCATTCTAGCAGACGTGTAGGACAAAGAAATAAAGAAAGAAAAAGTCATGTTGTTCGTTATATAAATAGATTTTTTTAACCTAGAAGCTTTGTATCTATTTCTTTACATTTGTAGCCTTTAAATCTTGTATACACCTAGTTTCAAAATTGATCAACCAAACACTGTAATATTGTCAACTTGTTTGAAAATGAAGACTGAGAAGATTTCACATTAAATACAGCTCTTACATGTTCATAGAATTGTAAGATTTATATGCAAAATAAATCTCAACAATGAAAACATGTTTGTCCTGATGAAATAACATAGTTTACTCTACACAAGGGAATGGGTGCTCAATTGAGGCTAGTGCATGACAATGTTGATTGTAGATTATTTTTTTTTAATGTTAGGGTGGGGCCTGCTGGACTATGGGGCCTTGGGCTGCAACCCACTTAGCCCATATATAAATCCAAATCTGCTTTTTTTTATCCATAAAATTAATTCCATTCAAAGAATTCTGATTAAAATTACTTCAAAACATATTCTCTTTATTTCATTAAAGAGTCTCTCAAATGAAAATATGTCAACAGTGTTTTTTATAACTTGTCTGTATCAGATTAATTTGGCTGCTTTATTTTTTTTTTTAATCATTTTTGAGTTTATTTGTTTCATTTTGTTAAAAATTTATTATCTGCTGATTAAAGATTAATGTTAACACTATTGTTAATTTTTGAAGTTATTACTCATTCACCCTAAGCAAAAGTGCAAGGTGCCCAGTTACTTTTATTTTCAGCAGTTTGCACAGATACTACACTTGGATCCTAAACAGAGTACCAAGACACAACACTTTGACCCAAGACAGGCTACCCAGACACTACACTTTGATCCTAGACAGGGTATCCACACACTACACTTTGATTCTAGACAGGGTACTCAAACACTACACTTTGATTCTAGACAGTGTACCCAAACACAACACTTTGACCCAAGACAGGCTACCCAGACACTACACTTTGATCCTAAACAGGATATCCACATACTACACTTTGATTCTAGACAGGGTACTCAAACACTACACTTTGATCCTAGAAAGGGTACCCAGACATTACACTTTGATCCCAGACAGAGTAGCTAGATACTATGCTTTGATTCTATCTAGGGTACACCTACACACTATTTTGATCATAGGCAAGGTATGCAGACTTACCACTGATTCTAGGCAGGGTATATAGATTTTCCATTTTGATCCTTGTCGGTAGGGTATATAGATTTTCCATTTTGATCCTTTACCCAGACACAACTCTTTGATCCTCAGCAGTTTGCACATATACTATGTTTTGATCTTAGATGGATTACCTAGACACTACACTTTGATTCTAGACAGGGTATCCAAATACTACACTTCACAGTTTGCACAGACACTCCATTTTCATCCTGGGTAGGGTACCCAGACACTCCATTTTGGTTGTAGGCTGGGTGCCCAGACACTTTACTTTGATCTTAGGCAGGATACACAGACATTCCTCTTTAATACTAGGCAGTTTGCACAGGTACTAAAATTGTTGATCCTAGGCTGAGTGCCCAGACACTTTACTTTGATTCTAAGCAGAAAACACTGACTACTTTGATTCTAGGCAATTTGCACAGATACCACTTCTGGATTGTAAACAGAAATATTGAAAAATGACACTTTGATCTGAGACAAGGCTCTCTTGCGGAAGTTATGGAGAGACTAACTAAAACAAACCTCATTATTTAGTGTGACGCGAAATTGTTTAAAATCCCAAAACGGGACTTTATTTTCGCACGTGTGAAGACGGGGCAGGTTGGCACTTGATCCCCTATAGAATAAGTCCTCGTTCAGAGTTTTTCTCTCAGGCATATAAGAACTGGCATATTACGTGAGGGATTAATTTAGAGCCAGACTGACCGCCGCTGGCAAAGGGGTTCCAAATTTCACACTATCACACACCCACCAGGCCGCTAAACTTCTTTCCCTTAGATAACAGAAGAATACGGGCCTATAGGTCTTAGTCGTAATAATATTAATATTGTAGTAGTTGGCAACTCTGGTTTCCCGTGTGATATTTTAGGAATTAATAGGACAATTCTAGGCAAGATAACATAAGGCGAATAGAAGCTGAAAAGAAGCATGAAATAACAACATAGACCACATGGTAACATAAAAATACATGAATTCCTTTACTACAGTTATATACACCTTTCAAGGTGTCAAAACATATAATAATTGGACAGTCCACGAATATAAATGTCTTTTCTTGACTTTTATCTTTCTTCAAATTGAGAGAGAGAGAGTGGTAAACGAAATTTGGGTATAAAGGAAAATGGCCCCAAAGTTACTTATCTTATTTTTTTTTGACGGGGTTCCACTGGAGAATCTTTTCTTCTTTCACGGGCTAATAGACTTTGTTCTATTTTTTTACACTGGCTTGAAGAGCCTGGGGTCCTTCGTGTCTCAGTAATTCTTTTGTCTTCCACCCGTAGTAAAATGGCTATGGTTCATCCGCCCGCTACGAACCCTGCTCAAAAACTAAATTTCTTACTATTTACTTCCGCTGAGGGGAAGGGGTCCCCACTTCCGTTTTGAGGTCCCAGCCAATCATTTGGCTTCTCTCTTCTCCCCCTTGGTGTCCGGCGACCTGGGTGAGGTCATCAAGTACCAACATCTGTTTATCCCCTCTGTGACCCACATTCTCTCTTAACGGTCACTTTTTTGACTGCTAGATACTGCTAATTCAACACGGGAGGATAGTATTAGTCTTACCTCTTCGTCTCCGTGGGCTATCACCTGACATTAGATTGATTAATAACTAATCATACTGTATCTTTATTTTTTTATTCAGCCTGTATCAAAATGTTTGTCAATAAGTTTTCATTGGGAGATTTTCTTCTTTCTCTTATAGATCTCACTTTTTTACACATTATTAAGAAAAGTATTACATGGAGTGTGCTAAAATGATGTTTTTTAATTAGCTGAAAGTTCATAGGAGAGCCTCTTAGGAGCTCCTCTATGCTTTTTTAAATCTTATATAATGGTAACTTTCTATGATCCCGACTCTTCTGAAAGTTTACAAGACCTGGTAGTCAAGTTCTCCTGTTTAAAGCTTCATAATTAACACTTGTTCACTTGTGGGTTTTATTTCAAGGGATAATTCACCACTTTTAATGCTCTTAAACCAGTTCCGGGCTGTAGGGCCTGATATATATTGTTTTATTTTGTTTCTACTTACTAAGTTATATGAGCAGCTTCAATTTCTAGTTCCGGTTTAAAATCATGTTTCAAAATTGCATTTTACCCATCTGTCATTATAGTGTTGACAATGATGCAATGTATTTCAGAAATAGTCATCATTTCCAAATCTAATAACCTAACCAATTCTTGTTTAAACGATCTCAAATTTTTAGTCGGTATAGAAACAACTCAAAATTTTATGTTTGATGCATTTTCTTTTCAGGTATAGAAATTCTGTTCACTTTATAAGAAAAGGCGTTTAAAAATTAAATGTAAAATTTTGAGTTGTTCTATGCATGCTGTTAAAATTTGAGATCATTTGAACGAGAATTGGTCAAGTTAGTAGATTACGAAATGATTACAATTTTTCTGAAACAACCTGTACATTTCAAATGATATATAAAATTTTCAAACATCCTTTATAATAATAATAATAATAATGATGACATAGTGGAGTCATATGTAGTTGTTAGATATGTAAATGTAATAAGCTTTGGAATTAAGGTCTATATAAAAGAAATAGTTGGCATTTAACAACATAGTCAAATCATATGTAAATAATAGTAATATATGAATAATAAAATCGAATAACAATGATCAATGATACTAAAATTCCAGTGGATCACAGAGTGAAAATAAAAGCAAAATAATTGACAAATACTAGGACCTTGCTAGAGAAGTAAAAACACCATGGCGCATGAAGCTGATAAGGATATGAATTGTAATAAAAATAATATGGGAATAATAAATAAGAACAGTGATCAATAATACTACCATTTCTGTAGACCACAGAGTGAAAAAATAGACAAATACTAGGACCTTGTTAGAGAAGTAAAAAAAAAAAAAAAAAGGTGTAACATGAATCTGATAGTGAAATGAATTGTAATAAAAATAATATGTGAATAATAAATAAGAAGATCAATGATCCATAATACTACCATTTCTGTAGACCACAGAATGAAAAAATAGACAAATACTAGGACCTTGCTAGAGAAGTAAAAAAAAACTGTGGGACATGAAGCTGATAGGGATACGTAGCAATTGTAATTGGTATGCTTGGAATGGTCCTCAATGGCTTGGAAAGGAGACTAGAGGAAATGAAAATCAGAGGAAGAATTGAGATCATCTAGACCACAGCATTAAGATCAGCTCGAATACCCAGAAGAGTTCTTTAGACCTGAGGAGACTTGCTGTCACTTAGACTTGAGTGAAAAAACCACCAGCTAATGTTGGTGTGAAAAACTCACAAGAAATGGAATAATAAATAATATTAATAACAACAACAATAATAATATAGTAGAGTCATATATAAATAATGATAATAATATGTAAATAATCAAAACGATAATCATCATCATCATCTTCGAGTTGTGCAGCTAGCATTGATTTCCTTGACTCTCTCTCGCTATTCGTCCCTATCCTACATGACTCCTGACAGGTCTTCTGGACTACATTGGTATGTTCTTAGTTGGCTAACACTGGTATGTCTATGTAAAGGGGTCCATTGGAGAATGTTACTTACAAGTTCATCCTTTCTTCTCCAGCAGTGTCCCGCATGTCTTGTTCATCTTATTTGGATGACAAAAAACAATAATAATATATAAATAATAACACTAGTTATAATATTGTGGAGTCGTATCTAGTTGTTAGATATGTGTGTGTGATAAGCTTTATGGTTAAGGTCTATAAAAATGAAAATATTTTGGATATGTCCTAACAGTTGGCATTCATCAAAGTATTTTAGAACAAGTTTTCATTTTGGATATTTTCTTCTTTTTCTCTTGAAGATCTCTTTTCATACAAAAAAATATCTTTTATTCATCACCAACTATAAACCACTGACTCTCATTAATTTATAGAAATTAGCGGACATGCTTAAAAGAGGTTTTTACTTGAAGTTTCATTTGTTCAATTTTCAAATTTATTGAAAGTAATTTTGAATTAACAGATTTATAGAAATTAATGTTGTAAAGTAAGTAAAGTTGTCTCCCTTTAGTCGAAGGCGACCAGAAGGCTCCCTTTTCAATAGCTACTACACTGAGATGTAGGGGAGGGAGCTACTCCTTCCTCTGGATTGCTCCAATTTACCCTCGATATGTACCATATATTGCTGAGTGTTAGTAAGGAGGTATCAAGTACCATTTTTAAAGTCTTTGGTATGATGCGGCCTGGGATTGAAACCAGGTCTCCCGGACCATTGGCAAACACTCTACCGACTAGACCAATGTGTAGACAAGAAATAAAATGTAAAAACCAATTTTGTATTGTGTTTATACATGTTTGTTCTGTTCTGCTCTGAATCTAAAGGTTCAACAGAGACATTCTTAGAGAAATAGTTATTGTTATAGGAAATGGAAATGACAAAATGAGTTCGAATCATAAACTTGGTTGTTTGTGTTTCTCTTTGTATTAATTTCCTTGGGAAAGGCATGAATCCGTCTCTTCTCCCATCAACTATTGGTAAATTGTAGGACAAACGTGGTTCTTGGTTAGACAACCAGTCTAAGAGAAGGAAAATTCTGAATTCAAACCAGCTTTACTCTGCTTATATATTGACCTTGTGTCTCATTCTGTTCATAGTGAAAGGGTTGGATAAACACTTGTTTTTTTGGCCATGGTTAGGCAACCAGTCTCAGAGAAGGAAACACCTTGATTCAAACAAGCTTTACTTAAAAATTGACCTGGTATTATATCCTGCCTATGATGGAGGTGTTGATTAACTATATACTCTCAGCAGTATTAGTGTGTAAAACAATAACAAATATGGCACAAACCAATTAAAGATGAAGGTATTGATTGTAGAAGGGTTGGGTAATAGCAGAACATAATGATGAATATGTAAACACTCCGCCAAATTGATTTCATACACATTCAGAAATGAATGCAAATAAATCTCTCATCAACTTTTTGTTAATCGATCATTGAGTTTGCACTTAGAGCCATAGGACTTAAGTACGAATTGGCAAGTAGACATTTCATTGTGCTCTTAGATTGCACCAGTGACTATATTTTCTTATATAGCCCCATTCATTCTGCTTTGTGCTACATCGAAGCAAAGAGCTTCGTAAATTACTATATATATATTTACCAACCCCCACCGCTCGAGCAGGATATGACACAAGGTCAATTTTTAAGTGGAGTTTAACAGGTTTGAAGTCAGTTTTCCTTCTCCTAGACTAGTTGCCTCACCAAGGCTGAAGAACCCAGTCTGCCCTACTATTTACCCATAGCTGGAGGGAGAATAATTGGATTCATACCTTTCTCAAAGGTATTAGTGCTATGGGAAATGCAATTAGCCTGGTCTTTGTTATAAAAATATAACCCTCACACTTTATTCTTGAAAGAGGTTGAATCTTTGGTAGGTGAGAGAGAGAGACAGACAGAGACGGAGGTGATGAACAGAGACAGAGATGAAGACAGACTGCTATACTGACCCATAACTTCCTA
Organism: Sepioteuthis lessoniana; assembly: GCA_963585895.1. Lineage (NCBI taxonomy): Eukaryota > Metazoa > Mollusca > Cephalopoda > Myopsida > Loliginidae > Sepioteuthis > Sepioteuthis lessoniana. The sequence continues at coordinate 2,845,336 of OY757935.1, forward strand.
GCCACGCTGTGTTATCTTCAAGGCTCCACTTAGCTCTTCTTCTGCTTCTCGGCTGGGGGAGGTGTAATCAACCAGAGGCCTGTTGTGGGCTGCTCTGTAGGATGCTGCTCCAGCGGGATGCCCAGTCACTCGCTGGTGCTCTCTGTGACTCTCTTCTGGCCGCAAACAGTGACTGACTCAAGATTTAGACTGCCAGTATCTCATGTGGGCATCTGCATATATCATTTCATAGTACCCACACATTTCCGTTCAACCATATGAGTGCTTCTGCTTATTTTCACAAGTGCATCCCTGTGCAGAGAATCCCTGATTGACGGCTTGGTCACGGGACAATACGCAACACTTATTTGTTATTTGACATTCATATGTACGTGCTTTAGTGTGGAACATCCTGTTAACAAGGCTTTGAATATTTTGTTTGTATTCCCTGCAGGCAGGTAAGACCTCCCTCAGAGAAAAAATAGGGGGTGTTTTGGGTATGACACTAAACTGCATCTGATGGTGAATCTCCTGTTATAGAGAGTGTAGGGTACCTCTTCATTGCCATTAATCCCAGACCCAGAGTGATAGTACTTGTTAGGGTCTCATTTATAGGTAAAACAGATCTTGTGAATTGAATTACTTGACCAGAAAATCCGGTGATCACTTACGCATGACATATGGAAACATTGGACGGCTGTTTTGATCTTATTAGGTCTCATCAGCAGTGTATACTGTGATCACCACCACTTTCGTGTGTAAGTGTTCCCCTGATTTTCTGGTTACAATCAACAATATATTTCCTCTACTAAAAAAAGAAAAATATACATCTAAAAGAGAATTGTTTCAAAAATTATTCATATTTGATAGGACTGTGTGTAAAAAAACCCTTTTAAAAAACAATTTTAACATATACAGATGCATGCGGAAACAAAATCAACAATAATGACAAGTGAACACACTTCTTGAGAAAAATATACCTCTCACACTTTATTCGAAATGGTTGGAAATGGTTGTGAAAGGGTTGTGTGTGAGAGGTGAGTTGGCGACTGAACAGACACTGCAACATATTGACCCCCAGTTTCTCTGTCTTTAGCAGCACTTCTTTCTCATTCTGCTGGGCTGCTCAACTAGGGGTCCTGAGGGCCCATAGCCTTCTGCTGGGTGCTGGTTCTCTCTACTGCATCTTATCTCCAACTAACTGACTCCAAACTCTCCCCCAACTGTCTGTCGCACCGGGTTATATAATTGTTTGACCCCCACCTGCTTCCTGTGGGCGTCACAATTGCCCTGAATTCAACCCGTCCATGGTCAAGGTTATATCTTGATATCTTCGACCGGATACACCTGTTCCTTAATTGACGGCTGAGTCGAAGGTCAATATGTTACAAATAGAATGTAAATATGAACATATAATCGTGCTTGGGGTGGAATGGTAATTATAATTGGAAATGGACATGGCAAACAAAGTTCTAATCTTGGATGAAGCTGTTTGCATTTCACATAGTGTTAATTCCTTTGAGAAAGATATGAATCCAATTATTCTCCCTTCAGCTATGGGTTACAGATCAATAGTAAGTCAGACTAAGCTCTTTAACCTTGGTGTGGAAACCAGTCTAGTGTTTTATACCCACGATTTACGCAATTTAATGAACGAACGAACACACTTCTTTATAAAAATATATTTCTCACACTTTATTCTCGAAAGGGTTGATGTTTCTGTGGTGTGTGAGAGATGGGTGGAGAGATATATACTCAGAGAGAGGACTTCTTCTTTCCATATCTTCTTCCAGGAGCCAGGAGGTGCCAACACTTGCACCCCCTTTGCAAGCCGAGACACCTCTGATTGGCTGCGTGTCCCTTGCTCAACTGCGATTCTCTGCACTCTATCCAAATCTGACTGCGTGGTTCTCATCACGTGGTCTCCTTTCGGTTACTCACCTGTTGTACCCGAGTGCCCTGATCGCGCTACTGTTTACTCATCAAAATGTGACAGCTTGCCAAAGCCCATGGGGTCACTAGAAACAAACTGAAAATCCATGTCATATGTTATATAACGGTAGGAGAATGAAAACTCTGAATTCAAAGCTGTTAAACAGCTTAAAAATTAATCTTGTGTTGCATGCTGTTTGTGCTGTAAAACACTTTTCAATCCATCATTCTGTATGATCAAAAATTATTTTTTCTCAATAAAATAAACTTCTATTGGATTTCCATAGTGTTTGCTTTATATATATCATGGTACTTGGAAAACAGCGATTTACTTAAATGTAAGTAAAATAAAAATTCACAAAATAGATAAACTGTGATATTTGTGGCCATGGGATTAACTAGTATGGAAGTTGAGGGATATTCATGGAAATTTATCTGAAATTACATCCTGCTCATGTAGAGGGTTTTGGTAAATTCAGTGAACGTGATTCCCTAATTGCTAGGTATAGAATAACCTTACACAAGTTGACATACCTTTAAAATCAATTGATCAATAACCTATTCACATCTATCTCTTTTTCTCCCACGTAGTAGGGCAGACTGAGCTTTCTAGCCTTGATACAGTAACTGGTCTAGGAGAATGAAAACTTGAATTCAAACAACCCAAGGCAGGTTTTTATCTCTCATAATATTCAGACTATTATCTTCAGCTTCATTGTTATACTCACGTTTCAGCCGATATGTCCTTTGGCTTTATTCAGGTGTCTCGTTAAATTTGAGAGCCCACACAGAACCTTGAACTGAACTTCTTATCTAATCCGCGGTTGGGGCAGGTTGTTCTAATTCTGTTAACTATGACCATGTACAAGTGTTAAGCTATAATAAGTATTCCTTGTTATTCTTACCTGTAGTTGGGATTGAACCTACAACCTCCAGATGATTTCACTCAGAAGTATTTTTCAACCAAACGTCTTTATCCACTGTGCCAATTGCTCCAGAAAAACAAAGGAGAAGAAAATGTCAGATTGTTATCTTTGTCTCCTCACAACATTTTCTCATTAAAATTGGCTAGAAAATCAAAAAAAATCACAAAAAATGGAAATACATGTGATCCTGTGGTTGTTTTTTCTTCAATATCACTAAACTAAGTGTGTAAGGTGACCATTGATATCTGGTAAATGTGTCTTTGCTACAACATAAATCATTTGTATTGTTCTGCCACCTGTATTGATTCATCTATAAAATCAATGAATTGGGACCATATTATCATCTGGCATTTACTACTAAACTATACACTGTTGTAACTATATGCTAGTGTCAAATCATATCTTACAAAATCTACATTTAAGAATTAATAAATATCCATTGTTTTGAAATGAGTAAAGAGAAAGAAGAAACAGTGAAATTCTGTCTGTTGCTTTCATGTATTTTACAGTTTTATTTGGAAAAGAGTTTTTTATCATTTCCTACTTTGTTTTAGCAACTGTTAAGTTTGAAAAATGCTGACTGTTTTTTAGTGACATTTGTATGAAGTGAGTGTAATTTTTCTTTTAAATAATTCACAATACAGGGTTCTTTCCAAAAGATGTTACTGTCTTTCTGACATCTGGTATTAAAAGATGTCAAATTCTGACATTTAGTATTTAAAGATATTAAATTCTGACAGTTGTATTTAAAAACACAAATTCTGACATTTGATATTTAAAGATGTCAAATTTTGACATCTATTATTAAAAGATATCAAATTCTTACACCTGGTATTTAAAGATATCAAATTCTGACATCTGGTATTAAAAGATATCAAATTCTAACATTTGGTATTTAAATATATAAAATTTTGACATCTGGTATTTAAATATATAAAATTTTGACATCTGGTATCTAAATATATCAAATTCTGACATCTGGTATTTAAATATATCACATTCTGACATCTGGTTTTAAAAGATATCCAATTCTAACATCTGGTATTTAAAGATATAAAATTCTGACATCTGGTATTTAAATATATAAAATTTTGACATCTGGTATCTAAATATATCAAATTCTGACATCTGGTATTTAAATATATCACATTCTGACATCTGGTTTTAAAAGATATCCAATTCTAACATCTGGTATTTAAAGATATAAAATTCTGACATCTGGTATTTAAAGATATAAATTTGTATTTAAAAACACAAAATCTGATAACTTTCATTTATTAATGCAAATTTAGATACCTGTATTTAAAGATGCAAATTCTGTCTATTTGGATTTACATATGCAAATTACAAAATTATTCTAATTGAACTCATTTCATTATATTTGTATCCTTACCGCCCAATCTCAAAATTTATCAAACAAATATGATATTGTTGACTTGTTGATAAGTACAGACTGGGGAAATTTCACATTAAATTTATCTTTCACATTTGTAAGATTTATATGTTAAATAGGTCTCTACAATGTATGTATGTTTGTCCTTAGATATTGACATAGGAGTTGGTTGCTTGATTGAGGCTAGCACATGATACAATCATTTTAACTGTTTATTTTGGAATAATCTCTACTTAAGTGTTTTCATTTTTTTGTTGACTTTTGCATAATATACAAACTGATTAGTGATTAAAAGATATTTGAATGTAAGATGGCAGGAATGAATGATTTATCTAATTATTTGAGAACAGGAAAAACTACTTTTCTCTCATTTTTAATTATCTGGTTTTTATAGAGAAATTTTTTTCATATTCTTTTTAGATGAATATCATTATTGCTTTTATTTTTTTATTTATCTATTTTCTTTTCAGTTTTAGTCATGTCTGATGTATTTTCTTTTTTTTGGGGGAACACATTTTATAATTATCAAGTAAAATTAAAAAAAAGAAGCAACAAAATTTAGGTTCATAAAATGTAAGAAACCCCCCACCAAAAAACCCCCACCAAAAATGAATGATAAAACAAAAACTTTCATCCTTAGTTCTCTCCCCCTTTTTTTTTGCAGGAAATTCATTGTCTGCAGATTTTGCTTTTCGAAAAGAAAAATATATAAACAAGTTAATCATTATTGCAATTCCTGAAAATGCCTTAAAATATCTTGAAGTATCTTTAAAAATAAGTTTAGATTCTTTAAAATTCCCTTTTTTTTGAGATGGTTATTTTTTTCATAGTTTTTCTTTGTGAATAGAAATTATTGTAAACTAGAAAAAAAAATGGTGACTGAACAAAAGAAATTATTGTTTGTGCTTTACTTTAAGATAAATATTGAAGTAGCTTAAATAACAACTGTACATGAATCTAGAAAATTACTGTATATTTAAAATCAATTATTTTCTCTTGAATCCTCAACAATAATTGTTTAAAGGAAAACAATTCCAATTTGTTGTGTGGGGATTTAGGAATTAACAATAAAACTCCCAACCGGATGTTCACTCATCAGCTGCCACATACAAAATGTATAAACGCGTTGCTACGCATCGTCTCCACGCACCTTTCCGGTTAAAAATCAGAAAAAAGAAAAATAATAAAAATTAAAGTAGCCAATGGGAAGCGGTCGCGCCAAAATGAGAAGGATTTTGGAGTGACGAATTTGGAGCCGGTGGGGAGAGATAAATACTCGGGATTTCTGTGAATCGAGTTAGTGAGGACAAAAGAGACCCAAGGAAGCACATAGATGCTGTGATCAGTCGCGAAGTAATGTCCGCCCTCGAGTTAAGAGCTGAAACTATTTTTCTGTTAGTTCCACTACCCGATCATAAAAGAAAGAGAAGAAAAGAAAAGAAAAAAGGAATAAGTACTCTTTAAAAACATTTTCCTCCTTTCCCTCTTTTTCCTAATATCTGACTTTCCACCACTTCAAAAATTTACTACTTGTAAAAGGGAACTTCTGAACATTCAAATCCAAGTTGACGCTTTATTGTTTTATAACAATTGTTTAAATTTTAGATGTTCCTTGTTTGTCTTGTTTTAAATGAAGTTTTTTTTCATTGTATGTTGTAACACTCCAAACCCAACCAAAAAGGCCATAATTGTAATTCATTATTAAAAAAACAAAATCAACCGTAATAGTTCCTATAAATAAAAACAATGGGATTATTTAAATAGAGTTCAGTGCTTCAATCAAATATCTGAATTATATATTCTGCTTAGGAAGAAAATATTTTCTAGCACTATCCTCTTCTGGGCCTTTTGGCCGGAGTGAGGCCCCGAAAAGGAACAATGGCAGACTTGGGGCCGTAAGGCTCCCATTTTCGGCTGGACTACCTCCGGGTGGATGAGCTGCAACATTGACTCATTTGTACACAATGTATGGCACTAGACCTTGCTATCTAGTTCAAACCATAACCTGGCATACATGCCCGGACCCACATTTGGGTTCGTGAAACTACTTGGCTCATCAGGCTGACATTGCACCAAGTGAGCCGATGAGCAACATAGACCAGCAGGGTTCGAGCCTCGGTTCGTTCCCGACCTTCCCCTCCCTTTTATCCCCACTTTAATCGGCTTTCGGGCTTTTGACCTTGTGTCAAGCCTTGTCTTGTGGGAGACATTGGCAAATAGAGTTGTTTTCTAGCACTTGTTCCTAAGATCAAAGTGTAGTATCTCTATTCAGGAAACCCTTCAGTTATTTTAAAAATTGTAAGGCATAAGATATAAAATAATGAAACTAATCATTTTGTAAAGGATGAAATATATTTCCTAAAAAATGAATGCAAAATAAAGCACACACACACACACACGCACACACCTTTATATGTGTGTATGTGTGTGTGTAAGTTTTTTACCTCCTCATGTAAGTCTGAGGACCTATAGTTTTTTTTATCACTTAGAATATTCAGACTATTGTCTTCATCTTTATTGTTATATTCACATTGTTTCGGCTGATATGTTCTTCGGCCCTCTTCAGATGTTTCATGTTGAACTCAAGAGCCAAGACAGAATCTTGAACTGAACTCTTTATATAATCCACTGGGGTTGATTGTGCTAATGCCATTTTGAATTCCATGGATATTGAAGAAAGAAAATCTTAAAATAGAATTGTTCCCCCCACCATTGGCTGACTTGGCTTTGGATACTATATATATATCATCATCATCATCATCATCATGTCGTGCTGGTAGCACGGATATCCCTGACCCTCTCTCGCCACTTTTCCCTATCGTTCATCGCCTCAGGCAGGTCTTCTGGACAACATCCCGTATCCTCACATAGTTGCTGAATATATGTTCGTGCTGGTCGTCCTGCTTTTGCACGGCTATGTGTGGGGTCCATAAGAGTACATCACTTATGAGTTCGTCCCTGCTTCTCCAGCAGTGTCCTGCATGTCTGGTTCGTCTAACTTGAATAGTTTTCGTGATAGGAGGCAGGTGGCCGTACAGTTGGTGTCTTGTGGGGTGTTTCCGCCAAGACTTGTTCAAGATTGCTCGCAGCATTCTTGTGTAATTGCCGTCTAGCTTCTTCTCCAGCCGTTTTGTTAGCGTCCATGTAGTGCATCCATATAGCAGTATCGATGTGACCGCTGCCCGGAAGAAACTGCGTTTCATTTTATCGGTTAGGTCTGATTTCCATATAATCGATAGCCTATTGATAGCTGTCCATGCTTTCGTTAACCTCATGTCGATGTCCTTTTCGGTTGATGCGACGCTGCTTCCTAGGTAAGTGAATTTGTCTACTAGTTTAAGAGGGGTTCCGTCTAGAGTGGAGATGTCTCCCGTTTGATTATAGCACATATATTCCGTTTTGTGTGCATTGACATAGAGGCCTATGCCTGCGGCTGCTCGTTCCAAACTATGCAGTAGTGTTTCGGCTTGGTTGAGTGTATTTGCCAGTATCGCGATGTCATCGCTGTAGTCGGCGTCGGTAATTGTTTTTGTGGGGTACCTTCTGCTTCTTTTCTTTGTCAGCTCGAAGCCGTTCTCTCTGATTTTGTCAATCGATGTTCTAAGTACGTAGTCTAGACAAATGATAAAGAGGTACGGGGCCAGCGTGTCCCCTTGTAGTACTCCTGCTACAATGTCGAAGTATTCTGTGTCTCCATCTGGTGATCGTACTTTTACTTTGGTGTTTCTATAGAAAATCGTTATTGCTGCTACGGTTTCTTTCAGTATGCCGTATGCTAGTAGGGATTTGTTCCATCTTTCCTCTGTGAATGGAATCGAAGGCCTTGGTGAAGTCGACAAATATTAATGTCGCTTGTAGGTTTTTTGCCCGTACACCTTCAAGGATTCTACGGATGGTTAATATTTGTGAGGTCGTGGATCTATTTCTTCGGAAGCCGTTTTGGTTTTTCCTAAGTATGTTGTCGATTTTGGGTTCTATGCGGTTTCGTAGTAGGGCATTGTAGATTTTGGCTGCTATGGATGTAAGTGTTATGCCTCGGTAGTTTTTGGCTAATCCGAGGTCACCCTTTTTAGGGAAGGGGAGGATGCATCCCTTTATCTATCTATCGGATTTTGATTATATACTGTGTTGCAGTGTCGGAGCAGTATGTCGTCTAATTGTCTGGTCTTCCATACTTCTGGGGGAATCTCGTCCAGCCCTGCAGCTTTCCTATTTTTAATTTTTCTGAGGACCGAGTCGAGTTCTTCTAGTGTGAACGGTCCTAGTTTAATGTCCAATTGCTTACTAATTATTCTGGTGATTGGTTCATGTGTTACTTTCGGTGGGTTTCCTAGTAGGTTTTCGAAGTGCTGTTTCCACAGTTTTATTTTTTCTTGTTGGTTTGCAGCTTTCAGTTTTGCTTTGGCTGTGCTCTTTCTTCTACTCACTTCGTTTATTGTTTGCCAGGCTATCCTAGATTGTCTATCTTCCACCGAGTCTCTAATCTTATCTATCTGATTTGGAATGTATTCTGTCTGTTCCTTTATATATATGCCTGTTGACGCGAGGATGATTAAATAAGTTTCCAGACTTTTTTCGTATGGGCACTTTTATTGATAGTACACACATGAAACTCTAGTCCCCTTCGAAGCAATCTCCTCCGGCTGCAATACACTTGTTGTACCGTTCCAACAACTCCTGGGAGACCCCATGGAAGTCCTTCTGTATGAGCGTGTCAATGACCTTCATCACAGCCTCTTTCATCTCTTCAGTTGTCTCATAACGACAGCCTCAGAGCTTAGGGAATGACCAAAAGTCACAGGGAGCAAGGTATGGAATATAGGGAGGCTGAGGAAATGTCTTGACGCCCATCTTGGTCAAATAGTCTGTGACAAGGATGGAGTTGTGGACTGGTGCATTGTCCTGGTGGAAATGCCACTGACCCGATTTGAAGAGTGCTGGCCTCTTCCGATGGCGGAATCTCTTCCTGAACTCCCTTAAAACCTCAACATAGTAACCCTAACCCTTTGGCTAATCAACTCTGGTGTATTGACTTTCTTACTCCTCCCACACCTCTCATCATCCCTCACAGACTCCCTGCCTTCCTTGAATCTCTTATGCCACTCAAAGACTGATGCTTGATTCATGCAAGATAGTCGAAAAGCAGTCTGAAACATTCCATATGTTTCTGTGGCCTTTTTTCCAAGTTTAAAACAGAATTTTATTGCATATCATTCTGCTAAAGTGTCCTGACGTCCAGATTGCATTTTTGAAATTCACCAGCTGTGACAATCAGACTTTAGTAGGGTGTATTCCACTTGCTGCTGTAGCTGTTGATTTGAACCTGAAATCATAGAAATTGGTCAGTCATCTCATAAGATGTATAGCAATAACATACTGAATTTGCAAGAGTCTGCGACAATTTTAAATGGATGTACAAAAAAGTCTGGAAACTTATTGAATGCACCATGTATATTCTGGTTTACTTAGAAGAGACTGGCAAAGTGTGACTGGCAAAATGTGACTGGCTCTTTTGTAAAGAAAAAAAAGAACAAAAATGAACTGACAATTCTCAGAGTAACGTCTACTAAATTGTTATGTCATTAAACAGAAACTAAACGAAACAAAATCTATCAAATTGTCCTACACAACAATTGTCTAGTTGATAAAAGTAGTAATTAAATATATTGAGTTCAATCTATGAATTGGGTAGTGCAAGTGACATCACAAGGAGGAATTAATTAGGAGGGATTAAACTAATACAAGATAATCCCCTTAGCCTAGGTGGTGGAATGTGAACAATCTGCTTCTGTGGAATAAAGAGTTCAGTTTGAAATTCCCAGATGGTTATGGACGATACCAGATGCCTAAAAGGATTACTTAGTGTGCAGAGGCTGAAAAATTGTAACGATAGCAACCAAGATAAGAATTTACAATAATGATAAGCCGCATCTCAAAAATCCAGGTTATAAATTTTTCTACAATAAGAGTTGTTCTTGTGTACTTCATTTATTTTTCACATTTATTGTAAAAATAAAAAGCACATTTAAAAAATTATCTGGCATTTTTTTTATTTGAAAGTTTTATTCAGGTAAACTTAAAATTAGACTAATATTTTTTTTTTACAAAAGGCAAGAAATAAGCTCAGCTGATAAAAAGCTTAATATATCAAGTCGGTATTCCTATATATATTCTTATATATATGTATGTACGTGTGTATTTTTACTGAAAACAAAACAGTATTAGAACAACAAAATAACTAACAAAAATAATAGATTCTTGAAGTGCTCCATATCAGAAAGAAACAATCCTAAACTCCATAGAATCAATTTCGAATCCAGTACTGATGTACCTAAATGTCTTTAGCTACTGCTGCTACTTATAGAACCAAATTTAAAGATAAACGCTACGACGACACACCAGTATAAATAATAAACGCTCAACACTTACGAAGTACTAATGTACAACCAAAGGTTACATCGCTTTTGCCATATATACACTCCTGATGATGACCCAAGATTGGATAGGAACCAGGAAACCAATTAATTATGTGAGTTTCATAAATCATTTCCTGCTGGATATCATAAAATCAATGTGGCGACTCAAAAGGATATATACAAAAATGTGTAGGCAAAGGATTTCTATATTGCTTAATGAAATATCTATCTATCTATCTATCTATCTATCTATCTATCTATCTATCTATCTATCTATCTTATAACAATGTTGATGTTTTGTTCCTTAGCTATAGTCACCTACACACACAGAAGTAAAATAATGTAGCGAAAAATTAAGATACACCAACGAATTTATATCCGGTTAAAACAACGCGCTGCATTTGTACCTTCACTTACACTCACTTACAGTCACACATACACACATTAATTCGCAACTATAACCCACACAAGCATACGCACCCCCCACACACTCACACACTCACTATCACACGTAAAGATTCCTACAAAATCCCAACGTTTTTTTGACTATTTTTTCGATTTTCGATTCATTTCATTTTCTTAACTGCCTGATGATTATTGTTTTGCAAAAAACTTCATGAAACCCAGGGGTCGAAGTCTAAATTCCATGAATTAAATATATAATATCTAATATATATTTATAACATATATGTATATGTATATATATATAAGTTAGCGTTGTGTAGACATAAATTGTTCCTTAAACTAGATTACCCTTCTCATCATGCCCCTCACAATTATATAAAAGGATAAATAACACTTGAAAACCACTTGGTCTGCCAATCACATAGACAAGAAACTGACTGTCATCAAGTGGCAGTGACTCTGTGTCTATGCTACTCTAACTTATATATGCTTAATCACTAATTTTGCGCACTCTTAATTAACAAATATAGCAAACTACATTAACACACACACACACACACACACACACACACACACACACACACACATATATATATATATAAATATATATGTATATATTATTTCAAGAAAATCGGTCACATAATCGGTCACATTAGGATAATAAATTTATTTCCATCCTGTTAAGAGCATTGATATGAATCAAAGACTAAAATAATTTTTAACAAGACTTCATCAGATCCAATAAGAAAATTAATTAAATTACAACCATTTTCTTTTATTAGATCTATCGCTGTTCGAAGTACTTGTTTCGACAGATTATAAACGGATTCAGTGCCAATGTATTTCCTTGCAAAACTCCTGCAACAATGTCCAAGAAGTTTGTGTCTCCATTAGGTAAAGAACCCTTTACTTTCGTATTTCTATAAAGCACGAGTTCAAATCCTGGACGAGAATAATTGCATTTCACATAACACTAATACCCTTGGGAAAGGTATGAATCCAATTATTCTCCCTCCAGCTATGGGTAAATAGTAGGGCAGACTAGGTTCTTCAGCCTTGGTGAGGCAACTAGTCTAGGAGAAGAAAAACTCTGAATTCAAACTTCGCTTAAAAATTGACCTTGTGTCATATCCTGCCCGAGCGGAGGGTTTGGTAAATATGATATATATTAAATATATATGATTTGTAAAAGCATTTTGTTGATAACATTATTAAACGATTCTGAGGTCATTTGATTGCGCATAGTTAAATGGTTTTAAGTATTGCCATTTAACATTAATCATTCTATTCAACATTACTCATTCGTTTGCACACAGTTATATGGTTCCAAAATTGTTATGTATCACTAACAATTCAATTAAACATCAGTCATTTGTTTGCACACAGTTAAATGATCAAACACTTCTATTTCTAATAATTCAATTAGCATAACTCATTTTAAATGTCAAACACATCTATTTGACCCAATCAGGTGCTACCACTCCCGGTCAGAGTGGACCTGGGAATGATGGCAATTAAAATGTACCCCACATTCCCCAAAACTCCAGGGCTGGAGCTTCGCCATCAAATTGTTTAATGTTATATCAAGAACACTCTTTTTTGGGGGGGGGGTCTTATTTCTCTACAGCCGCCCCAACTGGGATCAGCTCGAACTTCAGTTGCATTATAACATTCACTTTCGTTCTAATAACCTTAGGAAAGGCATGAACTACTTAATCCACTCAGATACGTTTTACATAGTAGCGCTAGTGTTCTTCCACAAAGATGGCTTGAGCATTAAATAACCCTAGAAAGTTGATATGCCATCAGACAAACAAACCAAACCATTTACAAATTGTATTACTTTGAAACCAAGTGAATTACGAGTCGTCACACTCTTTCTCTGAATCCTAAATAGAAAGAGAGAAAAGCAAACAAACAAGGAAGAAATCAATAATCTTTTCAAATAAGCAAAACTTTTTTTTTTGCAGAGTTAAATAAAGATATATTTAAAGGTTGTATCCGAAGGCCAACTTCTTCTATCAGTCAATGGCAATCCCAGTGCAGCCAAATATGAACAAAAAAAAGTGTCTTTTTTTTTGTATTTTTGTTTCCCAAAGGTCGCGAAATGCTTGAACCCCCCCCCCCAACAAACAAACCAACCAACAAACCCGAAGAAAACAACCCACATATATCTAAAGTGAGAGGCATGCGCAAGACCGTCAGTAAGAACAATATCATCAATCCTCCAAGTTCTGCACAAATGAGCAGCTGAAAGACAAAAGACCGCACCTCAGTTTTAGAATGTAGGAGGGGTGTTTAGCGAAACGGTTATCATCATAGGAAATGGAATAGGCAACCCAAGTTCAAACCATGGATAAGGCTGTTTGTGTTTCATTTCACGCTAATGCTCATAGGAAAAAATTGTATTCGTTTGTTCTCTAGCCAGTCACGAGAAAGTATCTGGGCAGACTGGGTTCTTTTGCCTTTGTTAGGTAACCAGTCTAAGAGAAGGAAAGTTGTATTCAAACAACCTGAATCTTGCTTAAAAATTGATCTTTTGTCATATCCTTCACGTATTTGAGGGGTTGGGTAAATACATACATCACGTGCACACTGATTAGCAAGCGGTGTCTGAAACGATTACACTAGTCAACAACAAATTTGATGCATGCGTTTTTTTAGCTGATTTAGGACGAATCTGATGCGCTGAATCCCAAAATCGCATTAGTTTTGCTCAATCAGGTCAAGTTTTTGAGCTCTGGCCACATGTCGTTTTTGAGCTCTGGCCACATGTCGTTTTTGAGCTATGGCCCCATGTCGTTTTTTACGTTTTTGCTCACATGTACGCATGTGTGGAGCATTTTAGAAGAAGTTGGTGGGGGTAAAATGCCATGTCGAATAATTGTTTTGATTGGAAATGATTATTTTAACGACAAGAAGTATTCAGGTCCGATAGTTCTGGGTGATTATGTCGAAAAGGGATCAGTTTGAAGTCATAAAACCATGTTTTCTGTGCATGTAGGATAGTAGGGACCATGCTCAGCATTACACAAAGAAGGACTGGCCTTTGCGGGAGGAATTGGTGCCTTGCAAAGAAAGGAACGTCATCAACGACCCTCTTGTGGACAGAGACAGAATACTCTTCCCCCCGCTGCACATCAAGCTCGGCTTAATCAAGCAGTTCACCAAGGCTCTGAACAAGGATGTGACTGCTTCACTTATTGTGCCAGGCTTTTCCAGGATTGACCTTGGAGAAGTTGAAAGCTGGCATCTTTGACGGTCCTCAGATCCGGCAGCTCATCAGAGATCCAGAGTTTGAAAACTTAAAGAACGAAGTGGAACTGGAAGCGTGGAAGGCATTTGTTCTAGTAGTGAAGAACTTTCATGGCAACAATAAGGCCAGAAACTATGCAGAACTTGTCAACAACATGCTGACTGCTTTCAGAAACCTGGACTGCAACATGAGCGTCAAGATGCACTACCTATTTTCGCATATGGACCGGTTTCCTAAGAACCTGGGTTCAATGAGTGACGAGCAGGGGAAGAGATTCTATCAGGACCTGAAAGAGTTGGAGACCAGGTATCAGGGTCGTTGGGACGCTGTCATGATGTTTGACTACTGTTGGAATCTGAAGAGAGACCTCCCTGTCGCTGAGCATTCCAGGAGTTCGAAGAAACGGAAGTTCAAGCCCTGAAGTTTGAACAATGGTGAAGCAACATGCAATTTACGTGCACTGTGTGGTGCTGTCCCAAGGACTTGTTCAATATTGCTAGCAGCATTCTCGTGTAATTGCCGTCAAGCTTTTTTTCCATACGTTTTGTTAGCGTCCACGTGGTGCATCCATATAGCAGTTTCGATACTACCGCTGCTTGGAAGAAACTGCGCTTCATTTTATCGGTCAGGTCTGACTTCCATACGACCGAATGGAGTGTAATCCGACAATATGTGAAGAAAAATTGATAACAAGGTTATCCAAGTAGAAGGAGAGATTTATTGAGAAATAAAGTCGACACTATAGCGTTTCGGTTCTAGTGAACCATCATCAGGACTCTAAGGGATGATATTAGTGATGTTAAATCAACGATGAATGTTTAAAAATGCAAAATACAAATAACTCGGGGAATTTTGTATATCAAGAAAATTTGTCCGTTTAATTAGTGAATCAGCGTTTGTTGTTTTAAATTACGTCATTTGACTCGTGAAAAATATTGTATAGAATTTATGTTCCGTTTGTTTATCGAAAAAGATTTCGAATCAAAAGGAAGAAAAAGAAAGACAAAAAGAAAAAGAAAGCATAAAATTATGATATATGTGGAATATATTAACTAAAGATGAAATATATTGTAGCAATTTAAAATGAATTTGATCAAGTAAGGAGAAATATTATAAAAGCCAGAACAAGTATTTAGGGAATTACAGAGTTAAATAGCAGCGGCTTCGAAAAACAACCAAAAAGGATGCCTTTTCTATATACGAAGTGAATACAATAAGTTTCCAGACTTTTTTCGTATGGGCATTTAAAATTGTCGTAGACTCTTGAGAATTCACTATGTTATTGCTATACATCTTATGAGATGACTGACTAATTTTTATGATTTCAGGTTCAAATGAACACCTACAGCAGCAATGGGAATACACCCTTCTAAAGCCTGATTGTCACAGCTGGTGAATTTCAAAAATGCAATCTGGACGTCAGGACACTTTAGAAAATCGAAATGCAATAAAATTCTGTTTTAAACTTGCAAAAAATGACACAGAAACGTATGGAATGCTTCAGACTGCTTTTTGACTATCTTGCATGAATCGAGCATCAGTTTTTGAGTGGCATAAGAGATTCAAGGAAGGCAGGGAGTCTGTGAGGGATGATGAGAGGTGTGGGAGGAGTAAGGAAGTCAATACACCAGAGTTGATTGGCCAAAGGGTTAGGGTTACTATGTTGAGGTTTTAAGGGATTTCAGGATGAGATTCATTGGGAAGAGGCCAGCACCCTTCAAATCGGGTCAGTGGTATTTCCACCAGGACAATACACCAGTCCACAACTCCATCCTTGTCATAGACTATTTGAGCAAGATGGGCATCAAGACAGTTCCTCAACCTCCCTATAGCTCAGACCATGCTCCCTGTGACTTTTGGTTATTCCCTAAGTTCAGGGGCTGTCGTTATGACACAATTGAGGAGATGAAAGAGGCTGTGACGAAGGTCATTGACACGCTCACAGAAGAGGACTTCGAAGAGGTCTTCCAGAAGTTATTGGAACGGTACAAGTGCATTGCCTCCGGAGGAGATTTCTTCGAAAGGGACTAGAGTTTCATGTGTGTACTATCAATAAAAGTGCCCATACGAAAAACGTCTAGAAACTTATTTTATGATTCT
Organism: Sepioteuthis lessoniana; assembly: GCA_963585895.1. Lineage (NCBI taxonomy): Eukaryota > Metazoa > Mollusca > Cephalopoda > Myopsida > Loliginidae > Sepioteuthis > Sepioteuthis lessoniana. The sequence goes on from OY757935.1 coordinate 2,861,743, forward strand.
GGTATTTCTAAAACCATCCAAATAAGATGAGCAAGAGAAATATAGCTTGTTTGAATTCAAATTTTTCCTTCTGCCGTACCAAAGATACAGAGCTCAGTTTTTTCAATTATTTATCCATAACGTTTGCAGCAGATGACGTTGTAGATAATTGAATAAAACACTGATCTACAAATTTAAAAGTTTTCATTTCTTTAAATTGACTGAAAAATGTGTTGAAAAACAAAAGTTACAAAGTCTTTTCTGGTAAGAAAATATAATAATAATCAGAACGTAAATATTTGCCGATATTTACATTACAAGAAAGAAGAGTTCATGCATTACATGTAGTAGTTTGTGTTATCAGACGTAAGTTGATATATTTTTTGTGTGTAAAAGATCTGTGTATGAGTGTGTCACTATGTAGGAGAGAAAGGACATTATGAGCTCAAATGTAAGCGTATGCAGTTTGGATATTTCATCAGTAAGGGGAAATTATCAATACAAGCATGTCTATGTAAACAATATTTTCGATCAATTTAACATAGTTAAGCGATGTTGAAATTAAATGTATCCTTAAAGGAAGAGAATGTTAGATTTTCACTCAAAAGAAACTAAGCCGAAAGTTTTGAGAAGATCTATAGAATAAGTCTGTAAACCTACTAAGAGTTGTATCTATTATATCACTTTTTCATAAAATTGACTTAGGGTCAAGATTAGATTAAAAAAGATTAGATTAAAAAAGATTAGATTAAAAAAATTTCACGATTTATCTATGATCACCGAGCCATTGGCCTAATGAGTAGAGTATTCGCCAATGGTCTGGAAGACCAGGGTTCAGTCCCAGGTCGAGTCATACCAAAGACTTTAAAAATGGTACTTGAAGCCGACTTGCTTAACACTCAGCATGAGAAGATACAGATCAAAGGTAAAGTGGAGCAATCCAGGGAAAAAGTAGTGCCCTCTCCTACACCTTGGTGTTGAAGCTATTGAATCGAAAGTTTTCGGGTCACCCTCGATTACGGTCGCCAACTTTATAATTGGTGAAACATGTACTTTTCATAATCGAGGAGAGAAAAAAAATTTTTAAATTATCTTAGGTTCTGATTCTTCATATTTTACGCGGCAAGTCAAATAATGTCGTCTGCGAAATATCAAAGAAAGTCTTAAACGAGTGCATAAACGCCGATTGGTCAATAATTGTAAAAATACAGATTAAAAAAAAAACGATAGCTTCTCGAGACTATTTTTTGTACAAAAATTAATATCTTTTTTTAATATCGAAACGAGTTGACTTTCCTTACGTTACGCCACACGTGCCCCAGGAAGCACAAAGAAAACTATTATAGGTATGATTTAAATCTATGACTTCTTACAGAGAAGAGTATACAATCTCTTGTCCCTACCAAGAAATAAACAGTCACTCCCCGGTATTTCTTAGGATCAATATGTATGTATTTACTCATTCCCTCCGAGGGGATGCAACGCAGGGTTAACACGGATATTGGATGCTGTCAAGAGAATCTGCCAAGAGCGATGGCCGACAGAGAGAAACAGAGAGAGAGCGGGGGGGGATCTGTACCATTTGGTGTGGTTTCTTTGTTTAATGGCATATCAACCTTCGTGAGTTATTTAATGCCAAAGTAGTCCCTGTAGAAGAACAGCTGGATGGATAAAGGGATTCAATACCTTTCCTAAGATTATCAGTCTAAAAATGAACGTTATTGCGCAAGTGGGATTCGAACTCGCTTACTTCGAGACTGCAGTGCGGCACTTTAGTTATTACGCCAGGGAGACTCCCCTATATGTGCTGTCGGTATGTTTTGATGATGATGATGATGACAGATAGTTCAAAATTAACATTTTCCTTCTCCAAGACCGGTTGTCATACTCACACTGTCCTACTATTTGCACTTAGTGGGCGCTCGTGGTGTAACGATTATCATCATAGGAAATGGACCCGGTAACCCGAGTTCTAATCCCGAACGAGGCTGTTTGCATTTCACACCGTACTAATATCTTTGGGAAAGCTATCAATTCAGTTATTTCTCCCTGCTATAAATAATTCATCAAGTGGGTAGAGTGTTTGCCAAAGGTCCGGGAGACCGAGGTTCAATCCCAGGTCAAATCATACCAAAGACTCAAAAAAGGTACTTGATGCCACCTTGCTTAACACTCAACATTATAAGGGACGTATCAAGGGTAAAATGGGGTAATCCAAGGAAAATAGTAGCGCCCTCCCCTATATATATATATATGTGTGTGTATTAGCTAATGAAAAGAGGGCCTTTGGGTCCCTCTCGACTACGGTCGCCAACTTTTACGATAAGTGAATAATAAGATAGTTGGCTATTTGACCTTGGTGTGGCAACTAATCTAGGAGAAGGAAAACTCTGAATTTGGGTAAATAAACACAAAAAAGATATCTGAGATATCAGAATAAGGTAAAAGAACCAGTCTGCCCGATTATTTTTGCATAGCTGATCGAGGTAGCGAGAAAAGAGATTGATTTGCTCCTTTCCCAAGGGCGTTAGCGTAAATTGAAACGCAAACAGCTTCGTCAACGATTTGAACTCAGTTCGTCGAGTTCATTTCTCACGACGATAATCGAAGCACGCCTTGCTAACAAGTGCTCTACGGCGATGCCTTGCATATCCCGTGATCGAGGTACAAATCGATATCCATTCGGAAAACTTGAAAGAATAGAAAATTCAATTTAGTATCAATTAGAATTAACACGAAATTTAGATTGCCTTTTCTCGATAATTTAGAGTTTACTGCCTCATTGATAAAGAAAAAAGTCTGAGTAGCGTAACGGCTATCGGCACGGAAAATGGTAACGGTAAGTCAGGTTAAAATTCTGTTCGCTTTTACTTTACACTTTTGCTCTTGAGAAAAGCATTGTTTTATACTGACCCTCGACCGAGCCGTCAATCAAGAGATGCACCTGTGTGAATAAGCGGAAGAACAGCGGAAGCAGGTGTACGTTAGAAAATAATATAACCAGGTGCCCAGGTGGTTGGAGACAGTTGGAGACAGTTGGAGACAGGATGCCGAAGTGAGAACAAGCTCCAGACAGAGGGCTTTGGGCCCTCATTGACCCCCGGTTGAGCAACCAAACCCAAGATGCGAAAGAAGTGCTGCTATGGTTGAGGAAGAGCTTGGGTCAATATAGCAGTCCGTCCTTGTCTCCACTCATTTCTCACGCACAACAAACACCACCTTTTCGAAAATAAAGTGAGAGAGTTTATATAAAGAAGTGTATTCGTTTGTTATTGAAGTCGTCATTAACGGTTTATAAAGTTTCCGCATGTAAATGTATATTTGTAAATGTGCGCGTATATAGTTGTATTATGGATATATAACAGGCATGAATCATTTATTCTCCACCAAGAACTACGCTGTATAAACTTAACAGCACTTCCCATCATGCCCCATAGATTAGTTCACCATTTCTATCATGCCCCAGACAACAGTATAAAGAGATAACCACCAGGTGGGAATCTCTTGGTCTGAAGATCGCATACGCGAGAAACTGACAGTTACCAAGCGCTGTTGACTTTATCTTAATTTAAATCTATCGTTTATACTCGCATATCATACGATAGTTTTAGACTTGAATTTTCGGGGGTCGCATTATACACGAAATACAAACTTTATGTGCATAGTTGGCCTTACTTGCCTACAATTTCCAGCTGCAAAAGTCAACAAATAGTTGTTTTGTGGAAAATACAAGTATTGTTTTGTATGCTGTATTCCGTTATATAACAGGTTATTTTATTTTATTATTATCCAGTTATAAGATGAGTAATAGTTTCAAAAGGCCATCAGCGTAAACCAACCAGCCTGGATGGTCATTGACCAAAATTGAACCTTTGTTCTTTAATTCCAATACCACCATTGCCATATGTTGTCAAAAGAAACATCTGGATATCTTTTTTATAAAATAAAAATGTGGGTTTAAGAAAAATAGATGTGGTTTACATATTCTCCCATATTTCTTTGTTTCATAAATGTTTTCTCACTTTTTATGGTCCAGTCAGTTATTTTATTTTGTCAGTTGTGTTTATATTGCCATAGTACAGCATTTTTGTTAAAAATTACCTAAACAATTACGGAAAACCAAGGAAGTCGAAGAGAAAATATATTTCCACAAACTTATATGAGCTCTAGCTTAAATATCTATTCGATATATTTATTCCTTTTTAGTGGTTTTCAAGGGTATCAGAGATTCGTACGGAGATCCCCGAATAAAACCGAAGATTTCTTCCGTACGCCACGCTCAGTGTAAACAAAGCAGAAACTCATCATGAAGGATAAAAACAAATATAGCATCCTTTAAATATGAATAATAATCGAAAACATTAATAAAAGCGATTCTACAACTTAAAAAAAAATAATGACCATCTTACAACCTGTATTGTAAGATAGTCATTCCGGATAAGTATGCTAGTTTAGATAATCTATATTTAAGAATGTGTTATACGTTGTATTTACAAAATCTTTGAAGTGGGAGTTATGGTACTGAACACCAATTCTTACCAATGATTGATATTATCTGATAACATTGTTACGAACGCGAATTCTTCCTTTCCCAATTTTTTCACTTTGGCGAGAACTACTATGTTGGAAGGAGTAGGAGAACAACTTTGTTTGACACCGGCATTCAAAAAGAAGATGGACTATTCACCGGGAAAATCCCGAGAGAAAAGGGTGCGTTCTAGGGACAATGCAAAAAAAAAAGAGTCGTTAACGAGAGGCACTGAAGAAACAACTCTATAAGAAAGAAAAAAGAAAAAGAGTTGTCATGTATTGCTGAACTTTTTTTGGGTGTTTGTTCTGTTTTAAAAAAAAAATTTCTTTTGGACACTTTACCTATGTGTTTACGTTGTTCCTGCGTTTTATTTATTTTCAATTCTACTTTTTAATTTACAGCCCTTGGACTGTCGGGTGAAAGTCACCCATTTATTGAATAAAGACTGGGAGATTTCTTTATTTTTTTCCTAGTCTCCATATTATTGTTGTTGCTTCTCGTTGCACTTGTATCCGGTCATGGTTAACGGAATTAGAACAATATACCCCTGTGGATTAGATAAAGGGTTCAGTTCGAGGTTCTGTGTTGGCTCCCCACTTCGACATAATACACCTGAAGAAGGGTGTATCGACCGAAACGTTGTGAGTGTAGAAATGAAGCTGAAGACAATAGTCCGAATATTCTAAGTGATAAAAATTCGCTTTAAATCATTTATGGGGTATATGAAGGGTTTTCCGGGTATATTGTTGGTATATTGTTGGTTTATATACTGACTTCTTCTTACCCCATTCGCTTATTATCTTTTTGTTGGTTCAAGCAGTTAATGAATTAAGAACAGAAATAGACAAAAACAGGGATACTTTTAAATTCAATTTTTACTCCACAGGTCTATAAATATTTCGTGGTGGGGAACGTTCTTCCCGAGCCAGGACAAAGCTGTCCACTCTATTGAAGGCTGTAAAGAGATCTGACAAAATTTTCTTTTTGGCTCCAAGAAGTGCATCATTTCACGCTTACTGACAGTTATTTTTGTATTTGATTATTTCATTTTGTGTTTATTTGTTTTTATTTATGTTATTTTTTTTAGTTTCTTATTCAATCCTCGCACATCTATTATTTTAAAAAATACACCAGTCAGATATGCTGGTACCTCCATCATCTAAGTTTTCCTGTACACTAAAAATCAAAACACAACGCGAATATTAAGATAACTTCAATTTCTTTACACAAAATATCGTGCAAAAGTCTTCACCAACTTTAGACTATCGTAAATTTCTGATAATTGCCAACTTATAAGTAAATGTTTCACATTGTCTTTTCAAGTTGTATTTAGAGATATTGATGAAATAAGCTTTGTGGTCAGTAAAAATAAAAATAAAACAAAACAAAACAAAAAACTGTTGGGTTATGATCTTAGGTAAAAGCCATTAACAATTTCCGGTTTGAAATAAATGGCAATGGACATTGCATTCTGGGAAAAATGAATCTTCTAATTATTACAAAATATATAATGACTCATACGGTGTCTCTTTCAAGAAAAAGGATATTTTGCCAATGTTGGATTTACTATTTTGATTTATCTCGTAGGAATTTTGTCATTTGTGGATTTAATGGTGAAGTGGATTATGTAATCTTTGTTGAGTCGAGACTTGATATCAAACATTTGAGAGTCAACTGGAACAAGTTGAGAGTCAACTTTTGACAAGTTTATTTTCTGCATTTTCTATTACCATTTAATATGCCAGATTTTCCAACAAAAGCAAAATATTAAAAAAATAAAAAATAAAGATAAAATTACAGAAAACCAAGGAAGTTGAAGATAAAATATATCTTTACTTTCTATTTTGAGGTGCCCGTGGTGTAATGGTTATCGTCGTAGGAAATTGACACGGCGACACGAGTTCAAATCCTGGACGAGACTGATTTCATTTCACATAGCACTAATACCCTTGGGAAAGGTATGAATTCAATTATTCTCCTTCCAGCTATGGGTAAATAGTAGGACAGACTGAGTTCTTCAGCCTTGGTTAGGCAACTAGTCTAGGAGAAGGAAAACTCTGACTTCAAACTTGTTAAACTCCGCTTAAAAATTGACCTTGTGCCATATCCTGCCCGAGCGGAGGGGTTGGTAAATAGGATAAAATATATTTCTACCGAAGCTTTTTTCCGTACGCCACGCTCAGTGTAAACAAACTGAAAACTCATTATAAAGGATAAATACAAATAAACAATCTCTGTGGAGGAGTGAGACCTCCCACCCAACGTGCGTCCGAGATATGACTTTAAAATATCTGATGGTGAGGCTCTAGCCCAGGAGTTTTGGGAATAAATAGTTAGAGACAAAACATAAATAACATTAGTATTGTATAGTGGCTCGTACCACGTGACTTCCGCTATCTCGGAGGAATAAAAGACGTCGCACCAACAGAGCAAAACTTATAATATTTGTTGACTGTACTACTTCAGTTAATAAATAGTTAACTCTATTTCACTGTATATCTCTTTCTTACTACGATACAACAGTGGGCAACGAAGGGTTAGAAGATTTCGGACTCACAATAAAACCAGCAACAGTTGTCGACGAAGGATTCGAAGATTCGAATTTCAACGAACTACATACAGAGTGACATTCAAGGATATACAATGGCGGACATTAAAAAATTGTATGTTGGAATTCCTAAAACAACAAGAAAATTTAAAACAACCGGAAAAACAACAAGAAGATATAAATAGACTCCATGAGAACATTGAACGACAAGAAGAAAGATTTGAGAAACTACTCGAATGTCTTATAAAATAAAACGACCCGGCAAATTTAAATATATTCCTGCAAGAGTCAGCAATAAATTCAGTTGGTGAATTTATTTACAAACCAGAAGAAGTGACATTCGAGGCATATTTCAGAAAGTACGAATTAATTTTTGAAAAAGATTGCGAAAAATGGTCCGACGAGAAAAAAAAGTAAGAGTTTTACTAGGCAAATTCGGAGCGGTAAGACATGAAAAATACGTAAATTTTATTCTGCCGAGACAGCCCGATGAAGTGTCATTCCGACCAACTATACAAATACTAAGGAAAATATTTGGGGAACAAAGTTCACTGTTTAATACTCGTTGGCAATGTCTCAACCTTACGAAAAAGGATTTTGAAGACTACAAAACTTTCTCCAGTACGGTTAACAGGTACTGTGAAAGGTTCCAGCTAAATGAAATTACACCAGACATATTCAAATATTTGGTTTTCATTCAGGGATTAACCTCACCATCTAAAAACGAAGTTCGTGCAAGGCTATTAACCAAATTGGAACAAGACCAAAAATAACTTTACAAAGCCTAGCTGAAGAATATCAGCGTATTTTAAATTTGATAACTGACATAGCAAAAATTGAAGAACAGGATATTTCAAATATTCATACAATAAAGAACAAACCAAAAGGTAAGAAAAATGAACCGTTTTTCAAAATTAATCCATTTTACAGGTGTGGAGAATTTCATTTATTTAAAGACAGTCCATTTAAACAAAACAAAAAAAAATGCCATACTTGCGGGCACAAAGGACACAAATTCTCACATTGCAGACTTGGAGGGGGAAATTATTCAAAGAATAAAAAATGGGTACAGTACACGACTGAACAAGCAACAACGGAAAAAGTACAAAGAAAATACATAAATATTTATCTCAACAATAAAAAAAATAAAATTTCAGATAGACACGAGGTCTGATTTAACTATAAAAATGCTGAAACTTGGAAAAAAAATAAAATGTCCAACCTTGAGTAACTCGAAAAAAAAAATAGCAAAAGGTGTTACGGAGAAAAATTAAAATCTATGGTAGAAATCTTCATAAACGTTTTTTTTTTTTAATGGCAAAGAAAGAAAGTGAAAGGCATTTGTCTTGCGGAATACTCTAAATTTATTTGCAACGGGTCGGATGGAAGAGTTCGATCTATTTAACGTCCCAATAAATACTTTCTGCAATAAAATTGATGGTACTACGACAAGTTCAGATGAACTGAAAAAAAAAAAAAAATTCCCGAAATATTTTCAGGACTTGGATTCTGTTCTAAAGCCAAGGCAAAATTCGAAGTAAAAGAAAATGTAATGCCAGTTTTTCGAACGAAAAGGCCAGTACCCTATGCGTCGGTTGAAATTATTGATAAAAAATTAGGAAGACTAGAAAAACTAGGAGTAATAGAAAAAACTGACTACAGCCCATGGGCAGCTCCAACTATATATGTAAAGAAAAAAATTAGAATCTGCGCAGATTATTCCACCGGACTTATTGATTGTCTAAAAGAAATAAATTACCCCCTCCCTACATCGGAAGAAAATTTTGCAAATTTAAATGGTGGATGCTTATTTTCTAAGATTTGTCAGAAGCTTATTTACAAATACCAGAGATAGAAAAGTGTGCAGAACTACTAACTATTAACACACATAGAGGCCTGTACAAAATGAATTGGCTACAATATGGTGTAAAGGTATCTCCAACTATTTTTCAAGAAATAATAGATACAATGTTAGCCGATCTGGACTTCGCAATAGCTTATTTAGATGATATTCTAATAAAAAGCAAAAATCGAGAAGATCATGCGAAACATGTAAATGAAGTGTTTAAAAAAATAAAAGAATTTAGTTTTAGATTAAGTATGGAAAAATGTGAATTTTTTCTATCAAAAATCAAATACATGGGAGAAGTAATCGACGAGAAAGACAGGACTCCTGATCCTAACCGAGTGGATGCGATAAAATACATGCCTGCACTGACTAATGTTGCAGCACTGCAATCCTTTGGGGGGGGGGGGCTGGCTAACTACTTCAATGGCTTTATACCAAATATGCTAATATACTAAAAGCTCCGTTGAATCTTTTACTCAAAAAAGACGTAAAATGGAATTGGACGGACGAATGTAAAAAAGCGTTCGAGAAATTAAAAACTACGCTAACGGCAAACTTAGCTTTGACACATTACAACCCTAATAAGCTGATATATATTGCCTCCGACACAAGTAAGTTTGGCTTAGGGGCAGTTATACTTCACAAAGAAGATGGCAAACTAAAACCGATTCAACATGTATCGAAAACGCTACTTCTATTCGCAGATAGAAAAGGAAGGTTTAGCTATCATATTTGCAATCAAGAAATTTTATAAATACGTACACGGTAGAGAATTTATATTTCAAATGGATCATCGTCCACAGTTAGTAATATTTGGTTCTAAAAAAGCAATACAAACATACACTGCGAACCGCTTACAAAGATTGGCTACGATGCTGTTAAATTATTCATTTAAAATGGAATTCCTACCGTCAAAAGAGATCGCACATGCGGATGGATTATCCAGATTAATACCAAAAATTCTAGAACCGCTAGAGGAGATCGTCATTACTTCATTAAGGTCCGAAATGGACGTAAAATACGTTTTATTAAATACAATTAAAGAACTTCCAGTTACGCTAGAGGAGATAAGATTTAAGAAAAAATTTGATAAGTTCATTAATTTTTACCGAAAAAGAATTAATGAACAAGAAAGTTAAAACAAATAATATATTTTCCACGTGCAACAGCATATTGATGTATAAAGAACAGGTGGCCATATCCGCTGTTTTAACAAAGAAAATTTTGAAAGATTTTCATACGAGGCAACCGAGAATGAGTAGAATGAAGGCTCTCATGTGGAGTTACGTATACTGGCCGGGTATGGACAAAGACATTGAAAACATGGTGAAATTGTGCCAAAGCTGCATATCGGTTGCAAAACCACCTCCCATAAAATTCAATCCATGGCCTAAGACAGACAAACCGTGGTCACGTCTACATATTGACTATGCCGGTCCGATAAAAGGAATATACTTTTTTGTCATAGTAGACAGCTTTACGAATTGACCAAAAGCTTTCAAATGCAAAACGCCTACGACTAAAACCACAATAAAGGTATTACAGGAACTGTTTGCAAGAATCGGATTGCCAGAAACAATTGTAACTGACAATGGCACACCATTTACATCAAAAGAATTTGAAAATTTTTGTAAATTGCTCTCGATAAATCACCTAAAATCGGCACCTTATCATCCAAGATTAAATGGATTGATGGAAAGATTTATCGATGCACTTAAAAGAGCAATTAAAAAGGCAAATGAGATCGAAGCAGAAAATGAGGAATTACAAGAATTCCTCTCCATTTATCGAATAACACCTAATCCAAATACTAACGCAAACATGTCCCCAGCAGGACTGATTTTTGCTTGGAAAATTCGATCAGTATTCGATAAATTGATTCAGTCAAAAAAAAAAGTTAGAGGGCATTATTAAAAAAAACAAACGAATTGGTAATATGATGTACATAATAAAACATCCAAGATGGAAGGTTCGTAGACATATTAACCAAATAAAAAATGAAGATATACCCCAAACACAAAGGAACGAGTTGAAGAACCCATGTCTGTCATTTATGACATGTTTGAGGTACCTCGGCCTTCACCAATACAATAAGATCGTACAAACAAACGAAAACGTACCCCAAAGGAAACTATGGAAATAAATCACAAAAGACAAAAATATGATGTCCTATGAATATTATAAAAAAAATTTTGGTGGGGGAGATGTATAGTAGCTCGTACTACGTGACTTCCGGTATCTTGGAGGAATGAATCACGCGTTTCTTACGCACGGTCAGTACTGAAAGATCTCTGCTTCGTGCAGAGTTTTTTCCGTGGACTGTCTGGCATCCGTACCGGACGGTCAATACTCTATGGCAGACTTGAGGTTGAAAGGTCCCCGGCTTCAGCTGGGCCAACTTCGGGTGGGTGAGCTTGTTGCGGAGCCGATAAGCATGTCGACCCCGCAAATGAATTAAGTTTAATGCGTGTGAGTAAGTGACAGCCAAAGACAATGAAGGAACAAAGGCGAGGTAACAAATATAACAAATGACAATTTATTGTCAGATCTACAAACGTGTGTTAAGTCCGTAATGGTCGAATATGGTCTTCAGCTAGGATGGTAACGCTGATAGCTGGTATAGTTGAGACGTAGATGAGCGCAGCTTGATGTTAGTTGCGGGTAGCTGGCGTAGGTTGAGTCGTAGAATGCAGCTGGATGGTCGAAGTTGAAAGCTGAGGTCGGACGAGTCGTGGAATGCAGCTGGATGATCGAAGTCGAAGGCTGAGGTCGGACAAGTCGTAGAATGCAGCTGGATGATCGAAGTCGAAGGCTGAGGTCGGACGAGTCGAAGAATGCAGCTGGATGATCATCGTAAGAAGCTGGTGTCGGTCGTAGTTGGTAGATCGATATTCCCGGTTATGACGGTATGTTGAGTTAACTGAGGGTGCATCGATCCGGTTGCTGGCTCGTACAGCGGGTCGTACGTGAGCCAGGTGTTGCAGTGGTAGGACAGTCCGTAACAGCGAGTCCTTACGTGGACTGCGTGGTACCTTGCAGGAGCGTCAAGGTCGAGTTCGGTTATGGCAGCTTGGTCGTGTAGTGTCGGGCGAGCTAGTGAATAAGACTGAGCCGTGTCTTAGTGTTACGGACCAAGTGAAAGGTCGGAGACCGTAGTTAAGGTTTTGCCAGGCCTTAGTACCGACGAGATCGAGCGAACGAGTCGAGAGAAGCTAGGGCTTTATCGTGCCCCTAGCAGTGCGGACGTAACGAGACGAAGGCGGAGGCTTTGCCGTGTCAAAGCCATACGGACGATGGCTATGGCTGGGTCGCGCCAAAAGCCGTGCGGACGTATCGGACGGGAGCGAAAGCTTTGCCGTGTCAAAGCCGTGCGGACGATATCGGGCACTAGCTAAGGCTTTGTCGTGCCGTACAGACATATCGGACGGGAGCTAAGGCTGGGCCGCGCCGAAGCTCTGCACAAACGAGCGGACAGGCCAGGAAGCCGAGGCTAAGATGGGCGTTATCTTAGCGCTGCGCAGGTAGCGAAGCGGTAGCTAAAGGCTGGACCGTGCCATTATCGCTGCGCAGCTTATCGGACAATCGGAACCGAGTGAGGGTTAAGACCGGCTGGTCTTAGAATCCGTCTTCGTGTTTGCCTCCGGGCTGTCTATATCGGCGAGCCAGTTAAGGCTGCCAGAGATGCTCCGACCCGCAGAAGGTTACCTCTATTGGTCCTTAAAAGGACCTTTTGTGCATAAATATGTGATGTCAAAGGCGAATGCACCACGTGATGTAGGATTCGAGCCTTTTGGGTGACCGCTAAGAGTGGCTCCTGAGAGCGTCCGAGGACCTCTCCTTTTTGCCGTCGCAGGAGCCTTTCTTATATGAAAGTAGGGCAACGCCACGCTGTAGAGTTTGTGTAAATAGAAAGTTAAATCACTTCTTTAGCGTAGCGTCGGCTATCGAAGATGTTTTATTCCATCTTTATAGTGTTGTTTGTGACAGAAGTGTTCTGTTAATATAGTTAATTTTAAATTTATCTCTTTTTTTTGTCTGAGACGAGGGGTTAAGATCGTAAAAAGGGGATTCATCACTTCCGTTCGTAACCGGATGTTGTTTTACTAGGACGAGTGCGTAGTCGGATGTGTACGTTAGTGGACAGGTTACGATAAGCTGCATAACTGACTCCTTTGTCACCTTTGTATTGCATTGGACCTTGCTGCCCAGTTTAAACTATAATCAGGCATACGTGCCTGGACCCAGATTCGGGTCCAAGTCCAGCTAGGCTCATCAGGCCTACATTGCACTAAGTGGGGCGATGAGCAGCATAGTCTAGAAGGACTCTGGCCTCGACTCTTGCCCGACCTTCCCCTCCCTAAACCCCCACTATAATCGACCTTCGGGTCATTGACCTCGCGTCAAGTCCTGTCTGGTGGGAGGCAGAGACAAATATCCAGTACTGAAAGATCTCGGTCAGTAGTAAGACCAACTTCAGACGTAACACCAACAGTGCGAGACTTATTTTATTTGTTGGACCGTATCATTTCAGTTAATAAATAGTTAATTCTATTTCACCGTGTATCTCATCCTCACAACGATACAACAACTAGAATGTCTACAAAGTTAAAATCATTGTTGCCATGCTCGGATGATGCAAAATTTACATTTTTTTTATTTACATAAAGGAAATATTTAAAAAAAGATAACACACACACACACACACACACACACACGGGCAAAAAAAAAAAACCCCACAAAAGAATGAAAACAAAAATAAAAAAACAAAGAAAACAAGATCAAACTAACAAAAACAATCAAATTCTACATTGTTTATACAATTTTTATTACAGAAATCTTATGTTTTTTTTTTACTTTCTCTTTTGCTTAGAAATTATATTTATTTTTTAATTTTATTTCTGAGCACCAATGAATGTTGTCTGGTTTTGCGTCTTTTGCACTTGGCTTTGTTGTTCTGTTGCCGCCGCCGCCGTCGTCGTCGTCGTTAGTCGCTGCCATTTTCTTTCATTTTCCATTCAATGTTTTTTGCTGAGCCGGCGGCGACCGAAACGAAATACAGCGCCAGTGATTACATTAACCTTCTACATCGCCCAGAATGATAGATGAGGGAGACTGACATCTTCGGTAGATTTGGTGAACTACTGTGGCATCCAAGAATTTATTAATCAAGCAAGACGCTGATGACGAATCTTTGTAAAAACAGAGGTAAAAAAAGAAAGAAAAAAAAACCCACCAAAAAAAGAAAAAAAAAAAAATCTAACAACAAAAAGCAAAAACAAATAACACACACATACACAAAACTAACTGGCAAAAAACAAATTCTTTGCGTTGCGATCATTGAGTTTGCACGGCACGTTCATGGCTTCCATGGAAATTTGAAAAGGTATATAATGCCATCTGTTGCCTGGAGTATAATAATTGCAACCCCTATAGAGGGGGTAAAACCTCGCCACATAAAATAGGTGGCCTGGATATTACTATGCTGAAACCTGTGGTGACGTTTCAGTCCTACCTAGTCGTCTGGGGTGGTAGAATACATCGACTCCATTACGGTAGAGGGGTAAGACCTCCCACCCAACGAGCGTCCGAGATATGATATTAAACAATCTGATGGTGAGACCCCAGCCCTGGAGCTTTGGGAAATGAAAAGTACCTCTTCACCGCCATTGGTCCCAGGTCCACTCTGACCCGGAGTGGTAGCACCTGATAGGATTCTATCTATGGGTCAAATAGAACTGTTTGATATTTAAACTGTGCAAAGAAGTGATTTATGCTAAATTGAATTGTTAGAAAGAACTCTTTGACTATTTAACTGTGTGTAAAAAATGACTGAAGTTTAATTGAATTGTTAGTGATACATAACAATATATGGAACCATTTGACTGAGTGTAAATGATTGTTTGTTTGTTTGGGTTTTATGGCATATTAACCTTTGTAGGTTATTTAACGCAAAATCCATTCTTATAAAAATAGTTCTATTTCAAACAATTCAGTTTAGTATAAGTACGCAGTTTAAATGTAAGTACAGTTTAATTGTGAAAAAAAATTTCTATTTCAAGATATTCAGTTTAGCCAAACAGTTCTAATTCAAACCATTCAGTTTAGCAGTTTCGTTCTATTTAACCCACAGATAGAGCCCAATTAGGTGCTACCACGCCGGGTCAGAGTGGACCTGGGAGCAAATGGCAATAAAGGGGTGCTCTGCATTCCCCAAAGCCACTGGAACCTCACCATCAGATTGTTTAGTGTCATATCCAGGACACTCATTGTGTTATGTTTTGACCTTTTGACCCGGCCAAAAATGCCATTCAAGGTGATGCACCGGAAGGAAGTGACACATTCTGATGGCAGTTATGAGAGGAAATCGCGTGGGCGGAAATTGGCTGATGAAATGGGACGAGCAAGAAAAATTCCCATGGTACACTACAGAGTGATGCACCGGAAGAGAGTGACCTCTGAACTGCATGACAGTTATTTCCGCTTGATGACGATTAAACATTCGATTTCAAAGATCGAGTGGGCGTCGAACGATTATATAATTCAGTTGAGTTTGACGAGCCAGAGCAGTTGGCAGTGGCAGGGGCAGTTGGCAGTTGAGTTGAAGATCGGGCGGAGTTATAGACGAAATGTGGTAGGGAAAGCCACATCAGGCCGAAGGGGCCTTTGGGCCCTGATGAGTGGGCCCTAGGCCTCCGGTTGAGCAGCACTAAAGAACGAGAAAGACACAACGTGACGATCATAATAGTGGAGTCAAAATATTGCAGTTATGTTCGATCTCCCGCTCCCTCTCACATGCAACCCTTGAACAACCCTTTCGAACCTTTGCAATAAAGTGAGCGGTAAAATATTGTTAAAGAAGTCTTCCTGCGTCTTTATCCTTGCGTTGTTATCATTGTGTCGTTGTGAATTATTCTACATATATATGTGCATGTATGTAGATGTGAATCTGCATATGTGACTATATAACAATTGGGGGTGTCTTACCTCTCTGCAGAGGTGCAGTCGGTGTATTCTACAGACGACTGGGCAAAGTGCAAGTGATTGTATAGTGTCTGAATAGAATTATTTGTGTTAATAGATAGGCTTTTAACCACTTGATAGTCTACAAACAAATGATTAATATTCAATAGAATTATTAATGTTTGATAACAATAATTGAAACCATTTAACTGTGTAAAAACAATAGTAATAGTAATGAGCAAACAAATTAGTTCTAAGTCATTTAAAAAGGAAATTACTTACAAACTATTCTTTAACAGATTATATATGTACATTTATTCAAATGTGTGTAAACAAACGACTGATGTTAAATTGCCACTGTTACATAGCAATACTTGAAACCATTTCACTATGTGCAAACAAATGATTAATAGTAAATAGAATTATTCATTGATAGTAATACTTAAAACTATTTAAGTTTGTGCAAAAAAATGATCACAGTCTCTTTCTTTATTTAATGGTATATCAACCTTTGTGGGTTATTTAATGCCAAAAATATTCTCCTAGAAGAACAGTAGTGGTACTATTTAACCCATAGCTGGGAGGATAAGGGGGCTCATACCTTTCCCCGAAAGTGAACGTAATAGCGCGACTTGAGTACGAACTCGCTTACTACGATCCCACAGTCCATCGTTTTAACAATTACACCACGAGGACACCCCCAACAGTAGTGGTACTATTTAACCCATAACTGGGAGGATCAGGGGGTTCATACCTTTCCCAAGGGTATTTGTCCGAAAGTGAACGTAATAGCGCGACTGGAGTACGAACTCGCTAACTACGATTCCGCTGTCCATCGCTTTAACCATTACACCACGAGGACACCCCCAACAGTAGTGGTACTATTTAACCCATAACTGGGAGGATGAGGGGGTTCATACCTTTCCCAAGGGTATTTGCCCGAAAGTGAACGTAATAGCGCGACTGGAGTACGAACTCGCTAACTACGATTCCGCTGTCCATCGCTTTAACCATTGCAACATGAAGACACCCCCAGCACTGTCTCGTTTAGAGAAAAAAAGTTATCCACAAACTGGGTTTACATATCATATATGTTATATCAGCGTATGGTTGTAAAGAAAGTACCAAAAAACACAGTTGCAAAAACAAAAATCACGAATGCACGTAAAATTTTTAACAATTGTATTGGAAACAAATGAGTAAAAAGTCCAAATAGCTGGGTTTGTAAAAACGTGTTAACATGGAATTAAAAAGTAGAAAAATATTCTATGCTTAATAGTGATAGGATTGTTGGACTTACGTGTACGCGGTCAATCAGATGTTACGGGTGCAGAGAGGAGAGGGGTGTTCGGTGATTTACGAGTTAGTCGCTTCCTTCAAAGTGGAGAAGAGGAAGGTCAATGTGAGTGATGCGTGGTTTCGAGTTTCGCTTCTGTCTCTCTCTCTTTTAGTTGTCTGCCTTCTTTTGACCTGAGCCCGCCGTCGAGAAATTTGTCTTTTATATCGTTTTTCTCTTCTGATCGGATCAGATTAGGTTTTCTTTGTTTTTTTTTTACCGTGAAGGTCACGTATTGACTGAAAAATTGCTTTTAATCATTTTTATTTTTTTACAAATTTCATCGACATTTCGCTATGCGCTGATCCTATGCGCAGAAATCTCTTTTGTCCATTTTGAAGAAAGTCTCAGCACCGATAACATCCAGTGAATGCTCTCGTGGGCGCTAGTTGCAATCATTATTTTGTGTTCAGGATAAATTAGAAAGAGATCTCTTTCGGTCATATAACATATATTTATAAATGTATATATGTATAAATAAGATTTGACCTTAAATAATCTTCAATAATTGAAATGCCATAAAATCCAAATAATCAGGTCACCATCACCAGTTCCTGTTCTGGAGCTTTGGGGAGGAAGGAGTCACTCCTTAAATAATTTTAACGATCATTCTTACTTGGCTTTTAATGCCCACCTGGTGTTCGTACCGAGTGGGTGATATCAACTTGATAACCTGCTTAGTAGGCTGAGTTTATTACTTGACGCCTGAGGCGACCCTGTAGAGGAATGACGAGGGAACCAAGTATTTTTTGTAACAGCTACGCATGTGTCTCAAATCGTGCGTCACCTCCCGCTATAAAATGACCTTATGTCAAATTTGACTGATGGCAAGGTTCCATCGAAGTACTCCGCATTCCCCAAAGCTCCAGCATTACCGGAACCTCACCATCAGCCTTACTCCCAGGTCCATTCCGACATGGGTGTTATCCATTAGAGTCCTATCTATGGACCAACTAGATCTGTTTGAGACAATGTGTTAAATAGTCGTCTTCTTCTCTGGACTTGTCACTTCTCGTCGCTATCTTGTCTTCTCACTATGGCGTCTTTTGTTGTGACCCCACACAGTTTAATCCTTCTCTATTGCTGGGATGAATGACAAAAGAAATTCTTTTTCTGTCCACATAACTTTATTACTTCGATGATTTTTACACACATTACTCGGCTGGCTTCTAGGACCCGTCGGTCACCAGACAGATTATTCAATCACAGCCAATTTCTCAAATGATCTCAGGTCATCACCTGTTAATCAAACCTTAACGATTTCCGCTTGGAACAATTATTTAGATGTTTTAAAACTATCTACGTGACATGCCAAATAAAAGATTCAGCCAATCTAATACTTAACATTCGTACTCCAATTATTTTCAAAACGACCATTTGCTTGGATTCTAGCCAAAACGAGCTGACCTCTTACCTCAATGTTCAATTTTTTTTAATTCGACAGGTCTTCAACATTCACCTGCAGAGAATTATAATAAAGCACAAAAAACATAACAAAAAACAAACAAACAAAAAAACAAAACAAAAAAAAAAAAAACGAAAAAAGCAACCCCTAAATCAAAACCAAAAATCCCCCGCACACCGAAAAAAACAAAAACAAAAACAAACAAATAAGTAAAAACAAAAATCATGTTCATAAAAATTTTCTCCATCCCCTCCCAAAAAAACATTCACTGGCCCAAACACAATACATCACATATATATATATTAACTATACAATACCAAATAAATATAATTGCATACAAAAACTTCCCCCACAAAAAAAAACAACCAACCAACAAACAAAAAAACAAAAAACAAAAACAATAACAACGAAAAACAAACAAACAAAAATCCATAAAAACGACAATGATAAAAAATAAAAAAACAAAAAACAAAAACAGACTTCGCCGAACTATTTATCAAATGAGTCATAGACTGTACCCTTTTTTTGTAAACTTTCTTTTTCTATAGTTTTTATAATGATATATATAATAATATATATTTTATAATAATATATATAATAAAATATATTTTATGATAATGTATATAATAATATATATTTTTTCTTTTTTCTATAGTTTTTATAATAATATATGTAATAATATATATTCTATAATAATATTTATAATCATATATATACATTTTTATTTTTTTCGATAGTTTTAAATCTTTTTCTACGTAGCTGTCACCAATCGACATGACATGACAATTATTCGTCGATTAATTATCAAGAAAATGTTACGTAACCTTCTGCATCAAAACAAATTACGCCAACTTTGATCTGTTTCAAGTCACAGTTCCCACATCCGAACATTACCGTATCTTAATTTTCCATCCAGCAAACTACAAAACTATTTGCTTCTCACGCAAAGGTCTAATATATCTGATTACCTCCCAATTCAAATCAGATACCGGACATTGGCGTGATGGTTAGAGTGTTCGCCCGAGAGACCTGGGTTCAATTCCAGGTCGAGTCATACCAAAGACTCCAAAAATCGTACTTGGTGCCTCCTTGCTTAACATTCAACAATATAAGGTACGTATCAAGGGTAAAGTGGAGCAATCCAGGGAAAGGAGTAGCACCCTCCTCTACACCTCGGTGTTGTAGCTATTGAAAAGGGAGCCTTCGGGTCACCCTCGACTAAGATTGTCAACAACTTTGTCAACTACTCAGTTTACCTCTGTTAAGCGAACGTTCCGTCTCTTACGTGTCTCGAATTTTCTTCTCAAGTGGGACTTTCTCAAATTCCTTTCTGCACTTTTCCTTAAATCTGTTGTTGAGTAGCTAGCACCCCTTCAGCACTCTACCAGATATCCTGTCTCTTAGCCCTATCTAGCCTACGATTAAGGACTTCAACAGGACTTCGGCCGGCACGGATCTGTGTCACGTCTCTAAACTGACATACTGTTATAAAATAGTCGAGGGATTTCGGTTCATGCCTTTGAGTGTAGTTAGGCTGAGAACCTTTCGGCTCAGCACATTGGTTGGTTGGGTGTAACATTGAAGCAGGTGTTAACGCGGGTGCGCACGGGCGGATGGAGGTGTCACTCAGATGTCAAAATAGTCCGAGACGATACTGGGTGACAGGGTGCGGGTGACGTCACGCACCGGAAGTGCGCGGAGGTTGTGTGAGAATTTGAAGAGAGAAAGAGTCGGGTACTAGACGCCAAACGAGAAGGATCGACTTTTGGAGCTCGCAGGCGCGATGGGGTCCAAATGAATAAGACAGCATAGAAAATTGTGTCTCTCCTCCTTACGTCGAAACCTTTAAATCAAAGTTAATAAAAAGGTTTCGTACCTGAACAAGAAGTCGTTACGTGTTTTCGAATTCCGAGATTCCTATGTTCTTTATATGTTCTATAGTAATGAACATTATATGTCCATTTAGCACATACGGTAAATTGTGAATATGGTACAATACCTCGAACCTCAGGGGGTGGGCGTCCTCCTAGGCTTTAACCCTCATTGGAGTAACGCCCCTTTTTAAGGGAAATACCGACTGGACCCGAGGCATTTTTGGAGCCGCCGGGCGCGTCTAGGCTAGGGCCCTGTGCTTGGACCCATCTTAAAAAGGCCTTGTGCCACACTGGTCTAGTTGGTGGGACTATCGACAAATACAGTTGATTTAAAAAGCTGGATCCTGTAAATTGGGCACACTTCGACTGGCCGTGGTATCAGCGGTACATATCTAGTTGGGTGTGTCATGTCTCTGGACACGGTAGTCAGTTGAGGCTGCCTGGCACGGGTGCCGGCGAGGCCTAGCATTTGCGTTACGTGGCCAAGACTGACATTTCTCGAGCCGCAGGGGACCGTTCCCCGTGACTCTAACCCACCTCGAAGGCACCTCTTTTTAAGGGGAATGCCGACGGGGAACAAGGCATTTTATGAGATGCTGGGCGTGTTTCGGCTACAATCCAACGCTCGGACCCACCTTAAAAAGGCCTTGTGCCACACTCGTCCGTTTGGTGGGGCGTGCGACAAATACCGTTGGTTTAATAACCTGGATCCAGTAAATGGGACACATTTCAGCCGGCCGTGGTATCAGCGGCACGGATCTAGTTGGGTGTGTCACGTCTCTGGATATAGTAATCAGCCGAAGCTGCCTGGCGCGGGTTCCGGGGAGGCCAAGATTGACATTCCTCAAGCCTCAGGGGGCCGTCCACCCAGACTCTTAACCTCCTCAGAGGGGCTAGGTTTATCGCCCGGGGCCTGCGGCACACCTTTTTTGAGGGAATGCCAGTGGGACTCGAGGTATTTTAGGGAATGCTAGGCATGTCTTGGCAACGGCCTTGCGCCTGGTCAATCTTAAAAAGGCCTTGTGGTACACTCACACGTTTGGTGGAGTGCACGACGAATACCGTTGATTAATAATTTGGTTGAGGCTGTCTGGCGCGGGTACCGGGGAGGCCTTGCATTCGCGTCAAGCGGCTTTGACTGACTCACTCCTCTAGCCTCAGGGAACCGTCCCCTCAGGCACTAACCCCACTCAGAAGGGCTAAAATTATTGCCTAGTGCCAAAGGCGCCCATTTTTAGGGGAATGCCGACGGGGTCCGAGGCATTTTTCGGAATGTTAGGTGTGTTTGAGCTACAGTCCTACCATCGAACCCACCTTAAAAAGGCCTTGTGCCGTACTTGTCTGGTTTGTTGGGCACGCGACAAATAAGTTGATTAATAAATCGATATTGAGCTGATTAATATTCGGACTGATCTATTTCGTTTGGCTATACAACATTTTGACCCACCTCTATTTCTTGTAAGTTCTCTTGCTAATTGTTTGTAACTTGTACTGTGTTTTTTGTAGGTATCTGTTATCACCGGATACTGGTGCTGAATAAATATATTAAGCACTCACTCTTCTCTGTGTATCATTCACCTTGACGATACAACAAAATCCTTATCCATTAATCCACTTACTAAACCAAACGTATGAAGATCTCCAAGTAAACGAATCCAAAGAATCGCCTGTATTCGCAAAAACTGAATATGTCGGATAAACTTAAAATCAAAAAACAAATCCATAAGTTCTTCCCAATGAAATCTAATTTTCAAATTAGATTTACGATAATACTTAAAACAGCAGAACACAACTACTAAATTTTTCAACTTTAACTTAAAAATAAATGAATGAAATAATATAAGATAAAACTATCCACGGTATTAAATTACGTCGCTAAGTTTCCATTACATTTCATTTCTAAAAATAAAATTCAAAATTGCGTATATAGGTAAGAAAACAAAACTTTTTTTACGTGGTGGCCTTCTTCAAAAAATTAGAATTTATGATGAAATTCAAAACGACGAACAAAACAATTTCAGTCTCACTCGTAGCTGGGTGAGGATATGGGGATTAAAAAGAAAACAGACAATAACATAAAGAATAGAATAAATAAATACAAAAGTAACAGTTTCCCGGGGGGCCTCTGACGGGACGCGAAATCGGCACATGCCTAAAAAGGTGCTTCCTGGCGCCAATGCTTTTATCACTCCAACTTAGACGGACCTTTTTCTCTCAGCTCCTAGTAGGGAGCGCATGTACTGGCTAAGTCCCGGAGCCTAGCAGCATGCTGCATCTCCAATTATAAGCAGCGAGAATATGACGACGGACCCTCAAACTTGTAATTTCCGAAGATGATTCTATAATATACTTCAAACACCTTATCTCGGGAAACGCGACTATTTCTGCTGGTTCAGGAAAACATTCCACCACAGAATAGTCTAAAGAAGATAACAAGGGGTAAGAAGAAAAGGAGTCAGTGTACAAATCTCAGAATTTCCCAATAGTAACTACAATAAACCACAACTACGATAAATCCCTGCATAAGCCTCATAGGGGCTTGTCATCCACTAACTTTGCGCCATCGTAGACACACGCAAAAATTACTACTACAATATACTATTAAAAAAAAAAAGAAAAGAAAACAAGCTAAAACCAGCCCAGTCAGCCGGGGCTGTAGAATACACCGACTTCATCTCTGCTGAGGGAGGTAAGACTCCCCAAACTGTTGCCCTGAATATAACACTGAACAATCTGATGGTGAGGCTTCAGCCCTGGAGCTTTGGGGATTGCAGAGTACCCCTTCGTTGCTCCTTCTCCAAGATTCGCACTGACTGAGTGTGATTGTAGAAAATGATTGAATAGTTTTATTTGGCCCATAGATAGTATGGGTCAAATAGAACAGTTCAATCATTTACCATAGTTAAAACCACTTAATTGATTGTAAACAAACGATTGATGTTAAATTGAATAATTAGAATCACATAGCAACATTTGGAATCATTTTACTGTGTACAAACAAATGGATAATGTTAAATAGAATTATTTGTGTTAAAGAGTAATACTTGAAACCATTTAACTGTGTGCAAACGAATGATTAATACTTGATAGAATTATTCATGTCAGATAGAAATACTTGAAACCATTTAACGGTATGCTAACAAATGAGTTTATAGGACTTACACTCCTATAATTTAAAATGGACGTTACGCCACTTGTTCTCGAAACAAAGATGGCGGACGCACGTAAATAATCAGTCTCGGGAACCCATTGGCCAGGAGAACCACGTAGTTAGTGCCTAAAACTACGTCTTCAGTTTCAATTTCGTCCCGAGTTTTTGGAGTCTACTCCATGACAAGAATTCTCTATAAATACTTCGTCTTCCAACACTCTTCCTCTTTCATATTTTCACTTACAGGGGCCAACACACTCTCTCCAGTGTGACTTCCAGAGAGAACATTATCACCCTCTCATGTCAACTAACAGCAGTATACCGCCACAAAACCATTGTTACTCCTTTTCGGTGAGATTTTTTCCAGTCTCAAAAACAACAAAAATTTCGTCAAACCACCGAAAGAAACAAACAACATGGGAGAAGACACGTCCCTCCTAATATACACTATAAAGATTCTATAGAAAATACTTAGTCAACACGCATAGGTCACTTTTGTTATTTAGTCTTTTTTATAGTATTAGTGTTAATCACACACACACACACACACACACACAGGAATATATGTTAAACAATATTAGAACACTAATGTTTTGATTGTTTAATTGCATGTATTATTGAAATATAAATTTGAATTTGTTTGTACCGCTTTGTCTTGAATATTCTTTTTGTCCGCGCCGTTTCACATCTTTCATATCGTAACACATCATTTGTCTCATGTGCCTTTTCCAAACATAAACACCAACAACTTACCATTAAACAAATATAAGCCATACTACAAAATTGGAGAGTTCCATATCAACCAAAATAACACACCACTACAAAATATACAACTACAATTTGGGGGACCAAACATATTCACCAAACAATTATATGTTCCCCAAGAAGTTCTAGCTTGTTTAAAATGTTATTCGTTTACAAACCATTTAGCTTGTTTAAAATGTTGTTCGTTGACAAACCATTTAACGTTGTGCTAACAAAAGAAATCGTGCTTGTTTAAAATATTATTCGTTTACAAATCATATATTTAATAGATATATATCTATAAACAGAATTTGGCATTAAATAACCTATAAGGGTTGATATACATTGTGGGGGGAGTATGTAATTTGGTTATTTCAGTAGATTGCTCTCTAAATTATTCCCACCACAAATACAACACAAAACATTACAATCGCGCAAAAGAAATGGAATAGAACACAACGAACATTAAATAACAAACAATTTAATATGCATATAACAGAATATGAAAACAAACAAAATATATGATGTGTAAATGGCCTTTTGGAAAATAAAGTTTGACAAAAGGAAAATAAATTTGTTTAAAGATGTGTGTAGGGTCATGTTAACGAAGTCCGTAAATAAGTCGTTCTTACTTACATTAAGTTTATAGCGGGTTTTATGATTTTGGCGACAGCGTGTCTCGTTGATGAAAGAAAGTTTGTCGGGTTTTCCTTTTGAAAATAATTCTCGGCCATTTGAAAAGAGGTCATGAACTTTAGTTGAGGAAGGAAAGGAATTGGTTGGACATAGTATCGGCTACTGGCTTAGTGGCTTGTGTTCGTCTGTGTCTTCGTTTGTGTGTAAGCTTGTGTCTTGTGTGTCTGGCTTCCTAACTCTGTGTTATTTATATCCTACAGGTGGATCAAAGAATCGTCCTAAAATTTTTGCGCGTAGACATTTATTGACCAATCAGATTTGTATTTTACTATTTTGTTTTCGAGCCTAAATATTTTCTGTAGGTTCACTTCCGATCCTAATTTTCTAGAATGTTCTATTCCATGTTTTTAGCTGATTGGTTGAAAAATATAAAAATGTAATTTAAATGCTAATACGGGTTTGATCCTAAATTTCTAGAATGTTCTTAAGTATGTTTTTATTGCTTATTTCAAGACTAGAAGAAATTTGTATCCCATAACACAAATCCAACCAACTAACCAACCAACCGAACGAAAAAATAAATAGAAAATATTTCTTTCTCTTTTCCCTTCTTTTCTCTTCTCCCAGTTCTGACTTCTAATAACAAAATAATGTTTATTTAGGCATCAGCGATACAGTCTCTCTCTCTTTTCTTTTTCCTGGCTACATCTGTCATTTGTAATTCTGTCTCCTTTTCTTTTAAAATATTAATTGTTTCATTCGCTTAAAATATTAATTGTTTCTATTAATATTTAAATATTAATTCATTCTTTTAAAATATTAATTGTTTCATTCGCTAAAGTATATGTGTATATGCGCACACATATATTAAAAACAATTTTTCCGCTTCTTTATTCTTTTTATTGGTTATTTCTATTCTTTCTAACTCAGTTTTACCTTTTTTTTCTTCCTCAAAACTTCTGGTCGCTTACTTTCTTTTCTTTTTCTTACATTGTCTCGTGATTTCCTGGTCCCATCACTCTTCCTATATCATGTCAGGTATCGATGGATTGCATCAAATCAAGTGATGTATTGTAGTCGTCTTTTTTGTATGATAGCGCATCTTCTCTCGTTGTGTTCTTCTCCCGCCGCCATCTTGACTTCCCGCCATGCCGTCTTTTGTCGTGACCCCACGCTGTTTGATTGAGATGAATAATATTTTTCTGTGCACATAACTTTATTACTTCGACGTCTTTTCTTAAACATACATTACCCGGTTCGTAAATCCGGGTAGCCAGAGATAGAAATTGAACAACTGCTCGCTCTTAGGTTTCTCTGCTGATTAAAGTGAACTTACATTCCTACTTCTAAACTTCTCGGACCCGTGGGTCGCCTGACTGAGATTATCCAATCAGAGCCAACTTTTCAAAGTATCTCGGGGTCATCACCCATCAACCAAACCGCAACGGTTTTCGCTTAATCTTTTAAAACTATCTACTCTACATGCTAGATAAAAGTTTCAGCCTCTCTGTTTTTTAACAAATGTTTAAAATTATTTCGCACTACATTTAATGCATTGTCTCTTAAAAACATTGATATTGCAACTAAGTTTGAAGTATTTACCTTTCTAAATTGATTGTGAAAATGCAAAGTGTTTACCAGTTTAAAATGATTGTGAACCTATTGTTTAAACATTGATATCTCATCTAAGTATCATTCGACTTGGCTTGGGTATAGCTACTTATCGAGCGCTTCACTGAACGCGCGAATACGTCACAAGGCTTTTTAAAAGGTGGGTCCAGGCACAGGGGCCATAGCCCACATACACTTGGCGGTCCCCCAAATGGTTTGAGCTACCGCGAGATTCCCCTGAAAAAGGGGCGCCTCAGGAGCCAAGCGATAAACCTAGCTTCTCTGGAGAGGGTTACTGCCTGGAGGGATGGCCTCCTGAAGCGCGAGTAAGTCAATCTCACCTGCACACCCCCAGCATCTGTGTCAAACAGTTTCGACTGACGGGATTTGTCTCACATCCCACCGTGTCAAAGTGTGGCTCAAGGCCGTTTTATGGAGGGGCGCACACGAATCGAGACTCATGCGCAGCAGGTAAAAAAAATTCTTGATCCCCTCGGAATTCCCATGATGGAGCACCCCAAGCATCAGGCAATAAACTTAGTCTTGCTGAAGCGGGCAATACTGGGGCACGAATGCTAAGCTCTGACTCGAAAGCGCGTGTGAGCGAGACTAAAAGTCTCGACTGACTGATAACTGCAAGATCACAACCGAACCTGATCAAGGCCGCCTACCCCCAAACGACCGGTCAAATAAGGATTGTGTTGAGTATAAGCTGTCCAGAGGATCATCCTTCCTATTTATCGTATTTACCCAACCCCTCCACTCGGGCAGGATATGACATAAAGTCAATTTTTAAGCGGAGTTTAACAGGTTTGAATTCAGAGATTTCCTTCTCCTAGACTAGTTGCCTCACCAAGGCTGAAGAACCTAGTCTGTCCTACTATTTACCCATAGCTGGAGGGAGAATAATTGGATTGATACCTTTCCCAAGGGTATTAGTGCTATGTGAAATGCAATCGGTCTCGTCCAGGATTTGAACTCGTGTCGCCGTGTCTATTTCCTATGACGATAACCATTACACCACGGACACCTCCTCATCGTTCTTATTTATGGACTTTCCCGCTACCAGTAGGCACTTCCGGTATAAATTGACCCATCTGAGACAAGGACTGAAAGCATTTAAAATCCGATGCAACTATCCTCAAATATTCAGATACTCAATTGCTGGTCACAATTCCTGCTAGGTAGATATATCTTTTGGATTACCAAAACCAGATTCTTTGAATAAAAGATCAAAATGTTGTCAGGAATTCTAACTAGTATGAAATGTTTGCTTGTTTAAAATGATTGTGAAGGCACATAATTGTTCTGTATATAGGTAGAGAGCATAATTGTTAAACTGACATATTGCCCAGTCAGCTGGGACTGAAGAATACATCGACTGCTTCTCTTCAGAGGGGTGAGTCCCCTCAACGAGTGTCCTTATATGACACTAAACAATCTGATGGTGAGGTTCCGGTAATGCTGGAGCTTTGAGGAATGCGCAGTACCTCTATGGAACCTCACTATCAGATTATTTAGTATCATATCCAGGAGTGGTAGCACCTGATAGGGTCCTATCTATGGGTTAAATAGAACTAAACTGTGTACTTATGCTAAACTGAATTGCTTGAAATAGAACAGTTTTGACATTTAAACTGCGTACTTCATTTAAACTGCATACTTATGCTAAACTGAATTGTTTGAAATAGAACTGTTTTGACATTTAACTGTGTGTAAACAAAACCTATACTTATACTAAACTGAATTGTTTGAAATAGATCTCTTTGACTAAACTGAATAGCTTGAAATAGAAATGATTTTTACAATGAAATTGTGTGTTTATACTAAACTGAATTGTTTGAAATAAAACTGTTTATTTGCATAAAAATGAATTTGGCATTAAATAACCGACAAAGATTGATATGCCATAAAACTCAAACAAACAAGCAATAAACTGACATCGGCATTGAATAACCCAGCAAGATCTGGCATGCCGTAAAACAACTAAACGACCAATCTAATAAATTGCTATATAAGATTACTTATGCCGTGTTATTTACCCATAGATGCAGGGACAAATGGATTCATGACTTTTCTTGATATGGTCTGAATTCGAACACTGTTAACTTGTTTTACTTTTCACACCGACATCTATTATTCTATCTCGCAGTTAATGAGGCAATCACTAAAAGGAAATAAACTTTAAATCCATTGAACTTTCTCTTCTTTATTCTCGAAATAAAGCAAAACAAGACAAAAAACAAAAAACAAAACAAAACAAAGAAACAAAAAGAAAAAAAACAAACAAACTAAAAAATCGGGAAACAGTAAACTCCATTGACAGAATTTTATATACTTTTACAGTCTTAATAACAATCATATCTTGAAGCACTTGGACAACTTTGAAAACGATTAACACTTTTTCGTACCAGGCAGCTGGTTTCAGAGGATCTACAGACTATAGAAATATTAATTTCTTTTCAAGTCGTAACATGAACAGAATAATTACCCAGAATCAAAAGTCTGTTGACGTCATTGGTTCACATTTTAATTAAATCTAGTTTATAGAATTTTTCCATTACCATTCTCGGACAAAAACGACATTTCAAGAAATAATGAAAATGTTCTGGTAGAAAATGCTAAATTCTTGCAGGCAATGCTTTCGCGTTGCATGTTCGATCCTCATTGAGCACCCTACTAGTATGTCATTGAGTTTAAATTAAATTGAATATGAGCAGAAGATAACAGCGATATTAGCGGGAAAAAACGAAATCGATAAGTCGAATACAAATTTAAGAATGTATAGCGAATTCCAAATTAGTGTGTCAAATTATGGTAACTAAATATAACTTTTGCCCCGTCGGCAGGGATTAGACTACACCTACTGTATCCCACCAGCAAAAATGGGGTATCCTGGTTTAGACACGAAACTACAACTGCGGGTAAGATTCGAGTTTTGTAGATTTGGAGAGTGTGAAGTTCACCTTCATTGCCATTACATACAATTCCACCCTGATCAAGGTGTTAGTACCTGTTAGGTTTGATTTCGTTGGGTTTTATGGCATATCAATCATTGTAGGTTATTTAATGCCAAATCCTCTTTATACATATATATTGAATATATCTGATTTGGTTTGGTTGGGTTTTATGGCATATCAACCATTGTAGGTTATTTAATGCCAAATCCTCTTCATACATATATATTAAATATATATGATTTGGTTTGGTTGGGTTTTATAGCATATCAACCAGTGTAGGTTATTCAATGCCAAATCCTCTTTATACATATATATTAAATATATGATTTGGTTTGGTTGGGTTTTATGGCATATCAACCAGTGTAGGTTATTTAATGCCAAATCCTCTTTATACATATATATTAAATATATATGATTTGGTTTGGTTGGGTTTTATGGCATATCAACCATTGTAAGTTATTTAATGCCAAATCTTCTTTATACATATACGAGGCA
The DNA here is from genome assembly GCA_963585895.1 of Sepioteuthis lessoniana. NCBI lineage: Eukaryota > Metazoa > Mollusca > Cephalopoda > Myopsida > Loliginidae > Sepioteuthis > Sepioteuthis lessoniana. The sequence continues at coordinate 2,891,822 of OY757935.1, forward strand.
CATTAAATAAGTTTCCAGACTTTTTTCGTATGGGCACTTTTATTGATAGTACACACATGAAACTCTAGTCCCTTCGGAGTAATCCCCTCCGGCTGCAATGCACTTGTAATACCGTTCCAACACCTTCTTCAAGGCCCCATCGAAGTCCTCTTGTGTGACCGTGTCATTGACCTTCGTCACAGCCTCTTTGATCTTCTCAATTGTCTCATAACGACAGCCTCTGAGCTTAGGGAATAGCCAAAAGTCACAGGGAGCAAGGTTTGGACTATAGGAAGGGTGAGTAACTGTCTTGATGCCTATCTTGGTCAAATAGTCTGTAACAAGGATTGAGTTGTGGACTGGTGTATTGTCCTGGTGGAAATGCCACTGACCCGATTGAAAGCGTGTTGGCCTCTTCCGACGGAATCTCTTCCTGAACTCCCTGAAAACCTCAACATAGTATTCCTTGTTGACTGTCTATCCAGTGGGAACCCAGTGCATGTAGATCATGCCAGTACTGTCAAAAAAAAGGGATCATCAAAAGTTTTTAGGTGGATTTGCTCTGTCTGGCCTTCTTGGGTCTGGGAGAGCCAGCATGCTTCCACTGAGAACTCTGTCTCTTGGTCTCTGGGTTATAGCAGTAGATCCAGCCTTCATCGCATGGCATTTTTTCCAAGTTTAAAACACAATTTTATTGCATATCGTTCTTCCTCACGTCCAGATTGCATTTTTGAAATTCACCCGCTATGACAATCAGGATTTAGTAGGGTGTATTCCAATTGCTGCTGTAGCTGTTTATTTGAAGCTGAAATCATAAAAATGTGTCAGTCATCTCATGAGATGTATAGCAATAAGATACTGAATTTTCAAGAGTCTACGACAGTTTTAAATGCCTGTACAAAAAAGTCTGGAAACTTATTGAAAGCCCCACGATGATGCTAAACAAAGAAACAAGAAACATATTTAATAATAATAATAATAATAATAATAATAATAATAATAATAATAATAATAATGCCGACTGATGAATGAAAATCAAAGAAAGCGAAAAGAGAGAAAGGTACTGGCACCTTGCCAGAGGACAAAAATTTTAAATGCCTGTACAAAAGAAGTCTGGAAACATATTGAATGCACCACGTATGTTAAATATATATGATTTTGAAACATTTTGCTGATAACATTTTTAAACGAGTCTGAAGTCATTTTTTCTCACACGGTTAAGTAGTTTCAAGTATTTCTATCTAATACGAATCATTCAATTTGCAATTAATCCTTTGTTTGCACACAGTTAAATGGTTTCAATTATGACTGTAACCATTAAGCATTAGTCATTTGTTTGCACACATTTACATAGATATATGTATATAAACAATTAGTAATTTCATTCTTACTTTTAAAGTGGATGGTTTGTAGGTAACATTTAAAAAGATATTGAGTTTATCTGTTTGCGTACGGTTAAATGGTTTCAAGTATTGTAGTTATTTATATTTTATAGATTGAGATTGGAAACTACGTGGTCACGTGGTATTATCCATACTTTCTATATTATAGAATCTTTGTCAGGACTTTGTCGACCCCTGAGCGTTGCACTGTTTATTCATTCTTATAGGTGACTTTTTTCTTGGTGTTGAAGGGTCTGTATTGAATTTGGCTGAGAGCAGTCTGAATGCACTTTCTGGTCTTTCATTGTTCACTTTGGTGTTCATCTCTATTTATCCTGGTTGGTCAGTGGGAGCTTGAGGTTTTTGTTTGAGTAGTTCTGGCTTTTTGGGAGACAAGTTTTTTAGTCCGTCTTTGACTGTTTTTGGTGGACGGATTGGAGACCAATGTAAGAGCTATTTTGTTGGAGATTTTCTATTTTTAGGAGGAGTGATTCGTGTTTGAGTGGTAGAATTATGTGCATTTTTCTTTGGACTGGATTTCTCTTTATTTGTGACTTATTTCTTTGGACTGGATTTCTCTTTATTTGTGACTTATTTCTTTGGACTGGATTTCTCTATTTGTGACTTATTATCGTCAAGTTTGTGCTTGCTGAAATTCGGCAGAGTGTAGTTTTTTTCAGGTGCTTTTGAAATTTCGGCTTATCATTTGGTTCAATTTGGATCAGTTTCTATACCAGAGCTCTATATTCGTTGACTTGATTGGTTGGATCCATCCTCCGTGCAACAGAGGCCTTAGTGTTTTCTCCTATGTAGAACCTTACTATTTTCCTTGCTTCCTGGAAAGTTATATTCCTCTTGTACTTTACTTCTAATATTTCCTTTTCTTTTTTTATAGACGTCAGAAGATCTTGAGTAAACCGAATGATCTTATCGGCAGTTTGGAATCTAATTTCTTTTATGCCATTTTCTTTCGTGAGGTCCGGGTTCTTTTCACAACACTTGGCATATGTTTCTCGTCCTCAGTTAGCTTCCCTGTGGTGTCCATATTTTTGATATTTGAAGCATCTCAGGGTTTCTGGGGTATATTGTTCAACCCTCTCAAGACAATTGCCGATTTTCACTTCCTTACCAGGATGTAGGCGTTGGTCTTGATTTGCTCTCCGTCATTTCTAATGGTGATTCTTCTTATGTTTGTCACGCCCGGTTTTCCCCAGGGGCTGCCATCATCTCCTTTGCTGTAGCCAAGGCTAACTCCGTACTTCTGCTATCATCTTTGGAAATGTCCAGTCTTTCGTGGGGATATGCCCTGCATTTAGTCGTGTGAAAACTTTTCATCTTGAGGGTGTTTTCAGCCTGCTTTCGGCTGTCCACCTCAAGCAGGTTTCCACCCAGAGTTTTCCTCATGTTTTGGGGATGGGGGTAGCTCTCGTTTCGATGACATTTTCTGTTTTGAAAGAGGAGAATTTAGCCAAGTAGACCTCCTTCAAAGATTCGATGACAATGAATATGGGGAAGTCAGCTGCCTCATTCTTCGATTTTGATTCGGATAAATTTCTTTTAGTTTATATGTTAGAAGACGCCACGAGTGATGTTTATCTTTCACTGATCCTGTGCTTCACTACGGCGTTCCATTTGTGTTGGAATGTATCAAGGGGGAAATCCATTCGCCTTGGTTGAGACGGGGATACACGACCAGTATACTCGAGATCGGAGTAGGTTTTCGAGCCCTTATCAACTTCAGGTTTTCAGTAAACATTACTCATTACCGTGTAATTTAGCAGTGGTCAAATTCCTATTCTCTCATCGCAACTGACCCTCAGCCACCGCCTTCAAGCAATTAAAAAATAAGTGTTCAGCGGAATTTGCTGCAGGAGCAGATTTAAAAATACGGCCGGGATAAAACAATCGCTGGTCTAGTCCAGTAATGGCCCAAGTGGTGTGTTGTAAGTTACTTGACCACTCAGTTGCCTGGCCAAGTACTGCTCAACCATCAGGATCCTGTCATTAAGTCCCTCGGGTCATCACCAAAGGCCAACAGGGTTAATGCTGAATTGAATTATAAATAAAACGAGCAAACATAGAGATAAATAACAGGAGGTGGAGTAGAAGAGATGGTGTCTTTTATGCATGTATATATTTTTGGTTATAAGCAATAATTTACAAAATATGTTTGCCGGTAAATATTAATTTTGTATATGTATAATGAACAATAAGTAGAGTGTTCGCCAATGGTCTGGAAGACCGGGTTTCAATTCCAGGTCAAGCCATACCAAAGACTCGAAAATGGTACTTGATGCCGCCTGGTTTAACACTCAGTATTATAAGGTACAGATCAAGAGTAAAGTGGAGCAATCCAAGAAATGGAGTAGCGCCCACCCCTACTCCTCGGTGTAGTAGCTATTGAAAAGGGAGCCTTCGGGTCACCCTCAACTAAGGTCGCCAACTTTACTTTTACTTACTTGTGTGTCAGTCCTGAAATCCTTTGAGGATATAACTTTGTCATCGTTCGAGAAATTCAGAGTCGATATTATAGTTTAGCAGTCAGAGTGACAGAAAAATACATTAAACCTATTATCAGATTGTTAGTCCTAACTAAGCAATAATACCATGCAATGATTTGACGTCTACAGATTGTTAGTCCTAACTGAGGGGCAAAGAACCTACAAGCGACATTAATATTTGTCGACTTTACCAAGGCTTTCGACTCCATTCACAGAGGAAAGATGGAACAAATCCTACTAGCGTACGGCATACCTAAAGAAACCGTAGCGGCAATAACGATTCTCTATAGAAACACTAAAGTAAAAGTACGATCACCAGATGGAGACACAGAATACTTCGACATTGTAGCAGGAGTACTACAAGGGGACACGCTGGCTCCGTATCTCTTTATCATTTGTCTAGACTACGTACTTAGAACTTCGATTGACAAAATCAAAGAGAATGGCTTCGAACTGACGAAGAAAAGAAGCAGAAGATACCCCGCAAAAACAATTACCGACGCCGACTACGCCGATGACATAGCGATACTGGCAAATACACCTGACCAAGCCGAAACACTTCTGCATAGTTTGGAACGAGCAGCAGCAAGCATAGGCCTCCATGTTAATGCACACAAAACGGAATATATGTGCTATAACCAAACGGGGGACATCTCCACTCTAAAAGGAACCCCTCTTGAACTAGTAGACAAATTCACGTACCTAGGAAGCAGCGTCGAATCAACCGAAAAGGACATCGAAACGAGGTTAACGAAAGCATGGACAGCTATCAATAGGCTATCGACTATATGGAAATCAGACCTAACCGATAAAATGAAACGCAGTTTCTTCCAGGCAGCGGTCACATCGATACTGCTATATGGATGCACTACATGGACGCTAACAAAACGGCTGGAGAAGAAACTAGATGGCAATTACACAAGAATGCTGCGTGCAATCCTGAACAAGTCCTGGCAGCAACACCCCACAAGACACCAACTGTACGGCCACCTGCCCCCTATCACGAAAACTATTCAAGTTAGGCGAACCAGACATGCAGGACATTGCTGGAGAAGCAGAGATGAACTCATAAGAGATGTACTCTTATGGATCCCCACACATGGCCGCGCAAAAGCAGGACGACCAGCACGAACGTACATTCAGCAGCTATGTGAGGATACAGGTTGCTGTCCTGAAGACCTGCCTAGGGCGATGAACGATAGGGAGGAGTGGCGAGAGAGGGTCAGGGATATCCGTGCTGCCAGCACGATATGATGATGATGATGATGATTTTACGTCTGCAGATTGTTAGTTCTAACTAAGCAATAATTCTATGCAATTGAGATCTGGGTTCAATCCCAGGTCGAGTCATACCAAAGACTCAAAAAATGGTACTTGATGCCCCCTTGCTTAACACTCAGCATTATAAGGTACGGATCAAGGGTAAAGTAGAGCAATCCAGGGAAGGAGTAGCGCCCTCCCCTACACCTTGGTGTAGTAGCTATCGAAAAGGAGCCTTCGGGTTACCCTCGACTATGGTCGCCAACTTTACTTTTATTTTACGTCTGCAGATTGTTAGTCCAAACTAAGCAATTATTATATACAATTATTTTACGTCTGCAAATTGTTAGCCCTAACTAAGTAATAATTGCATGCAATTATTTTACGTCTGCAGATTGTTAGTCCTGACTAAGCAATAATGCTATACAATTACTTTACGGTCGTAGATTTTTAGTCATCAATAAGCAGTAATATTATGCAATTATTTTACGTTCGTAGATAGTTTGTCCTTACTAAGCGATAATGTTAGAACAATTATTTTTCATCAGCAGATTGTTAGTCCTAAGTAAACAACAAATGCTATGCAATTATTTGACATTTCCAGATTGTCAGTCCTAACTAAGCAATAGAAGTTCGGCTGAAAAGTTCATAGACTGACCAAGATACTCTCATTATAGTCCCCCTCACTATCCGCTCTCTTCTTCTGCAGTGCTTTGATCCCATTGGTAAAAATGTAATCAACAGCAGATATGACACCTTCATGTGAACTTTTCAGCCTTTGGATTTTTGAGCTCATGAAATTTTTAACCTATGAACAATTCAACTCCCCAACCCTCGTAGGTAATTATTTAACATCACAAATTTGAAGAATTAGTAATTCTTAATTACATTAGAATAATTATTTTATTAATTTGATTTTTTTTCCTTTTGAAGTCGGGAAATATAAAATCTATACGATTAGGTTAGTTTTTCAGTATCATTGCTGCTTCTTGCTTATTATTGCTTTTTGCTAAGTATTGTTCTTTGTCAGAAATTGTTACTTAGCAAATTTAACTGAATATTGTAGCACAGGAGTCATCTTGGTAATTTTGGTAAAAGGCTGATGTTGAAATGAATTATGAATAAAACAAGCAAATATTAAAACAAATAACAAGAGGTTGAATTGAACAGACTGTGTCTTTTTATGCCTTTACATATTTTTGGTAATAAATAATAATTCACGAATATGCTTTCGCATATGTATTATTTTTTGTATGAGGTCCAGTATATAGCTAATGTTTTTTTTTTAATTCTTTTTTTAATTGCTTACTTGCGTGTCGGTCCTGAGTTCCTTTGAGGATCAAACTCTGTTATCATTTGTGAAATTTATAACTGATATTTTCATTTAAGTAGTTGGAGTAGCAGTAAAATATATCAACTTTATACTTTTTCACTACTCTTAAGGCAGGGGACAGCTGGTTTCAGACCCACTAAATTTTCACAGCAAAAAGTTATGTGTTAGGTTTGAATTTCTTTACGGAGAAAACTTGATTATTGTCTTGAAATTTTGGCATTGATATTTTGGTTCATTTGCTGGAGTTACAGGAAAATATTTTAGGTCTGTTCTCTTTGACTATTGAACTTCTACTGGCTTGCAGGGGATCGCTGGAATTCAAACCTACTAGATTTTGGTGGCAAAATAGGGAAAGGTTATTTGGGTCTTAGTCTACATATAAAATTTGATCCCTCTGCATCAAATCTTTAACCGTCTTGTAGAAGACTGGCAAACAGTTATTTGTCATTACTCGCTCTCCTGCCACGTATGATGTATGAGTATTCAACAATCCAGTTAAAGATATGAACCGCTACATTGCCAACACAGGTCATTGGTTTATAGTTGTAAGGATTTTGTAGGACTAGCCATACTTTTGGATGGGCTGACAAAAGAAGAATAGGATACCAGTGTGCCACGGATTCTCTGAACAACACTATTCGGTACTTGTCTTTAATTGGAATCATTTTGAGATGAGGCTTTTAATCTGAGAATTAATTTTTATTTATTGCGGACTTTTCCCCCTCATCTTGGTAGTTTTTGTGTTGTTTCTTCTTTCACTACGTTTCGGCCAAATTTCACCTCTGGCCTTCTTCAGGTAATTTTTCCGCGACCTCAGATAGGAATGCTGAGTCTTGTAACCGTATCCCCAGTAATTACTGCCTTCCATAGTTGTTGTCTATCGCACCACGTTTTTTGACCAAGTAAACCTCTGGCCGGCTTGGGTAGGATTTGAAACCACTATCTTCTGACAATGACAAAAAAAAATCACATGAAGAAGGCCAGAGGTGAAATTTGGCCGAAACGTAGTGAAAGAAGAATCAACACTATTCAGGTTTTGAATTCTTCCTTCTCCTAGATCAGTTACTCTGCCAAGGTTAAAGAGACTAGTCTGATCTACGTTTGTACCCATAGCTGGGAGAAGAGATGTGGTACGATAATGAGCATTCATGTATATATATATATATATATATATACATGTGTGTGAGTCTATGTGTGTTCGTGGATGGGTAGCCAAAGAAGGGATCTTATCTTCAGCATCCTTGACCGGCGTCAGTGTGTCTAGAGGGACACCTTTGTCTACTTTGGCGCCAAGACCACACAAAGAGCTGTGCCCGCGAAAACCTGCGAGGCTGGAAGAGAAGGATGAAGAGAGTCTGTCAGTTAGGGGTGGGACCTCGAAGTGGTCAGTCCGGAGCAGACAAGCAGTCAGACATTTCAGTCAGTTAGGAGTGAGACTCCGAAGCATGGGGTCAAGACATAGACCAATGAAGACGACAGCAGATGAGTCAGCATTTTTGGTAGCTGTGTAGGACTTTCGCATGGTTCTTGTGATGTCCACGAAGATAAATACATAATCATCATCATTATGTCGTGCCGCTAGCACGGATATCCCTGACCCTCTCTCGCCATTTCTCTCTATCGTTCATCGCCTCTGGCAGGTCTTCAGGGCTACATCCCGTATCCTCACATAGCTGCTGAATGTATGTTCGAGCTGGTCGTCCTGCTTTTGCCCGGCCACATGTGGGGGTCCATTGGAGTACATCACTTATGAGCTCGTCCCTGCTTCTCCAGCAGTGTCCTGCATGTCTGGTTCGTCTAACTTGGATAGTTTTCGTGATGGGAGGTAGATGTCCGTATAGTTGGTGCTTTGTGGGGTGTTGCCGCCAGGACTTGTTCAATATTGCTCGAAGCATTCTTGCGTAATTGCCGTCTAGCTTTTGTAATCCTGAATCCATGTTTGGCTGTTTCTTCCTTCCGACTCTGTTTATTATTTCTTAAAGATTGTTGTACAACTTGTGAAATGCCCGCACGGCCGAGTGTGAGAGTTAACAACTGGGTCCACATCACTAGACGAACAGCCAAGCTCACAAAACCGGCCGTTTGTGGGTTATTTCTTTGAGATATAGTTATGTCATTACCAAGGAAAGCAAGCAGTCTCCTCCACAATTTGAAATCGATTCGACAAATCCATTTCATTACAATGATAATTGTTACATCCTAAGCAATTATCAATATAAATTTAAAGCCAGAATTGTTTAAAAGGGAGATTTTTTAAAGAATATCAACGTTAAATCTAAATTATTCAAATATATACATATATTTTACCTTTTTCAAATTGAATTAATTTTTAAAGAATTAGCTGTCAAAATGTAATTCAAATTCAAATTAAAAATTCATTTTGATGAATTTGTTGGCATAGCTGCATCGGGGAAACGAGCCTTGGGGTCTTGTTTAAAATTTTTTTAAAAAATTCACTCGTTTTTATAGAAAGAAATGTCATTTTAAAGCGCGACGGCTGAATAATGATCGGCAAACCGTTAACATTTTTTTTCTTTGTTCTCGTTCGTCCCGTTTTTCTTTCTGTGTGTTCGTCTTCCGTTCGGTGTTGCCGTCTTTCTTTCCATGCGTTCATCTTTTTAAGTGTGCGGGTTTTCTTTCAGTGTGTCCATCCTCCATTCTGTGCGTCAATCTTTCTTTCCACGTGTTCGTCTGGCATTCCGTGTGTCTGTCTTTCTTCACGTGTGTCCATCTTTCATTACATGTGTTCATCTTCCTTTCCGTGTGTCTGTCTTTCTTTACGTGTGTCCATCTCTCTTTCCATGGGTTCGTTTTCCATTCTGTGTGTCTGTCTTTTTTTACGTGTGTCCATCTCTCTTTCCGTGCGTTCGTCTTCTACTCCGTGTGTCTGTCTTTTTACGTGTGTCCATCTTTCATTCTAAGTGATCGTCCTCCAATCGTGTGTTTGTTTTTTTACGTGTGTCCATCTTTCATTCCGAGTGTTCGTCTTCCATTTCAAGTGTTTGTTTTCTTTTCCGCGTGTCTTTCTTTCTTTACATGTGTCCATCTTTCATTCTGAGTGTTCGTCTTCCATTCTGTGTGTGTGTCTTTTTTTTACGTGTGTCAATCTCTCTTTCCGTGTGTTCGTTCTCCATTCCGTGTGTTTGTCTTTTTTTTTACGTGTGTCCATCTTTCATTTCGTGTGTTCGTATTCCTTTCCGTGTGTCTGTCTTCCATTCCATGTATCCATCTTTCATTCTGTGTGTCCCCTCTTTCATTGTGTTTTTTTTCTTCTTATTTTCTGTGTGTCCATTTTCCATTCTTTTTCCTTTCTACTATCCTAACTCCTTCCCAGTCTACCTTATATTTTTGGTTCGGATTCTTATGATGTGACGTAATGATCCGGTCATTCAAAAAGTTAATCCTGTTAATTCAAAGAATCTATGTTTTAATCAAGGAGTTTTTTTTATGAAACTAAATTATAAATTATAAAATAAAAAAAATCATATGGGTTCAGTAAATAATTTTCTCCCTTAAAGAACTGGCATGATATCTGGATTTTATAATTTAAAAAAAAAAAAAATGAAACGCAGTTTCTTCCAAGCAGCGGTCGTGTTGATACTGCTGTATGGATGCACTACATAGATGCTCACTGAACGTATGGAGAAAAAAGTTTGACGGCAATTACACAAGAATGCTGCGAGCAATATTGAACAAGCCTTGGAGCACCTCACAAAGTAGCAGCTGTACGGCCACCAACCATCCATCACGAAAAGTATCAGTTAGACGAACCAGACATGCAGGACACTACTGGAGAATTAGGGAAGAGCTCATAAGAGATGTACTCCTGTGGACCCTTTCACATGGACGAGCAAAGGCAGGATGACCAGCACGAACCTACATACAGCAGCTCTGTGAGGATACGGGATGTAGGCCCGAAGACCTGCCGGAGGGGTGGCGAGAAAGGGTCAAGGATATCCGTGCTGATGGTGTGACATGATGATGATGATGATGACGATAATTTCTGGTGGAACATTATACAATGAAAATGGATATTATTACTTATTATTTATGACCAAACTGTACAGGAAAGAAACTCTATAACCAAAATAATGAATATGTTGCAATTCCCAAATAAGTGCACACATCGGAAAATTCTATATAAGAATATTTTCTTAGCAAACGTTTTTGCAGGGGTGGGGGCTCTATAAGTAAGTAAAATTGGTGACCATAGTCGAGGGCAACCAGAAGGCCCCCTTTTCAATAGCTTCTACACCGAGGTGTAAGGGAGGGCGCTACTCCTTTCCCTGGATTGCTCCACTTTACCCTTGATACGTACCTTATATTGCTGAGTGTTAAGCAAGGAGGTATCAAGTACCATTTTTTGAATCTTTTGTATGACTCGACACCATATAAAAAGCGTTATTCAAAACTTCCGTCAGGAACAATGAAAAGAAAAAATGAATAAGAGAAAAGAAAAGAAAAATAAATAAAAGAAAAGAAAAGAAAAGAAAAGAAAAATGAATAAAAGAAAAGAAAAAGAAAAGAAAAGAAAAAATAAATAAAAGAAAAGAAAAGAAAAAAATAAAGAAAAGAAAAGAAAAAAATAAATAAAAGAAAAGAAAAGAAAAGAATACCATATTATATTATTTCCATTGTGTACATCCTCTGTTATTTATAGAAATAATACGGATTGGCAAAATCTATATATCTGCCGAGATACAATGAATAATTATCTCCCTTAGGGAATTGGCTCGTTTGTTTAGGGCTTTTTAGAATGTCATATGACAGTCTCAGAAACCCATTTTCAATTTCGTCACGATTCTGGTCTTTGACCATAAGAAACGTTTGTGGGGATTAAGAAGAAATGAAAATAAAAAAAAACAAATGCAAAAAGTAACGGTTTCCCAGACGGCTTCTGATAGGATGCGAAATTGGCACATGCCTAGAAAGAGGGACTTCCTGGCGCCAAAGCGAAATTCTTTCTCATTGAGCGTTTACCACTGCGACTGGACGGGCCTTTTTTTCTCGGCTAGAAGTGGGGAGCGCACGTGCTTGCTAAGTCCTAGGGCATAGCGACAGGTTGTGCATCTTATTATTAGTAGCTTCTAGCAAACAAACCAGCGAGACACGATGGATCCTTAAATTTGTAATTGCCGAAAAGGATTCAATAATATACTTCAACGCCTTTCCTGGGAAATGCGACTATTTCTATTGGCTTCGAAAAACATTCTCACTATAGAATAGGTGCACCCCCCCAAAAAGTTGACATGATGACAAACATTCTGACGTGATTTGAACACCTTGACATGATGACAAACATTCTGACGTGATTTGAACACCTTGACATGATGACAAATATTCTGACGTGATTTGAACACCTTGACATGATGACAAAGATTCTGACGTGATTTGAACACCTTGACATGATGACAAACTTTTTGACGTAACTTGCAGAAAAAAGAAAAGCCTCAGTAACTAACTTTATAATTTTGGTTGTTGTTGCTACATTGTTCTGTGTTGATAAAAAAGATGTGACATAAAACGTCAAAAGAACCCCCCCCAAAGAAACCAAACAAGCAAAAAAGGCAAGAGTTTAAAATGCAACCCGCCTTTCAGAAAGTTTACACATAACAACTCTAAAAAAACCTTCATATAGCCCATACTGATGACCCCGACGTGATTTGCAATAATATACAAATTAAAAAGTTCAATAAACAAAAAAAAAAAAAAGAAAAATCACGACCCCTTGAGGATGACCAGAAGATGTGTACTACTACCAATGAGTTAAGTAGAGGAACAAAGTATCAACTCTACACACCAAGTTGTGTTACCATTTTTGTGCCACTAGTTAAAAGTAACTGACTATTGAAAAATACTCTACAAGCAAGCGAATTCAACAAAACAACAATGAAAAAAGAAAAACAATGAACAAAAACGACATAAAAACGTCAAGAAAATGAAAGAGATATTTAACCCTCCTCTCAGTAGGACAGTTACAAACTACTTAAAAATATTTTTAAAAAACCCGAAAATTCTTCATACCGAAAGGATTCTTATATTCAACCACATGGATAAAAGAAAATAAGAAAAAAAAAAGAGCAAAAACAACATAAAAAAGTTAGATACTTCACCTTCCTTCAGAAGGACAGTTACATTCAACTTAGGCTTCATACTAAAAAACGGGATACATTGAAAAAACTCCAACAACCAACTAGCTTCGTGCCTCAGGTCGATGTTAACCGTTTCAATGCGAAACACTGTCAACATGAATTCACCTGTGACATGTTTCATCTCATTTCAAGTTAGCCTTTTGTTATTTGGTACCCTTTCTACATACTGCATTTTCATGTAACAATATCTGAATAATTCTAGCAATAATGACACGTTGGTGTATTCTTTCAATGCCCCTTGTATGCAAGTGCATATTTGAACATTAAATGCTTTCATATGGGAAATGGTGTTTTTGTTTTTCATTCCGTTTTGCTCGGTGGTAGTATATCATAGATATACTAAGGCTAATATTGATACTTGCTTAGTGGAAACTTGACTAAATATCTTCCCTACCATCAAGCATTCCAATAATTCATAAGAAATAAAAAAGTATTTTGACATATTTATGTAACTTTGAATTGACATGTTTACAATAACCAACCGAATAATCGCCTTACGGACAGAGAACATTAAGTTGTTATAAATGTTCTCTTACCGCTGTAAAATTTCTGTATACAAAGTATTTTCCACAAAACATCTATTTTCTTCTTTTATCATTATGCTAAGTCCATTTGGATATCCTACTCTCAGCATAACGTGATTTATTTTAGACAAAAAAAAAAAAAAAAAGAAAAATGAATCTATATATTGATGTCCAAAAATTGAATTTCCCCCTTTGTTCCAATAATGTTACGACAAATATAAACACTGTGGCTGCTTCTCGCCACTGAACGAGCATTTTTGAGTCTCCCACAATAACGCACATGGTGATTGACCTACTGGCCTCTTCCTGTCAGTTACATCCGCTATAGCCGGGCGGGGGTGGAGAGACCACCGTATTACATTTTCTACTCTGGTCATGGCTGGCGATGTGAAAAGAATTCATAGTTCTTTATGCAGAATTTTTATTACTGAAAAGTAGACCTTTTTATTTAGGGTTCGTTGATATTCATGGTGTAAAATCAAACAGTTTTTTTTAAAAGGAAGTAAGATACGAGGTGCATACAATAAGTTTCCAGACTTTTTTCGTATGGGCACTTTTATTGATAGTACACACATGAAACTCTAGTCCCCTTCGAAGTAATCTCCGGCTGCAATGCACTTGCACCGTTCCAACAACTTCTGCAAGGCCCTCGGAAGTCCTCTTCTGTGAGCGTGTCAATGACCTTCGTCACAGCCTCTTTCATCTCCTCAATTGTCTCATAATGACAGAGGAGTAAGACCCCCCCACGAGTGTTCTGAATATGACACTAAACAATCTGATGATGAGGTTCCAGTGATGATGGAGCTTTGGGGAATGCGGAGTACCCCTTCATTGCCATCGCTCCCAGGTTCAGTCTGGCCCGGAGTGGTAGCACCTGATAGGGCCCTATCTATAGGTTAAATAGAACTAACAGCATACTTTTGCTAAACTGAATTGTTTAAGGAAACTGAATAGCTTTAAATGGAAATGTTTTTGACAATTAAACCGTACTTATATTTAAACTGCGTGCTTATGCTTAACTGAATTATTTGAAATAGAACTGTTTTTCGACATGAAAACTGTATTTACACTTAACTGAATTGTTACATATAACTGCTTGAATAGTTTGAAATAGAAATGTTTTTGACAATTAAACTGTGTACTTATGCTAAAGTGAATTGTTTTAAATAGAACAGATTATTTACATAAAAAAAGATTTGGCGTTAAATATCCTACAAAGGTTTATATGCCATAAAACCCACCAAACCAACCATCTTGTACTTTTGCCCCTACACCACGGAGATCCCCACCCAACTGTACGTGGAGTTGGGGATAAAAATAACCAAACATCTTCAATATTTTAGGATCCATCATCAAAATCAGTCTTTGATGTCTCCAGTCCACTTTGTGAATAGTCCAATCGTCTGGATCTGTAGAATACACCAACTGAATCTCTGCAGTTTATCTACAGTTTATCACTGTGGTAAATTTCTAGATTTTAACATTGCCGTATAAGTCGACCACTTGTTTTTTAAGAGAATATTTCTGGCTGAAAAGGTCGACTTGTACAACGTAATTACGGTTATAACAAAATTGGATTAATTTGTAAATGCTCGTTTATAATCATAACTAAATTTTCAATCTTTCATAGCAATTATTTTTTAATTTGACGTTTTTATTTGTCTATAACAATCATTTATTTACACACAGAAACATTGTATCAATTGTTTGATAGCTTGAGTAATTTTAACGATATATAAACCTGTCTGAGGTTATGTAATGTAATCATGTTCTGTTGCATCCTGTATAAGCAATTGTTGTATTTTGACCTTCGACCCGGCCAAAAATGCCATTCAGAGTGATGAACCGGAAGGAAGTGGCACATTCTAATCGTAGTTATGAGAGGAAATCGCGTGGGCGGAAATTGGCTGAGGTAAAAAAATCCCATGATACTCTCATAGAGAGTATCGAAAGAGAGTGACCTCTGAACTGCATGACAGTTATTTCCGCTTGATGACGATCAAACATGCGATTTCAAAGATTGAGTAGGTGACTGAGTGGGCGTTGAACTATAATATAACTCAGTCAAGACAGAAGTCAGACAGTTCCAGTTCCAGTAGAGTTGGAGACGGAGATAGACGAGTTGTGGTAGGGAAAGCCACATCAGGCCGAAGGGGCCTTGGGGCCCCCTGAAGAGTTACAGTTAGAGATCGGACGGAGTTATAGACGAGATGTGGTAGAGAAAGCCAGCAGAGTGAGCCCCCGGGCCTCCGGTTGAGCAGCCCTGGAGAACGAGAAAGACACAACGCTGATGGCTATAAGAGTGGGGTCAAAATATTGCAGTTTCTGTTCGGTCTCCAGCTGCCTCTCACAGTAAAACCCCACACAACCCTTTAGAACCCTTGCAATAAAGTGAGAGGTAAATATTTTTTTAAAGAAGTCTTCCTGCGTCTTTATTATTGTGTCGTTATGATGCCGTAGATGACGATATAACACAATCCTAGTTCCCTCGAAACGTCGGCATTGTCTTTATGGCGCTTAAACACTGAAGACGAATTGCTGGTGTCAACAGGTTTTATTCACCGTAGAAAAGTGGGAAAACTGAAATGGAGAAATACATTTCAGAAATAGGATTGAAAAAGAAACAATACAGCGAATAAATAAGTCCGTTGTGGGTTTAGTTTAAGTTCTAACGCTTTCATGAATAGTCTAACACAGTATCGTTTGAAGGCCTTAAATATAGAGACATAACTAAGGCGAAAATAAAGTAATAGTTACTGAATTAACAGGGCTTCTGCAAAAAAAAAAAAAAAAAAGAAGCAGAATTAAAGGAGAAATACGACTGACATGAGACAGGCACTACATTTAAAGGAATAAACATTGTATTGTCACCGCGTGGTTACAGAGAAAAAGGTACTTGCCTAAAGATCCATAAGAATATGGCATTGCCATAAATTATGAGATAAAGTTGTCGTGACGCTAATTCATAATGACTCAATTAAAAGCTCTAACCGTTTCGGTCCGTATTAGAAAGTTAATTCGAAGAAGGCGAAATCTACGTGTTGTCTGATTCAGATCTGGGAGGAATAGAACGAAACCAGAAGTCTCCTAGACCTGTGACAATTTAAGGGATAGTGCTACTGCTAAAAAAGGGCCGCTAGGTTGAGGTAATTTTTAAGGGATCTTAAGTTGTTATGCGTAACACAATACGTTCATTGTACATCTATATGGATATTTTTGTGTACTTGTTTCTTCAGAGTTTGTTTGCACACATTTATATGATATCAAGTATTCCTATCTAATACAAATAATTTGCACACAGTTGTATGGTTTCAGGTATTCCTATCTAATACTAATGATTATATGGTTTCAAATAATTATTTCTATCTAATAATATTCGTTTGTTTGCACACACCGTTATATGGTTCAAGTAACTCATAATAATCTTTAGTAAACAATTGAGGTTCAAGTAACCATTCTTAATATAAACACTTTTCAGTTATATGGCATTCTGTATTTCAATCAAATATGAATGAAATTTAAACAAATATATTTGACCCATAGAATACCTAAAAATACTACCATTTCGGATCACAGTGGGCCTAGGAGTAATGGCAGTGAAGAGGTACTTCACACTCCTCTGGTCTCCGGAACTGGAGTCTAATAATCAGATGCTGTTTAGGGTCATACCCAAGACACCCATTTTTTTGTGGGGAGGTCTTACTCCTCTGAAGAGTATACAGTCAGAGTACACCAAGAGTACGCCAACAGAGTACTGCAGGGTAGAAAGTATTCATATCTAATACAAATAATTTGTACACTGCTATGAGTAGAGTGTTCGCCAATGGTCCGGGAGACCGGGGTTCGATTCTAGGTCGAGTCATACCAAAGACTCAAAAAACGGTACTTGATGCCTACTTATTTAACACTCAGCATTATAAGGTAAGGATCAAGGGTAAAGTGGATCAATCCAGGGAATGGAGTTGGGCCCTCCCCAACACCTCGGTGTAGTAGCTATTGAAAAGGGAGCCTTTGGGTCACCCACGACTAAGGTCGCCAACTTTACTTTATATGATTTCACTTATTCCTATATTTGACCCATAGAGAGGATTCTAAAAGAAGCGCTCGTGGTGTAATGTTTATCGTCACAGGAAATGGACACGCCGATCCGATTTCAAATCCCAGATGAGGTGGTTCACATTTCACATAGCGATAATATCCCTAGGAAAGTTATGCACCTAATTATTTTTTCTCCAGGGTAAATAGTAGGGCAGATTGGGTTCTTTTTCTCTCGGTATAGCAAACGGTCTAGGAGAAGAAAAACTCTGTATTCAAACATATTAAACTCTGCTTAAAAAATTGAACTTGTGTCACATCTTTCTTATGCGAAGGGGTTGGTAGAGGGGACCATAATAGATACTACCGCTCTAGGTAAGATTTGTTTGGTTTGGTTTTATGACATATCAACCATTTTAGGTTATTTAATGCCAATCCTCTTTAAACATATATATATATATATAGGATTTGTAAACACATTTTTTTGATCCTGTTTTCAAACGAGCCTAAGCTCATTCATTTAGACGCAGTTAAATGGTTCCAAATATTGCTATGTATCGCTGACAATTCATTTAAACATGTCATTTGTTTAAACACAGTTAAATCATCAGTTTTATTTCAAACAAATCAATTTAGCATAAGTCATTTGTTTGCACACAACTTAAATATCAAACAGTTCTATTTCCTCCATAGATAGGACCTTATCAGGTGCTGTCACTCCGGGTCAGAGTGGAACTGGGAGTAATGTCCATGAAGGGGCACTCCACATTCCCCAAACTTCAAGTCTGGAGTCTCAACATCAGATGCAACATAATATCATACAGAGGTGATGAAATTATTTGGTTTTTTTTTGTTTAATGGCATATCATCCTTCATGGAGTCATTTTATGCCTAATCTCTCTTCGTAGAAGATCAGTAGTGGTACTATTTAACTCATAGCTAGGAGGGAAATGGGATGTGTAAATTGGTAGCATTCAAAATTGTCACTTGAAACCATAATTGTTTACATAGCATTCTTATTATTAGTTATGTGAAACCATATAATTGTGTGCAAGAATACTTGAAGCCATGTAACTGTGTACAAATTGTTAGTATTTGACTGGAATACTTGAGATCCTGTAACTGTGTGCAAATTATTTGTATTAGATAGGAATACTTGAAACCATGTCACTTTGTGCTAATTGTTGGAATTAGATTGGAATACTTGAAGCCATGCAACTGTGTGAAAAGAAAGGGGAGAGTCTTCATGAAAGTGTTTTTTCTCCTCTTCAGTGATGGTCATTTGTCTCACTAAGCCGAAGACAACACACAACTAGTAAAAAAAAACTTTCATATATAAAGAGACAGAATGAAGGTAGCAGAAAAAACATAATCCAAATAGGTGAATATATTATGATGTAAAGTCGACGTTAACGTTTCGGTTTCAGTAACCATCAACAGGACTTCGATATCAAAATAGTTAAAAGAGTTAAAAATAGTTAAAGAGACAGAATAATATGTGACAGGTTGTACTGGGTTTCATGGTTCCCACAGCAAGTAACAATAAATGACCTGACCATATTTGATACACATTCATATACACATCTTTAAAGACGAACTTAGGGTAACGGTTATTTTCGTAGGAAATGAAATTGGCGATTCGAGTTCAAATCCTGAACGAAGCTATTTGCGTTTCATTAAGGAAAAGGCATGAATCCATTTGTTCTTGCTCACCTATGAGGGAAAAAGAAAGAAAGACTCGGCTCTTTAACCTTGTTAAGGCAACCAGTCTATGAAATGGAAAACTTTAAATTCAAGCCAGCTGTACTCCTCTTGAAATTGACTTGGAGTCACAACCTGTGGAAGAGTTGGAAACGGATATACATACATAATTCAAAACAGTGATAGCAAAATTTCCGGGGTGTTATGGAATGAACAATTTTTTGTTGTTGTGAAGGTTGGACTTTTTTAGGGGTTTCGATATTTTCCTATGAAAATGAAGAGACATTTCTCTCTGTGAAATACGGTTTTGAAACTCACGAAGAAAGACGACCTGAATTTTAAACATCATCATCATCATGTTGTGCCACAGACACGGATATCCCCGACCCTCTCTCGCCACTTCTCCCTATCGTTCATCGCCTCTGGCAGGTCTTCTGGGCTACATCCTGTATCCTCACAGAGCTGCTGAATGTATGTTCGTGCTGGTCGTCCTGCTTTTGCCTGGCCATATGTGGGAGTCCATAGGAGTATATCACTTATGAGCTCGTCCCTGCTTCTCCAGCAGTGTCCTGCATGTCTGGTTCGTCTAACTTTGATAGTTTTCGTGATAGGTGGCCGTATAGTTGGTGTCTTGTGGGGTGTTGCCGCCAGGACTTGTTCAACATTGCTCGCAGCATTCTTGTGTAATTGCCGTCTAACTTCTTCTCCAGCCGTTTTGTCAGCGTCCATGTAGTGCATCCATACAGCAGTATCGATACGACAGCTGCCTGGAATAAACTGCGTTTCATTTTATCGGTTAGGTCTGATTTCTATATGATCGATAGCCTATTGATAGCTGTCCATGCCTTCGTTAGCCGCGTGTCGATGTCCTTTTCGGTTGATTCGACGCTGCTTCCTAGGTAAGTGAATTTGTCTACTAGTTTAAGAGGGGTTCCGTCTAGTGTGGAGATGTCACCTGTTTGATTATAGCACATATATTCCGTTTTGTGTGCATTGACAAGGAGGCCTATGCCTGCGGCTGCTCTTTCCAAACTATGCAGTAGTGTTTCGGCTTGGTTGGGTGTATTTGCCAGTATCGCTATGTCGTCGGCGTAGTCGGCGTCGGTAATTGTTTTTGCGGGGTACTTTCTGCTTCTTTTCTTTGTCAGCTCGAAGCTGTTTTCTCTGATTTTATCAATCGATGTTCTAAGCACGTAATATAGACAGATGATAAAGAGGTACGGAGCCAGCGTGTCCCCTTGTAGTACTCCTGCTACAATGTCGAAGTATTCTGTGTCTCCATCTGGTGAACGTACTTTCACTTTGGTGTTTCTATAGAGAATCGTTATTGCTGCTACGGTTTCTTTCGGTATGCCGTATGCTAGTAGGATTTGTTCCATCTTTCCTCTGTGAATGGAATCGAAGGCCTTGGTAAAGTCGACAAATATTAATGTCTCTTGTAGGTTTTTTGCCCGGACAGCTTCAAGGAATCCGGAAACCAAATTGTAAACGCATGTCTGTGATTATACTGCGACGGAGGTTTTATAAATTTAAAATTATTAAAAGTAATAATTGACAAATTTTCGTCTAAAAACTTAAATCTAAGAACGAAATAATCTTTTGATTGAATTTAATGCATAAACTCGATTACTTTACCGATTTCAAATAATTAATCGATAGGACGAAATTCAATAAAAGTCGAAATGTATTGATTTTTTTGAAATTTTAAATTAACTTGACTGAAACGGAGTGGAATGGTTTGGATCAGCGTTCAATTCCTTTGAAAACTTTCCTTTCTATCCAAATAGAATCAGTAATTAAATAAGGCAATGAAAACTAATTTGAAATTCAGGACGAATTAGACGATCCGTGAACCGGTTGGGTTCCAGTTGTAACAGCGCTCCTATTCAGGAAGAGATGAAGTATTCTAATTAGCATTTCACAATTTTCTCCATTGTATTGAGACTTTGGATTAATAAAACATGACGTTCAGCGTGAACTCAGACCCCACAAAATTATCAATTGCAAATTCGACAGGAAATTACTTTATCTTTTTTAATAACACTTGTTAAATAGAAGCACATCTATATCATCGGGGACTGCCATTACAACTAAAAACTGAACAGTTCATTAGTCCATTATAATCTCTCTTTCCCCCTTCTCTCTCTCTCTCTATATATATATATATATATATGTACATGAGAAATCAACTAATCCATACCAAATAAAAGGGTTAATATTTATGCCAAAAATATACTCGCGAAAGCTGTAATTTTTGTATGTTGATTTTTTAATCTACAGACTGATACCTGCTAGTTTTAAAGTTTCATTAAGAATTTGCAGACGACAATATTTGACTCGCCGCGAAAAATTTGAAGGATCAAAATCCAAAATAATTCAAGAAATTCTTTTCTTCCTCGAAAAAAATAATACTTCCTCAATAAGTAGGGAATACGAGGTGCATGCGATAAGTTTCCAGACTTTTTTCGTATGGGCACTTTTATTGATAGTACACACATGAAACTCTAGTCCCCTTGCAAGTATTCTCCCCCGGCTACAATGCACTTGTTGTACCGTTCCAACAACTCCTGGAAGGCTCTATGGAAGTCCTATTGTGTGAGCATGTCAATGACCTTCGTCACAGCCGCTTTCATCTTCTCATTTGTCTCATACCGACAGTCTCTGAGCTAAGGGAATAATCAAAAGTCACAAGGAGTAAGGTCTGGACCATAGGGAGGCTGAGAAACTGTCTTGATACCCATCTTGGTCAAATAATCTGTGACATGGATGGAGTTGTCGACTGGTGTATTATCCTGGTGGAAATGTCACTGACCCGATTTGAAGAGTGCTGGCCTCTTCTGACAGATTCTCTTCCTGAACTCCCTTAAAACCTCAACATTGTAACCCTAACCCTAACCATTTGGCCAATCAACTCTGGTGTATTGACTTCCTTACTCCTTCCACACCTCTCATCATTCCTCAGAGACTCCCTGCCTTCCTTGAATCTTTTATGCCACTCCAAAACTGATGCTTGATTCATGCAAGATGGCCGAAAAGCTGTCTGAAGCATTCCATATGTTTCTGTGGCATTTTTTCCAAGTTTAAAACACAATTTTATTGCATATCGTTCTTCTAATGTGTCAGATTGCATTTTTGAAATTCACCAGCTGTGACAATCAGGCTTTAGTAGGGTGTATTCCAATTGCTGCTGTAGCAGTTCATTTGAAGCTGAAACCATAAAAATTGGTTAGTCACCTCATAAGATTTTAGTTGTCTAAATTTCTGAGACGAAGCTTGTTGATTTTTATCATTAAGAGTTTTCGGACAATTGTCTTCTTCTTTATTGCTATTTTCAGAACGTTTCAGCCGGTATGTCCTCCGGCCTTCTTCATGTGTTTGCCGAACTCGGGAACCTTCACGGAACTTCGAACTACGTCCTTTATTGAAACCACGGGGGTCGCCTGTTCTGATTCCGTTAGCCATCATCATCATCATCATCATCATCATGTCGCGCTGGTAGCGCGGATATCCCTGACCCTCTCTCGCCACTCCTCCCTATCGTTCATCGTCCTAGGCAGGTCTTCAGGAAAACATCCCGTATCCTCACATAGCTGCTGAATGTATGTTCGTGCTGGTTGTCCTGCTTTTGCACGGCCATGTGTGGGGGGCCATAAGAGTACATCTCTTATGAGTTCGTCCCTGCTTTTCCAGCAGTGTCCTGCATGTCTGGTTCGTCTAACTTGAATAGTTTTCGTGATAGGAGGCAGGTTGCCGTACAGTTGGTGTCTTGTGGGGTGTTGCCGCCAGGACTTGTTTAAGATTGCACGCAGCATTCTTGTGTAATTGCCGTCTAGCTTCTTCTCGAGTCGTTTTGTTAGAGTCCATGTAGTGCACCCATATAGCAGTATCGATGTGACCGCTGCCTGGAATAAACTGCGTTTCATTTTATCGGTTAGGTCTGATTTCCATATAATCGATAGCCTATTGATAGCTGTCCATGCTTTCGTTAACCTCGTATCGATGTCCTTTTCGGTTGATTCGATGCTGCTTCCTAGGTAAGTGAATTTGTCTACTAGTTTAAGAGGGGTTCCGTCTAGAGTGGAGATGTCCCCCTTTTGATTATAGCACATATATTCCGTTTTGTGTGCATTAACATAGAGGCCTATGCCTGCGGCTGCTCTTTCCAAACTATGCAGTAGTGTTTCGGCTTGGTCGGGTGTATTTGCCAGTATAGCTATGTCATCGGCGTAGTCGGCGTCGGTAATTGTTTTTGCGGGGTACTTTCTGCTCCTTTTCTTCGTCAGCTTGAAGCCATTCTCTCTGATTTTGTCAATCGATGTTCTAAGTATGTAGTCTAGACAAATGATAAAGAGGTACGGGGCCAGCGTGTCCCCTTGTAGTACTCCTGCAACAATGTCGAAGTATTCTGTGTCTCCATCTGGTGATCGTACTTTTACTTTGGTGTTTCTATAGAGAATCGTTATTGCTGCTACGGTTTCTTTCGGTATGCCGTATGCTAGTAGGATTTGTTCCATCTTTCCTCTGTGAATGGAATCGAAGGCCTTGGTAAAGTCGACAAATATTAATGTCGCTTGAAGGTTTTTTGCCCGTACACATTCAAGGATTCTACGGATAGTTAATATTTGTGAGGTCGTGGATCTATTTCTTCGGAAGCCATTTTGTTTTTTCCTAAGTATGTTGTCGATTTTGAGTTCTATGCGGTTTCGTAGTAGGGCATTGTAGATTTTGGTTGCTATGGATGTAAGTGTTATGCCTCGGTAGTTTTTGGCTAATCCGAGGTCCTCCTTTTTAGGGAAGGGGAGTATGCATCCCTTCATCCATCTATCTATCGGATTTTGATTGTATACTGCGTTGCAGTGTCGGAGCAGTATGTCGTCGAATTATCTGGTCTTCAATACTTCTGGGGGAATCTCGTTCAGCCCTGCAGCTTTCCTATTTTTAATTTTTCTGAGAACCGAGTCGAGTTCTTGTGTGAACGGTCCTAGTTTAATGTCTAATTGTTAACTAATTATTCTGGTGATTGGTTCATGTGTTATTTTCGGTGGGTTTCCTAAAAGGTTTTCGAAGTGCTGTTTCCACAGTTTTATTCTTTCTTGTTGGTTTGCTGCTTTCAGTTTTGCTTTGGCTGTGCTCTTTCTTCTACTCACTTCGTTTATTGTTTGCCAGGCTATCCTAGATTGTCTATCTTCCACCGAGTCTCTAATCTTATCTATCTGATTTTGAATGTATTCTGTCTGTTCCTTTATATATATGCCTGCTAATTGATATTGTGTCGTTTTTAGTTTTAAGGCATTTGTGTTTGTTGGTTTTTTTCGATAGTTTTTGGAGGCTGTTTTCACTAGTGCACGTTTTTCTCTCACCGCTAAAGTTTCCTATGGGACTCTATATTTAGTTTTGAGTTTTGTTGGAATGCATTTCGCTGCTGCCTCGAGGTGCGCATTGACGAAATTTTCATATTCGTCGTTTGGTGTACTTTTTTCCGTCTTTTCTTGTAGTGTTTCGAATCTGTTTCTTAATTCTAATACGTATTTATCTCTTATATCTCTGTTGTTTAACAGGGCCCAGTCATAGTGTTTGGTGGTCGCTGTTCGTTTGGTGTTTTTTCGTAGGCTTAGCCGTATTTTCGCCATGACTATTCGGTGATCGTTGGACACACCCCCGAAAGAGGAGTATGCCTCGCAGTTCATTGCACTATTTTTCCATTTCTTGTTTATAAGGACGTAGTCTATCTGAGCTTTAGTATTGTTCGCGTACGTGTATGTCCATAGTTTGCCCTCCCTTTTTTGGTAGTTTGTATTGAGGCATGTTAATCTATTTTCTATCATGAAATCTGTTAGATGTTGCCCATTCCTATTTGACGTGTTGTGGAGGCTGTATTTGTTGTTTCCGTTTTTCCCGATTTGGACATTCATGTCTCCGCCAATGACTAACATGTTGTGTTTCGGGATGCTACGCACTAATGAGGATAACTCATTGTAGAAGGTGACTAGTTCAGTTTCTTCACTAACATTGGTAGGGCTGTAGCAGGAGATAATTGTTGCTCTGGGGTTGCCGTTAAAAGTAGCTGCCATCATTCTAGGTTGTATTTTCTCAATGCTATTTAGCGTTTTTAATGCAATCCTACCCCTCCTACTGCGTTTTTAATGCAATCCTACCCCTCCTACTGCGTTTTTAATGCAATCCTACCCCTCCTACTGCGTTTTTAATGCAATCCTACCCCTCCTACTGCGTTTTTAATGCAATCCTACCCCTCCTACTGCGGCGTTGACAGTGTTTTTCCATGCCGATACAGTGACGAGCGACCATCCATTGCCAGTTTCGTGATATTTGATATCTTCGGTGTGCGTGCATCTGTGTTCTTGTATGCATATTATGTCAATCTTATGTTCTACGGCCGCTGCGATTAGCTCTGGTAGTTGTCCTATTCTATTTAAGGTTCTTACGTTAAATGTCGCTATTTGTAGTGTTTGCTTGCATTTTAGTAGTTTTGGTCGTTTGAGCTCTGTAGCTGATTTTTCGAACACTGAGGCCAGGGCTCCAACCTCAGCAGGACGCGCCCCTTTTTTACCCGCGCGTAGAGCGATGCGGTTTGTGTATGTGGTTTGAGTGTGGGTCATGGTTATCTTTCGATGGCTGTTTTATTCTCTTCTATAGAAGCCACTCTTATAGAGGAGCAGCAGCAGTTCCCCGATCGAACTAACGATCCTGAGCGTAAAGTCGTCAAACTCACGTCCAGGGCCCGTTTAGGTATTGAGTTTGGTCGTCAATGGGTTTATTCAAATACCTTTACGTACATCATGCTGCTTCCCATGTGTACGTAAAAAATAAAAAAATAAAAAAAGGGGGGGGTTCTTTTTCTTAAGTTTTAACTTAGTTAAAGTCCAAGATTAAGGTACTTTCGTCAGACTTTTGCTGGTACTGATTTTTTTTTTTCTGCGGTATTCGGACATTTTCCTAGACTTTTTAGTTGTTCTTCTATACTACCGTTGGGAGCCGGGGAGGCGTTAGGAATTATAGAGTTTTTACAAAAGTTTTTTTTTTTTAACCGGGTACAAGTGTTAAGTATTCCTGTATTGTTACTCGCCTGTAGTGAGGATTGAACCTGCAACCTCCAGATGATTGTCTCCTTAGAAGCTTAGGGAAACAACGCCTATAACCGTTACTCTATGTGTCCTGCTGGACAAGTCCCAAAAATTCACTCTGAATTGTCCAGCAGGACACATGGCGTAACGGTTATAGGCGTTGTTTCCCTAAGCTTCTCTAAGCCCGTGGTTTCAATAAAGGACGAAGTTCGAAGTTCCGTGAAGGTTCCCGAGTTCGACAAACACCTGAAGAAGGCCGGAGGACATATCGGCCAAAACGAGAGCCTATCGATAGCTGTCCATGCTTTCGTTAGCCGTGTGTCGATGTCTTAATAATATATATAAAAGACAATTTTGTTGCAACTCAATATTTTATTTTTTTACTTTTATTATTTGTTAACTTTTGTTGACGTTTCGTTTCACTTCAAAATTTCCTTCGCTGCCCTCCAGTACGGACTCGGTAAGCGTACCCACTGATAAACTCAATACCACCCCAACTGCAAAATAATATTGCCCAGTCGGCTGGGGCTGTAGAATACAGCGACTGCTTTTCTGCTGAGGGGTAAGACCCCCACCCAACGAGTGTCCTAGATATGTCACAAAAAAATATGATGATGAGGTTCCGGTAATGCTGGAGCTTTGAGGAATGCGGAGTACCCTTTCATTGCCATTGCTCCCAGGTCCACCCTGGTCCGGAGTGTTAACACCTGATAGGATCCGATCTATGGGTCAAATAGAACTAATCTGTGTACTTAAGCTAAACTGAATTGCTTGAAATAGGACTGCTTTGACATTTAAACTGCGTATATATGTATACTGAATTGTTTAAAATAGAACTGTTTTTGACATTTAACTGTGTGTAAACAAAAACCATACTTATACTAAACTGAATTGTTTAAATTAGAACTGTTTAACCTAACTGAATAGTTTGAAATAGAAATGTTTTTGACAATTGATCTGTGTACTTATGCTTAACTGAATTGTTTGAAATAGAACTGTTTATATGAATAAAAGTGGATTTGGCATTAAATAATCTATAAAGGTTGATATGCCATAAAAACAAAACAAACAAACGAAATACAAAATATTGGCGCCTTTGATTTAGAAGAAAATGTACTTTTATAAATAATTCATGGATGATACAGTAATGCTTAATAATATCCGTTTTGATTTTATTATCATATTTACCCAACCCCTCCGCTCGGGCAGGATATGACACAAGGTCAATTTTTAAATAGAGTTTAACAGGTTTGAATTCAGAGTTTTCCTTCTCCTAGACTAGTTGCCTCACAAAGGCTGAGGAACCTAGTCTGTCCTACTATTTGCCCTTAGCTGGAGGGAGAATAATTGGATTCATAGCTTTCCCAAGGGTATTAGTGCTATGTGAAATGCAATCAGTCTCGTCCAGGATTTGAACTCACGTCGCCGTGTCCATTTCCTACGACGATAACCATTACACCACCATTTTTTGATTTTATTATGACCCACAAGAAATAATGAAATCCTGATATTTGGTTAAGAAGAAAATGAATTTTTTTATAAAAATCGTTTGCGTGGTACTATTATATAGTACGATTATCGATACTGTAACAATGATAACCTAATTCGATAATTTCGTTTGTAAAAATTCACTTTATGAATTCGAGCAAGCCTCGTTTTGATATCAGAAATTACGAAAACAATTCAAATTTTGTAAAATAATTAATGTTTTTTTGTTTGTTTACAAACTAATAAAACGTTAAAACAAAATAATCTTAACGCCCGAAGCATAAATAAGAAAACCTTCATCTAATTTACCATTGAATTTAAGTCAATTGCACAATATCTCGAAGGAGAGTTCTCGAGGCGAGATGGCTGAACTGTGGCATCGAAGTAATCCAGTTCGAACTCAGTTTGCACCATTACATTAACTTTCAGACAATCACCCGTGGGAAAAGTATAAACTGCTATTCTACAAGCATAGCTTTGGAATCAAATAACCCAAGAAGGTTGATATGTCATTAAACAAAGAAACCAGTCCAAACATTATCCCCACAACAGAACAGAACAATCATTTTCTTTAATAAAAATTAATTTTCTTCGAAATCAAATATATTGATAATTATCGATTAATTCAGTGATTCATTTAATTACCATTGCATATAGAGTAAAAAGTTAGAGGGAGTCCTCACGGCATAGTGGCTAGCGTGTTCAACTGCGACATCTTAGTTACCGAGTTCGAACTCCAGTCGCGCTATTACGTTCACTTTCGGGCTAATACGCTTTAGAAAGGTATGGAATCCCTTTTGGGATAAATAACAGCATTTCTGTTCTTCTCAAAGAGAGCTTTGGCATTAAATAACCCACGAAGGTTGTTATGCCTATAAATGTACTTTTACATTAGTAATTCGCTTGCAATGTTCAAATGATCTGAACTTTTGGTATTTCTTTTTTGTTTGTTTTAATGCATGTACTTGTAAATGTACTTTTTGGGAATGCTTGGTGACTGGGAAGATTTTTTTGTTGAATCCCCACTATCCAAGGAATAAAAAAGAAAATTCCGTTTTTGAACATTGTGTAGATATATTTCACTATATATTGTAGCTTAGTCATCGATGGCTACTATGTTGGTGATTGCTTATCATCGGATTGGGAGGGAATTCACAACCCCCTCCACACAATTTGTCTAAGACCTCTGTTTTATTCTGTCTGTTCAGTAGCTGTAGAAATAGGAAGAAACGGGCCAGGTTCTTCGTTCTTCTAGGAACATGACTTCTTGTGTCTTTGATTCGTTCCTCGTTCTCTATTAACGCAAACGTTTGTCTCCTCGTACCCCAGCCGCCAAAAGAGAAAGTTAGGTAGAATCACGAAATTCGTAGTCTTACAGAGTGCAGAAGCAAAATATGCAATAATTTAAAAAAAACATTTTTTTAGTATTAGTTCAATTTAAAAAAAAACAAAAACAAAAACACAAAAAAAAAAGTGATAAATCTAAATTTTTATGATTAGCTCTGTTATTTAAGTACTTTTTATATATCAAATTTCAGCCCAAGAAAAGAAACGACAAAGAATCTATGATTTGGTTAACGCCGAAACCAAGCCAAATTGTCTACCGTATACAAAGCAAAGAAAAATCTTTTTTTTTCTTTTTTTTTTTTTTTTTTTTACAGAAAAAGACCTTTTTAAGGAAAAGGAGAAGTGAAGGATTGGATACAAAACGAAAAGACAGCTTTTTAACTACTTTCGCTAAGGCAATTCTGAAGGACCTAACAACGCCAATAAAAAAGCACGCTAATGAATTGAAAGTCAACGAGAAAACTGTGAAGACAGCAATTAAATAAGATTTAAATCCAGACCTTATCTCCCTTGATTATACACTATACGGGGCGTTTTAGAAAACAAAACAAATGCAACTTCCCATCCAAATATTGGTTCACTTAAGAGGAGGAATGGAATAAAATGTCTGAAGAATTTATTTTGATGGCATGCAAATCGTTTCGAAGACGTTTTAATACAATAATTGAAAAAAAAAAAAATTGTAGCCATATTAAGTAAGTTTACTATTTTGTGTCTTATTTTGTTGTTTATTTTTGAAAATTAAAATCAATTTTGCTTTATAATAGAGTCATTTATTATTATATGAGAATATTCCTGATTTTGTTTCCGCACTTGTGTATTAGGGTTCACAGAACACTTTAATACCACTTCTGCCTCGGTTGGGTAACATCGTTCGGTCAGCCCTCCTCCCATCACTACTTCGGTGGTGACCTCGGCAAGACCCGGTCCATAATACAAGATCAATCATATCTTGTTATACTTAGCCCATTGCATTCATCTTTCCTCCAGTTGCTGCTTTTTTTAAAATAATTATTCGCACTTCAATACAATTTATTTACTATGTTACAAAATTCATTTGTGTTTTTTTTTTATCTTAAGATATCTTCAATTTTATTAATTTAGTCAGTATTTTTTTATACATGGTTCTCTTTTGATAAATCTTGGACTGTCTAGACTATGTGCTTAGGACTTCGATCGACAAAATCAGAGAAAATGGCTTCGAGCTGACTAAGAGAAGAAGCAAAAGGTACCCCGCAAAAACAATCACGGACGCCGACTACGCTGATGACTTGGCGTTACTAGCGAATACGCCTAATCAAGCAGAGACACTACTGCATAGTCTGGAACGAGCCGCAGCTGGCATTGGCCTCCATGTCAATGCAAACAAAACCGAATATATGTGTTACAACCAAACGGGCAACATTGCCACACTAGACGGAGCCTCTCTGAAACTAGTCAACAAATCCACCTACCTAGGAAGCAGCGTCTCATCAACCGAGAAAGACAT
Source organism: Sepioteuthis lessoniana (assembly GCA_963585895.1). Lineage (NCBI taxonomy): Eukaryota > Metazoa > Mollusca > Cephalopoda > Myopsida > Loliginidae > Sepioteuthis > Sepioteuthis lessoniana. The sequence goes on from OY757935.1 coordinate 2,922,095, forward strand.
CGACACACGACTGACGAAGGCATGGACAGCTATCGATAGGCTCTCGATCATATGGAAGTCGGACCTAACTGATAAAATGAAACGCAGTTTCTTCCAGGCAGCGGTTGTGTCGATACTGCTATATGGATGCACCACATGGACGCTTACGAAGCGGCTGGAAAGGAGGCTGGACGGAAATTATACAAGAATGTTGAGAGCAGTATTAAACAAGTCCTGGCGACAACACCCCACGAGACTCCAACTATACGGACACTTGCCCCCCAATACAAAAACTATACAAGTTCGACGAACCAGACACGCAGGACACTGCTGGAGAAGCAAGGACGAGCTCATAAGCGATGTACTCCTGTGGACCCCCACACATGGATGTGCAAGAGTGGGACGACCAGCACGAACCTACATACAGCAGCTGTGTGAGGACACGGGATGTAACCCTGAAGACCTGCCGGAGGCGATGAATGATAGGGAGAAATGGCGAGAGACGGTCAGGGATATCCGCGCAGGCGGCGCGACATGATGATGATGATATTAATATCACCTAAATCGAAAAGTCTGCTCTTAAGTAAAAAAACAAAAAACACCCCCCCCTAAAAACAATGAATTCTTTTCTTCTCGTCAGCTATGTCCAGCGTAGAAAATGGTCTTCCCTACCATCACAAATGACCTCAGGGACAGGTTGTGTTGGATGTAACTGGCAGGAAAAGGTCAATCGCTGTCGAGTTTGCCGTAGGAAACCCCCAAACACATATTCAGTGGCGAGAGGCCATCACTGTATTTATATTTGTCCGATCATTATTGGAACAAAAGGGAAAATTCAATTTTTGGACATCAATATATAGATTCCTTTTTGTTTTTATCTAAAAAAAATATCAAGCTTTACCAAGAGCGGGTAATTCCAGTGGACTTTGTATAATGAAAGAAAGAAGTAAAAAAAAAAGATGTTTTGTGGAAAATATTTTGCATACAGAAATTTTACAGCGGTAAGAGAATATTTATTACAACTTAATGTTCTCTGTCCGTAAGGCGATTATTCGGTTGGATATTGTAAACATGTCAATTCGAAGCTGCATGAATATGTCAAAATATCTCATAAAATGATTACTTTTTTTTTTATTCATATGCTTTTTTTAATCTTATAAATTATTGGAATGCTTGGTGGATGAGAAGATATTTAGTGGAGTCTCCTCTCAGCAAGTATCAGTATTACCATTAGAATATCTGTGATATACTATCACTGAACAAAACGGAAGGAAAGACAAATAAAAATAAACTCAATTACCCATTATTGAACATTTGATATTTTGATTTGCACAATATGCAGCCAAGTTGCATAGGAAGAAAAAAAGACACAAACATGTTTCAATAGCTAGAATTATGCACATATTGTTCCACGAACAAGCAGTATGAAAAACGGGTAACAAATTAGCAAAATGCTTATTTGCTAAGTATTCGTAAGATGGTCACATGTGCAGAAAAGAAGCTGAGAACAGGTTCTGTCATATGATTCTCTACCTGGCCCCAAATGAACAAGCCAATTCTTTAACGGAGATAATTATTCATTGTATCTAACGTAGTATGGATTTTACCGCATCCTTTCACAAGCAATGCTATTTGTACAAACGACAAGAGGGGAAACGAGAGAACCTATATATTGAAATTATTCCTTGTTTTTGTTTATGGTTCTTCACCTATATAGAAGGGGTACAAAATTGCAAAGGGTTTACTTAATAAATATAAGCAAGATGGCCATATGTCTGTACCATTCCCTTGCAAAATCAGAGACAACGTTTCTAATGATCAAAGACTAGAAGCGTGAAGAAATTGAAAATGGATTTCTGAGACTGTCACATGACACCCCACAGCGACCTAAAGAAATAAGCAATTCCCTAAGAGAGATAATTATTCATTGTATCCTGACAGAAATATGGATTTTGTCATAATCGTTTGAGAGCAATACTATTTGTACATAAGACAGAGGAAGTACTCAATAGAAACGATATATGTGGTGCATTCAATAAGTTTCCAGATTTTTTTTGTACAGGCATTTAAAATTGACGTAAACTCTTGAAGATTCAGTATCTTATTGCTATACATCGTATGAGATGACTGACCAATTTTTATGATTTCAGCTTCAAATCAACAGCTAAACAGCAATTGGAATACAACCTATTAAAGCCTGATTGTCACAGCTGGTGAATTTCAAAAATGCAATCTGGACGTGAGGAAGAACGATATGCAATAAAATTCTGTTTTAAACTTGGAAAAATGCCACAGAAACGTATGGAATGTTTCAGACTGTTTTTCGTCCATCTTGCATGAATCTAGCATCAGTTTTTGAGTGGCATAAGAGATTCAAGGAAGGCAGGGAGTGTCTGAGGAATGAGGAATTATGAGAGGTGTGTGAGAAGTAAGCAAGTCAACACACCAGGGTTGATTGACCAAAGAGTTAGGGTTAGAATTAGGTTTACTATGCTGAGGTTTTAAGGGAGTTCAGCAAGAGATTCCTAGGGAAGAGGCCAGCACTCTTCAAATCGGGTCAATGACATTTCCACCAGGACAATGCACCAGTCCACAACTGCATCTTTGTTACAGACTATTTGACCAAGATGGGAATCAAGACAATTCCTCACCCTCCCTATAGTCCAGACCTTGCTCCCTGTGACTTTTGGCTATTCCCTAAGCTCAGAGGCTGTCGTTATGAGACAATTGAGGAGATGAAAGAGGCTGTGACGAAGGTCATTGACAAGCTCACACAAGAGGTTTCGATGGGGCCTTCCAGAAGTTGTTGGAACAGTACAACAAGTACATTGCAGCCGGAGGAGATTACTTCGAAGGGGACTAGAGTTTCCTGTGTGTACTATCAATAAAAGTGCCCATACGAAAAAAGTCTGGAAACTTATTTAATTAGAGCTTTTTTTTATTATTTTGTTCGTGATTTCAGACGGAAGTTTTGAATAGCACTTTTCATACAATATCATCCACAAATAATGTTTCTGTTTATAAAAAATAATTTTCTTCTAAATGAACGAAGGGAAGATTTTATTATTCCTATTGAAACACAGCACAATAAAACTTATATGATTAGTTATTACTTATTGCCAAACTCTACAGCAATGAAACGCTTAAGCCAAAAGTTTGCTTTTAAAATATTCTAATCATATAGAATTTTACCCAGGAGTATTCTTATCTTTAGACTGTTAAATATTGATATTTTTGGTAATACTGTTTAACTGCCGTAGAGTTCGGTAATAAATAATACCTAATGATATCAGATTTTATTGAATAATGCTCCGTTAGAAGTAATAAAATCCTGGAATTTTTGCTTTTGATTAAGATTAACTATTGATTTAATAAATTGCTGGAGGTGTACTTATGGTCGATATTATAACAACATAATACGATGATATGCTATAATAGTTAACATCCGCTTTGATTATTCTACAAGAAATAATGAAATCCTGGTATTTTTGGTTCAAAAGGATATTAAGATTTTACAAAACATAATGTTATATAATTAAATATTTAATTAATTATTTTGGTTAATTATTCTATTTTAATTATAATTATTATAATTTAATTATTTTGGTTAATTATTCTATTTTTAATTGCGTTTTAGCAAAAAACTTTGATTTTGTGGTTGTAAGTTTTTGATTTCTAAAGATCAGGACTTGCGTCGACCTTAATTTGCATTCGCCTGTCAACTCCAGTCAAAATAAAGAGTTGAGAGGTTTGTTTTGAAATCAGCTGTAAGCGATATATTTGAAAAAACTTCTAGATACATATCCGCTGATATTTAGAATGACGTGGTACTAAAAAGTTTTAGTGATTACGTGTGATTAAGACATTAGTCCAGAGAATAATTAGAATAAAATATATAAGAAGATTTCAAAGACGCAGAATCAGTTGAAGTTGCAATTGGACTTGGGGTCAGAAGTTGGAGTTTGAAAAGTGAGAGTCGCAGGTGAGTCAGGCAGCTCCGTTGGGATAGGGATTGGTCGGCGAAAAAGAAATGTCTAAGTCTGTGGTTGTCTATTTCGCCGGCCATGGGTTAAAGTTTCTGTCTATCTAATGGGCTCAAGTAATTCCTTTAATCTATCTCTCTTGTTGCGCGGTTACTGTGAAAAAGAGTTACTCGTAAACTTTCGTATTATGAAACAAGGGTCATTTTTGTATTATTACATGGTGCTGTGTCGGTGAGGTAGCGTTACAATTGTTAGTGCTGTACTTATTTATGGATGATACTGTATATAAGGTTTAGATATTTCAACAAAATATCGGCTGTCCCATGATTTTCAATTCTTTTTGCACGGAATATTTGTTTTTACGTCATTTAATTACCAAAAACCCGATAAGATGGCTAGAGATTGACCTGCATTTCTTGCTTGAGCTTATAACTGTTTGTCTCGACAGTGACATTATCAAAGAAGCCAGACATGGTAGTATTTTTGATTACAGATTAAGATAGCCATACAAAAGATTTGAAGAAGCAGACGAGAAAAATTCCCGCCAGACATTTGATCAACTGTATTTTATTTTCTTATGAAATCAAAAAAGAAAAAAAAAAGTAATAATTAAGTTTTTTTGCTTGTTACAAAATAACTGATAACATCAAGCTTGGCTGTTTAGCGAATTTTTTTTTATATGATTTCGATACTTTTTATTTCATTTTTTTTTATATCCCTGATGGACAGGAACGGAGACAACGAAACGAAACTTAATTTGCTTTTTAAAACGAGCGATCCAATGTCTTCTTCTGTTACTTTGTGCTATTCCTCTTTCAGTTTTAATTTCTTTTTTTCAATCCACTAAAACTTTTGTAGCGATCTTCCAACACATTTCAGTTAATGAGTTTTAAAAAAAAGCAAAAAAAAAAAAAAAAAAAAAGAGAAAATAAAAAATAAGGCAATATCCCCGAAAATAGTAATTAACCAAATTGTGTCTATGTCATTATTAACTAAAATTAGCTTTCTATAGGAACACAATGCCAATAAAAAAATTTGTCTGAATGCGTTTAAGTTTTCTGTAGTATGGCACAAGGTCAATCATTAAATTCTATTGAAATGCTAATTTTTGAATTTGCTTTGTATGACGTAATCATACACAATTATCATACAAACAATTATTTAGCTATATCTTGTCTGGCACAGGGTCATTTATATCACGAACAAGAGTGATAATTAAAATTTGCTTTTTATAGAGCAAAGCCAATAAAATGATCTCCATTGATGGTTTTAGTCTGGTACGAAGACAGAATATTGTTGGATATTGACTTGAAGGCACATTTGACATGTCGATACTGCAGCGGAAGTCGGACACAGGTAACAAAAATAAAAGGAAATACACCTGGTACCTAAAGTAAACAGGATGAAGGTGTTCTACACGGAACTGCCGCGTAAATTGCATGGGTAGCATGCTAGAAGGAAGCGTGATCACATGCATTGTGTGGGTTCCATGGTAGAAGGAAGCGTGATCACGTGCATTGTGTGGGTCCCATGGTAGAAGGAGGCGTGTCTATGTGAACGTATAAGCAGCAGGTTGGAGTAGATGTGACCAATGAGAATTTTCGTGGGCGTTTGGAATATTATATCACCAGGGTGATTTCGACCCGAAAGGCAGAAAGAAGAGGAAAGCGATTCACAGAAGATTCGTACTGTTGGCTTTTGTGTATATGCGGCTCAGCCATCTAAGACTCTCTCTTACTCAACCCTCTCTCTTTCGTACATTTTGTGTAATAAAAAGAAAAGAAAAGAAGCAGATTATATTTTTGTAGATCAGCGTTGTTGACTTTCTCTGCTAAACAACAATATCTCGTCAATAAAAATATCTATTATGATTAACATTGCATGGCGCACAGAGCCAATCCCACATTTGTATATATTTGTTAAGTTTTAGCAAGCTTGGCACAAGGCTAATTATCGCACTCCCTGGAAAAGTTCTTTTTTGATCTCCTTTGTTTAGCACAAGGTCAATCATACCAGTTCCGAGAAAAAATTTAAATTTACTTTATCTGGCACCAGGCCAATTATGTTGTGACCATGATGATAATTAAGATTTGCTTTGTATGGCACAAGGCCAATGATTTCCGTGGACGATTTTAGTCTGGTAAGTAAGATCTGTTTAGTTCAATTTTGTTTTGTTTATTCGTAATTTTTGTTAAGTCATTTTCCGTGGGTATATTTTAAGCCGTTGTATCTCTTGATAGTTTTATTTATTTTAAATCCTTACTTTTCACAGTGACCTGATATTTTTGAAATATGAACGCTGATTTATTGATCAGACGATTAACGCTCCCTCTTACTGTGTATATATAATTTCCTCCTTTATTTTATAATTTGCTAATCATGCATTGGTGATCTAAAGACACTTCTTAACATCTTTTCTGTGACCTGATGATAGTTTATTGAAACCGAAACGTTATAACGTTGACTTTCTTTCATATTAAATTTTTCACTTTGGATTACTTTGTTTTTCAATATTTTTCTCCACATTGTCGGATTAGTACTTCCATATATAAGTAATATATCATATGTAAGAAAATATATCATATATAAGTAATATATCATCCATATCATATATGATATATCATATATAAGTGTTGCGTTCTGGTTAGTGAACGCTTGTAATATTAAATATAGGACAAACCACGATATGAGAGGAAATAGAGATATATTCTCAGGAAAAAGTATATACACTAGAGAGACTATTAGTAGACAAGAACATAGGATTAGTGAACGCTTGTAATATTAAATAAAGGACAAACCACGATATGAGAGGAAATAGAGATATATTCTCAGGAAAAAGTATATGCAATAGAGAGACTATAAGTAGACAAGAACATAGGATTAGTGAATACAGAATAAAGATATAGTCCAACGATAGTATTGGCTTTCGTAATTACAGTAGCAAGTAAGGTGATCTAGTGCGATCTCCAGTCTCCAACGCTCTAATACTACTCCTATAAGAAGCTGCTCTTCACCTTCTAGTCTGCCCTGGTATTAGTAGCTACTGCTATATAGGGCAGATGGACTAGTTCATTGTGTGGAAAAAGGTGGGTGATACCCAACAATAAGTCATATGTATATCATGTATACGTAACTTATTATCTATATAACGGAAATAGTTAAGATCTTTGAGTATTATAGATTAAAAAGGACAAGATTTAAGAAATTCAAGAAATAGGCAATGCAAGGAACTCACTAATAGGCTAACCCATGAGAAAAACAAATTTTTGTTCATAAGAAATGCATTTATATTGAATTTTCTTGAATTTCTTGAATCTGGTCTCTGAATTAATCACAATTATTAGTATATAAAAAAGTAAAATTGAAGTTGGCGGCCGTTGTTTAGGGCGACCCGAAGGCTCCTCTTTCGTTAGCTACAACACCAAGGCGTAGAGGAGGGTGTTACTCATTTCCCTGGAATGCTCCACTTTACCCTTGATCCGTATCTCATAATGCTGTGTGTTAAGCAAAGAAGTGTCAAGGTACCATTTTTTGAATCTTTGCTATGACTCGAGGTGGGATTGAACCCCGGTCTCCCGGACTATTGGGGAACACTCTACTCACTAGGCCAATATAAAGATAGTTATTTGAAGATAAATTAAATTAGGGTTTCAATGAAAGAAAAAAAAGTAGTTACTAACTGTAATGAAAAACGAATGAGGTTGACTTGAAATTCTATTGAAATATAACGCAACTGAGGTCCGTTAGGGTAGAGTTTTTAATATATATATATATATATATATGTGTGTGTGTGTGTGTGTGTGTGTGTGTCTGTGTCTGTGTGGCTGATCCAGGAGGAGACAACTATGGTTGACTTCACTACACCTTGGTGCTAACAGGTAAATGGAATAGGTGGCAAGAAAGAGAAAGAAGAAATTGTGGGTAATCAAACAGGCTACATAAGTTATTTGGGGTTTAGTTGTCAGTACAAATCAAGTAGAGAAGGAAAAAAACAATTAGAAGGAAGGATAGAAAAAAGAGAGGAAGGAAAGGAAGAAGGGAGAAAGAAAAGAAAAAAGAGCGGAAGGAAAGAAGGAAAGAAGCAAAAAGAAAGGAGGAAAGAAAGAAAGAAAGAAAAAATGGAAGAAGGGAAGGAAGCAGATAAGAAGGAGGGAAAGAAAGAAGGAAAGAAGGAAATTAACCAAAGTTAGTATAAGTAATCAGGAATAAAAGAAAGGAGGAAGGAAAGAAAGGAGAAAAGAAGGAAGAGAGAAAATAAAAGAAAGAAAGAAAGAAGAAGAAGAAGGAAGGAAGGAAGGAAGGATGAATGAATGAAGGAATGAAATAAGAAAAGAAGAGAGGGAGAAAAGACGGAAAGAAAGAAAGAAAGAAGGAAAGAAAGAAAGAAAGAAGGAAAGAAAGAAAGGAGGAAAGAAGCAGAAGGAAAGAAGGAAAGAAAGAAGCAGAAGGAAAGAAAGAAGGAGGGAAGGAAGAAAGGAAGGACAGAAGGGAAAAAGCAGAAAGAAGGAAGGAAAGAAAAGTGAAAGGAAACAATGAAAGAAACTGAAGGAAAGAACAAAAGAAAGAAAGAAAGAAAGAAGGAAGGAAAAAAGGAAAAAGGTAGAGAGAAGGAAGAAGGAAAGGAAAGAGAAAAAGCAATGTAAACATCTCAATATTTCTCAATTTTAAACTTTACAGACGATTCCTATAAAGAGGAATTGTTACTTGGAACTTTTTGGGAAAAAGAAAACAAACTCACATCGACAAAAATATTCAAAAAATGTTGACATATCACAAAAAAAGAATCTGGCAGCCAAGCAATCATTCAACCAACCAACTATTCAACTATTCGACCAACCATTCAACCAACGAAGTAACCAGCCAGCCAATCATTCAACCACCAAACCAATCAACCGTTTAACCACCCAACCAATCAACCGTTCACCCACCCAACCAATCAATCGTTTAACCGTCCAACCAATCAATCGTTTAACCATTCAACCACCTAACCCCTCAACCATTTAACCACCCAACCAATCAACCATTCAACCAACTAACCAACCAACCATTCAATCAACCAACCATTCAACCATCAACCAACCAACCAACCATTCAACCACCCAACCAATCGACCATTCAACCAGCCAACCAATCAACCACACAACCAATCAAACAACCAACCAACCATTCAACCACCCAACAATTTAACCACCCAACCAATCAACCATTCAACCAACCAACCAACCATTCAACCATTCAACCACTCAACCAACCAACCATTCAACCACTCAACCAACCAACCATTCAACTAGTAAACCACTCAACCATTCAACCAGTAAACCAACTCACTGATCAGTAAAAATAGACTGTTCTTTTTTTAAAGTTACTGAAAGTTTAACATTCGGCGGAAGTTGTGGGACCCTTAATTTTATTTCCTCATTTTATTATTAATTTTATTTTTTAATTTAAATTTTATTGATTTTACCCCTCACATCAAACCCCATTTAATTAGCGGTTCTTCCTAAATTGCATATATGTGTGTTTACCTAACCTCTCCACACGAACACAAGTTCGACATTTTAAGCAGAGTTTAACAAGTTTAAAGTCAGATTTTTTCTTCTCCTAGACTGGTTGCCATACCAAGGCTGAAAAACCCAGTCACTCCTACTATTTTATTCATAGCTGGAAAGAAGATAGTTAGGTTCATATCTTTCCCAAGGGTATTAGTGCTATATGAAATGCACACAGCCTCGTCCAGGATTTGAACTCGTGTCCATTTCCTACGACGATAACCATTACACTACGAGCACCTCCAGAGTTGTATGTATGTTTGCTAATGTATGTACAATGTTTGGGCTTTTGTTTATTTTCGTCAGTACTTAGTAAAGTAGTCATAATTATTATTTTTTAGCAAATCGTACACATCTGTTCAGTTGGTTGGCAAATCCCGAAAAGGGCTTTTTGTCTTTATTTAGAGCCGGATGTTTAATGGTATTTGTCTTCCGTCCCACCAACCGGACGAGTATGGCACAAAGCCTTTTTTAGGTGGGTTCGGGCGTAGGGCAGTAGCCCAGACACGCCCGGTATTCCCAAAAATGCCTCAGTACCGCCGGCATTCCCCTAAAAAGGCGCCAGGCGATTAACCTAGCCCCTCCAAGGAGTGTTAGAGCCTGGGAGACGCTCCCCATTGAGGCTCGAGGATGCCGGTCAAGGCGAACCTCGACCGACTGCCACTGGAGCCTGGACACACTCGACCAGATCCGCGCACCGATAAAACGCGGCCGACTGAAGTGCGTCCCAGACCAGCGCCTCCCATAGAGTATTGCATACGCGCCACTCTGCTTGGAGGTGATCTCGAGCCGGGTGTTTAACTTTCGGTGGAAGTGGAATTGTGGGATATTTAATTTTATTTTCGCATTTTATTGTTGGTTTTATTTTCACATTTTATTGTTGGTTTTATTTTCACATTTTATTGTTGGTTTTTCTTTTCGTATTTTACAATCGGGTTTATTTTTGTATTTTATCATCATGTCGTGCTGGTAGAACGGATATCCCTAGCCCTCTCTCGCCACTCCTCCCTATCGTTCATCGGCCTCGGCAGGTCTTCAGGACAACATCCCGTATCCTCACATAGCTGCTGAATGAATGTTCGTGCTGGTCGTCCTGCTTTTGCACGGCCATGTGTGGGGGTCCATATTGGGATTATTTTGTTAAATTTAAAGTTCAATAATTTATTAATTTCGATAAAAGTACAGTCATAGAGCTAGTCGAAGTCTTTGGTTAAACATTGCTCAATGGAAGGCGACCAAGTTGACAGCCACGAAAGGATGTTAGTTTTGTTCTCGTAGTGCTGAGATGGAACGAAAACTGACCTAATTACACAACAACATCCACCACAACAACAACCACTGCAACAACAACGACTCTTCACTCGAAGTAACAGTTCAGTAACAAGCAAAAGAAAAATCAATCACAATAAATCGATATTTAAATGCTTCCGATAATTCTTCGTCGGGAAACGCCGATATCTTGTTTCTTTTGATGATATTTAAAAAATTTTTTTTCCCGAACGCTTATTAGTCAGACTTTTCAAAATTAAGCCAACTTCATTAAAAGATATTTGAACAATCTTAAATAGAATAATTGGTTTCTCTTTTTTGTTCTTTTTCTTTTTTTTCACTTATAAACACGAAACAATCCACTTGCTTGTTGAATTCGGGTAAGAATTATGTTTTAATCCTGTTACCATTTCTTTTTTCAATCTAGCATTTCCCTCTCTTAATCGATTTCTGTGTCTTGCAGAGAAGAAATATCACGCGTAACTCACGGCCAAATCACGTTGAAAACACCAGTTCCCGTTAAATCATCAAAATTAAACAATGATAAGCATGTTCCTTATTTAAATAGGTGACCACTTAGATACAGCAAGAAAGCTGAAGTTTTTCAGAGAAAAATAATCACGCGTGACTCACGGCCAAGTCACGTTGAAAATGTCAGTTACTACTTCATAGTCAAGATTATTATTTAGTAAGCTTTGCTTAGATATGACCCACAGGCCTCAGGTTGCGTAAGCGGTCACCCATCTAAGTATTGAACTGGCTCATCGCTACTTCAGCTCGGTTATCTAGCGGGTCCTTTTTAAATTTTTAGTAAGCTTTCTTTAGATATGATACACAGGCCTCAGGCTGCGTCCAGAAATTGCTGTTGCTAAAGGGGTCACCCATCTAACTATTGAACAAGCTCATTACTGCTTAACATCGATAATCTAGTTGAAAGCGGTGTTTTCAGGGTGACTCCACAGAAAGTTAAACCACTAAAGTTATTTATTAAGCTTTACTTATATATGGTACACTAGTTAGATCACAGTGATTTGTGTGATCCTTATTTAAATAGGTGACCACCCAGGAACAAGACGTACTGCAAGCAATACGAAGCTGTGTGCCAGACTAAGCAAAGCTTAGCTATTAGGAAATAACACACATTTGAAATAATTGACGTGGTTTTAAGAAAAAGATTTGGATGTCAACTGGGTGTCAGAATTTGGAATTCTGATTCCAAATATAGGTAGGTAGACTCTAGATACTTTGAAGATTGACGCAACACAATCTTCTTAGATCCATTTCGAATATATACGACCAGACATACAACTAAGATAGTCACGTATTTCTCAATGATCAGCGTTTGAATGATAATAGGTTATTGAAGAGGAGATGGCAATCACCGAGTAACCGCCATTGCCCTAAGTGATGCTGTGAAAGAGAATGACATGGCAACATGATGACCTAATAGTTTATGCAAAACATTCCACTAAGGTTAGGCTTTAACCTGTTTAAAAGCACTTAAGAAAGTGAACCTCTCAAACATGGTAGTGTAATCTCTACTTCTCGACTGAAGTGGCCGCTTCAGTTCACCATTAAGATCTTCTATCTAAAAACACTTTCGTTAAATCGATATACAAATTTAGAATATTTTACTGCCATATTAAATGGCAATAACTGGTCATTGGCCTAGTGGGTAGAGTGTTCGTCAAAGGTCAGGGAGACCGGGTTCAATCCCAGGTCAAGTCATACCAAAGACTTAAAAAATGGTACTTGATGCCTCCTTATTTAACACTCACCAATATAAAGTACGTATCAAGGGTAAAGTGGAGCAATCCAGAGAAAGGAGTAGCGCCATCCCCAACGCCTCGGTGTAGTAGCTATTGAAAAGGGAGCCTTCAGGTCGCCCTTGACAACAGTCGCCAACTTTACTTACTTTTTAAATTGCAATATGATTCCCCCCCAAAAAAAAATTAACATCACTCTGTTATCATTTATTTATTTATTCCATATGATCTTTTCACACCAGTTTTAACTGATGATCTTTCACTAAAGTTTGAGTGACAGCAAGTCTCCTCAGCTCTCCAGGACTCTTCTCTGTATTCGAGCTGATCTTAACTCTGCTGTAGTCTGGGTGGTCTCGACTCGACTCTTTCTCTGATTTCCATTTCTTTCAGATTTTTTTCTAAATCTTTTTGGGCGGCTCCAAGTGTACTAATTACTATAGGTATCACCACCACTCACATCTTCACAGTTTTTTGTGCTCTGGCAAGATCTTAGTAGTTCTCTATCTTTTCGCTTTCTTTCATTTTCACTCAATAATTCACCGGAACGACAATATGCGCTAGGTGACAAAGTCTTTTATTCTTGTTAATTATCACTAGGCCTGGTCTTCTGCTTGAGATTAAGTTTGTTTCTCAAAATCCTGGAGAATTTTAAGCATTTCCTTTTCTAGTTAATATGCCGATAAAGAAACTAAATTCTTATGGTAATAACACCCTTCACTAGTCAACGATTAACTGCTAGCGTTTGTGTCCCGTAACGAGCAACACAACAGGAATTGATGTACATATTTTATATTTAAGTAGAGGAACCAGACATGCAGGACACTGCTGGAAAAGCAGGGACGAGCTCATAAATGATGTACTCTTATGGGCCCCCACAAATGGCCGAGCAAAATATATATATTGTAACAGTGTTGATTATCACTAATTCACTTCGTAGGTTTGTAGCGAACCAAGTGCAACATAATTTGGAGAGTGCTCAATATCTGCGATAGAGCTATTATATAATAATAATAGATAAATATATATTAGATTTTATATATTTAATGCCATGGAAGTTTGTCTGCGACCTGAGGTTTCATGATGTTTTATAAACGTCTGCCTGACGATTGTTGTTTGTAAAATCTAATATATATATATATATATATATATATATATAAGCGTTTGCATAGACCAGAGGTTTTCACGGCCAATTAACTCCCCTGGAACATTCACAGAGACAAAAATTGGAATTAAACAAGATTACAGTAACCCTTCTAAACAACTTTTATTCTAAAAAAAAAAAAAAACAGCTGAAACTTGACTTAACTAAATCAAAAGTTGAAAGCACGTGTAGAGCTCAAATATATGAAATAATAAAAACATAAATACCAACTTTGAAATCATTTGCGGATCTATCAATTTTAATATATATATATATACCGGCTCATTGGTCTAGTGGGTTGAGTGTTCGCCAATGGTTCGGGAAACCGGGGTTCAATCCCAGGTCGGGTCATACTAAAGACTTTAAAAATGGTACTTGATACCTACTTGCTTAACACTCAGCAATATAAGGTACGCATCAAGGGTAAAGTGGAGCAATCCAGGGAAAGGAGTAGCGCCCTCCCCTACACCTCGATGTAGTAGCTATTAAAAGGAGACAACTTTACTTTTACTTATATATACTTATGTATACATATCATTGTACATGAGAATGTATTTATTCCCATAATTAGATATGTTTTAATATGTTTTAGTCGGTGTGTGTATATTCTTTGTTTTATTTATGTATGTGTGTGTGTGTGTGTGTGTGTTTGTAGTTAGAGGAAAGCAGCACCATGACGCTATTCACTCTTCCAGAAATTCGGAAACAGCATGCTTTACTGCATGGCATTCACGCTGGAAGCTACAAAACGAATATTTCAGAATGTTCTGTTTTCAATCTGAGGACATATTTATATTCATATAAACCAAACACCCAGTCTATATAATGGTTTTTGGGGTGGTCACAAGGGAGGGTGATGTTATGCTTCCATTCATCTTTCCACATGACCTCAGACTCATCACAGAGACATATGTAAAGTGCCTGGAGGAGGTTGTGCTGACCTGGATCGAAAGGGTGGCTGTGGGAAGACCCAATATCTGCAAATAGGACTCTGCACTACGCCCCCCTAGCAGGAGAACTAAGTATTTGCTATAAGAAAATTTCTGCGACCACATCACCCCTCATATCAGGCAGTTGAACGAATGATTTACAAAATTCTGTGCGACACCAAAGATGAACTGAATTTAAGGATCACAGCAGCATTTACCAATTTAAACAAGGAGACAATCAGAAAGGCTTGCAGGAGATTCCAAAATTGTCTGGAAACCGTGGTTGACGCCAATGGCGATTTCTTTGAATAAATTTAATCTATAGTATTTCAAGAGATTTTTATGTAATTTTAGTAAATAGATCTGATAAGGTGAAATGTCGATATTATTTTCATTTCTGCACAATTCAAACGACTTTATTCACCGTAACACACACACACATACACACACACACACACACACACACACACACACATATATATATATATATATATATAATAAATAAATATATATTAGATATATGTACATTTAATCCATGGAAAATATTCTGAAACTCTGGGTTTCATGATATATATATCTAATATATATTTATTTATTATTATTATTATTATTATTATTATTATTATTATAGCTTTTTCCTAGATATTGGGCAGTCTCCATATTGTATTGCACTTGGTTCGACACATACCCACAAAGTGATTTAGTGACAACCAACACTCTTATAATCTATCTATCTATCTATCCCGTTCTCTCTCTCTCTCTCTCTATATATATATATATATATATATATATATTGGTTACGATAAATAAATTGTCGTCTGAATTGTTCAGAAATGAAAATAATATCGACATTTCACTTTATCAGATATATATATATATATAGAGAGAGAGAGAGAGAGAGAGAGAGAAAGAGAGAGATAGTGCCGGTAGAAATGTTATATCATACCACATTAAAGAATGCGTAATCAATTCCATTATAAGTGTGGCGTCTGACATCTCACTAACCTTTCATATTACACAGGCCCAATTTTCCAAAGAAGATAATTATCAGACTTTAATTATCGTGTAACCTTCGTTGTTTATTTATTCATTTGCTGAAAAATCCGAGTGAAATCAAACCTTGAGTGAAGAAGTTAACTCCGTTAATTTTCCAGCAGAATGCTTTGATTTCATCTGTTCCGCCCCTTCCTCAATCTCAGTCTGAATTGAAGAGAAGATCTTCCATAATTTTAATTAGGAAAGAAAATCGATTGCAATGGTATCCATGAAAATTTAATGTTTATTCTGGTCATTTCAAAATGCAATGGGTCACCATATTGTTTTCTTATATTACTCCTTGCAAGTTTTTTTTATACCAGCGTCAACTGAAGATCTTTCGAGTTTGAGTGACTGCAAGTCCCCACGAGTCACCAGGACTTTTCTCAGTATTCTGGCCGATCTTAACAATGCTATAGTTTGGACGGTCGTGGCTCGTCCTCCAATTTCCAACTCTTCCATTCCCATTTCTAAACCTTTGCGGATTACCGTGATCCTCATTTTCCATTGCATTCTTAATCCTCTAGTAAGTTCTAAGTACTTGTCTCTCTTTTCATTTTCTTTGATTTTCACTCTGTGGTCCGTCCGGACGGCAAAGTCTACTATTCGGCAGGTCCTCTCTTTATTCTTAATAACACTTAGTTATTCTGGCTGGGATTAGGTGATCTGCATGTTTCTCTAAATCCCAGAGGATTTTAAGTCTCGTTCTCCGGGACGTATTCTGGTTTCTGCATATACCATTTGGTAGTATGGACAAATTTCAATCTTTTGCACAATTCCCAGTGGATCACCTTTCCCACCCAGTCATGTGTAGTCTTGTACCCTTTTTACTATCATTATTTTAATTATTATTATATTAGGCTTATCTTTCTTTTTGCAGCATTCGCTTATCAGGGGATTAATCGTTTCGTCTCTATCACCACATAATGTTGTATACTACGCGTATACATATACAAATATAAATATAATTAAAGATAATTTACGACTTCAATGAACGAACGAACACGCTTCTTTATAAAAAATATGTATCTCTCACACTTTATTCTCGAAAGGGTTGATGTTTCTGTTGTGTGTAAGAGATGCATGGAGACAGTGACAGACTGCTATATTGACCCAACTTCTTCTCTTGACCATAGCAGCACTTCTTCCGCATCTTGGCTAGGGTTGCTCAACCGGGGGTCGCTGAGGACCTCAGCCCTCAGTCTGCAAGCTGGCCTTCACTCTGGCCTTTCTGTCACCAACTAACTCAACTGACGCCGGCACCTGCCTATATTTTCATAACGTCCATTTGCTTCCGCTTCTTCTTCCGCTTATTTACACAGGTGCATCTCTGATTAACGGCTCGGTCAAGGGACAATATATAACAATAACTTACACTTGCTATTTTGTTGTGTCCAATCTATTTTCGCTTTTAATTATTTTACGCGTTTGAGAATTTTTTTTACACCAACGTAAGCTGGTAGTTTTTCACTGGAGTTTGAGCAACAGCAAGGCTCTTCAAGTTTCCCGGACTCTGCTCAGTATTCTGGCTGATCTTAATAATGCTGTAGTGTGTATGGTCTCCACTTCTCATCTGATTTTAAAGTCTTCCAGCCCCTTTTACCAATCCTTTGGGGATTGTTCCAAATGCACTAACTACAACTGATATCACTGTGATCTTCATATTCTACAGCTTTTTAGTTCTCAGGCAAGGTCTAAGTATCTGTCTCTCTTTTCGTTTTCTTTTATTTTCACTCTGCGGTCCGCCGAGACGGCAAAATCCTCTAAACGACAGGTTCTCGTTTTTTGTTAATTATCACTTGGTCTGGTCTTCTGGCCGTGATTAGGAGATCCGTTTGTATCACAAAACCCCTGGGAAGTTTTTGCGTCTCATTCGTTAGGACGGATTCTGGTTTGTGCATGTATCATTTGGTAGTATTGTCAAATTTCAATTTCTTGAACAATTCCGAGTGGTTCACCTTTCCCACCCCGTCATGTCTTGTCTTATACTCACACTGCGCTAGTTTATTGCATTCACTTATTATGTGATTAGTCGTTTTGTCTCTATCACTTGCTAATCTGTAGCGTATTATCTATTTTAAAATATCCATGCAGTTGTCTGCTTCTATTATTATCATTATTATCATTATTATTATCCATATCAATGCACACAAAACTGAATATATGTGCTTTAATCAAACAGGCGACATTTCCACACTAGACGGAACCTCTCTGAAACTGGATGACAAATTCACCTACCTAGGAAGCAGTGTCTCATCAACTGAAAAAGGCATCAACACGCGGCTAACGAAGGCATGGGCAGCTATTGATAAGCTATCGGTCATATAGAAATCAGACCTGATCGATAAAATGAAACGCAGTTTCTTCCAAGCAGCGGTCGTGTCGATACTGCTATATGGATGCACCACCTGGACGCTAATAAAACGACTCGAAAAGAAGGTAGACGGCAACTACACAAGGATGTTGCGAGCAATATTAAACAAGTCCTGGCGGCAACACACCACAAAGCACCAACTATACGGCCACCTGTCTCCCATCACGAAAATTATCCAAGTTAGACGAACCAGGCACGCAGGACACTGCTGGAGGAGCAGAGACGAGCTCATAAGGGATGTACTCCTATGTACCCCCACTTATGGGCGAGCAAAAGCAGGACGACCAGCTCGAACATACATACAGCAGCTATGTGAAGATACGGGATGTAGTCCAGAAGACCTACCGGAGGCGATGAACGATAGGGAAAAGTAGCGAGAGAGGGTCAGGGATATCCGTGCGGGCGGCACGACATGATGATGATGATGATGATTATTTGCGAGTGCGTTTTTGGCGATTGTGTCACTTTTTATTTTATTTCTTTGTGCTTATGAAATTATTTGACAAGCTGTTTTTGATTTGGCATTTATTTCCAATTAAAATATTTGATCTTTGTACAATTCTATACACAAATTTCATATACTAAATGGGGATGTCCTCGTGGTGTAATGGTTAAAGCGATGGACTGTGGAAGCATAGTAAGTGAGTTCGTATTCCAGTCGCGCTATTACGTTCACTTTCGGGCAAATACCCTTGAATAAGTTATGAACTTCCTATTCCTCCCAGCTATGGGTTAAATAGTACCATAACTGTTCTTCTAGGAGAATGGCTTTGGCATTAAATAACCTAAAAAGATTGATATGCCATCAAACAAAGAAACCAAACGTATACTAAATGTAACTGCTATTATCGGACAGTAAAGGAGGTGCCCGTGGTGTAATGGTTATTGTCGTAGGAAATGGACACGGCAACACGAGTTCAAATCCTGGACGAGGCTGATTGCATTTCACATAGCACTAATACCCTTGGGAAAGGTATGAATCCAATTATTCTCCCTCCAGTTTCGGGTAAATAGTAGGACAGACTGGGTTCTTCAGCCTTGGTTAGGCAACTAGTCTAGGAGAAGGAAAACTCTGAATTCA
Organism: Sepioteuthis lessoniana; assembly: GCA_963585895.1. Classification (NCBI taxonomy): domain Eukaryota; kingdom Metazoa; phylum Mollusca; class Cephalopoda; order Myopsida; family Loliginidae; genus Sepioteuthis; species Sepioteuthis lessoniana. Next base: position 2,941,201 of record OY757935.1, read on the forward strand.
AACCTTTTAAACTCCGCTTAAAAATTGACCTTGTGTCATATCCTGCCCGAGCGGAGGGGTTGGGTAAATAAGATTATCGGACAGTAAAAGTAATCATTTTTGACAGATTTTTCTTTCATTTTCTATGTCATTTAATAATTATTCTCTCGCTCTCTCTCTCTTCCAATTTCCTTCCAACCTATTTTTTCTTTTTTTTTTCTTTATTTCTCCTGTCGACTCGAATAATTTGTTAGGATTTACAATGTGTCTGTTATCATTTTAAAAGTATTTCCACGGCCTGAGTTAGTGAACCAATAGAATAAACAACAGCAGACGATCTTACATTTGAGGCGAGCTGCATGTAGTAATTTACGAAGCTCTTTACTTCGATGTGGCACAAGACCGAATGAATGGGGCACCCAATGAGACTCAAACTCACTCGTGTAGGTTTGCTAGTCTAGTTTGCTAACCATAACACCTCCAGTTGTGCCCAGGCGAGTTGGATGTTCACAAAATCTATTGCATTTCGTGGCAAAATATCATACTGCTTCCGTTACATGATCTTTCTTTTAGATTTGCATGCAAATTTCTCATTTCACGTATTAAGAAATGTCTCCTGTAACGGCTCAGGACCAGAATTTGATCCCGGCTCTTCGGGACTCAAAACAACAACAACAACAACAACAACAACAACAGTAATAATGAAAAGTAAGTAAAGTTGGTGACTTTAGTCGAGGGTGATATAATGGTCGAGGGATTTCGTTTTATGCCTTTGGGTTTAGTTAGGCTGAGAACCTTTCGGCTCAGCACATGGGTTAGTTAGGTGCCAGATTAACGCAGATGTTCACGAGCGTGCGCGGGCGGAGCGAACGTGTCACTTAGAGATGTCACAATAGCCCAGATGGGAAACGGGGCTAGCAAATGCGAATGACGTCACGCACCGGAAGCGCGCGGAGGATTTGGGGAATTTTAAAAAAGTCAGTTGGTTGAGTTGAGACCTGCCTCGGGAGAAGACGGTTGGCTTTCACTAGCTCGTGGAGGTCTTGGGCTGGTGTCGCACGAGTTGGGTTGGGGACAGATGAAAAAGCCAGAATAGAAAGAATGTGTATCTCTCTCCTTATGTCGAGAACCTTTAAACTTAAAGGTAATAAAAAGTTTCGTACCTGAACTCAGAAGTCGTAAGTGTTTTTCGTGTTTCGAGATCCTATGTTCTATGTATATATATATATGAACATTATATGTCCATTTCGTATATCTGTATCTAGCTATGGTACAATCCGAAGGCTTCTTTTTCAATAGCTACTACACCGAGGTGTAGGGGAAGGCGCTACTCCCTTCCCTGGATTGTTCCACTTTACCCTTGATCCTTACCTTATAATGCTGAGTGTTAAGCATGGTGGCATCAAAAACCATTTTTGAGTCTTTGTTATGACTGGAATTGAACTCTGGTCTCCAGGCTAACACTTTACTCATTCGGCTAATTGCCCATGAAATTCTATGGGATTTTGCAATACAAACAGATTAGCTAATCCTGGGCAAAAAGTCAGATCTGGTGTTAATTATCAAGAGAAAAAGAACTTTCCATTTGGTGGATTTTGTTGTTTCAGCGGAAGATAGTGCGAAAATGAGAGAAAGCGAAAAGATTAACACTTGCATCTTGCCCGAGAGCTGAACGGTCTGTGGTACATGAAAGTGGCGGTAGTACCAATTGTTATTGATGCACTCGGAATTATCCTCAAAGATTTGGAAAGGAGACAGCAGGAATTGGAGATCTGTGGAAAAATCAAGATCATATAGACCACAGCATTATAAAAATTGGCGGCAAAATTAATCAAAAGATTCTTGGAGATCTGAGGAGACTAGTGAAAGACCACTAATCAGAATTGGTGTGAAAAACTCACGAGCAGTGGAACATGAAGGTAATGGTAATACAAATTGTAGCTAGTGCGTTTGGAACGGTCCCCAGAAGTTTGGGATATGAACCCCCTCATCTCTTTAGCTATGTGTTAAATAATATCACTATTGTCCTTTACAAAGATGACTTTGGCATTAAATAACTTATGAAAAAAGAAACCAAAACAAATCAAAAGTCCGAAGAAAAAACTGGAGGAATTGGAAATCAGAGGAAGAATCGAGACCCTCCAGACTACACCATTGTTGAGATCGGCTAGAAGACTTATAAGAATCCTAAAGACTTAAGGAGACTTGCTGTCACTCAGACTTCAGTGAAAAACCAACAGATTACGCTAGTGCAAAAAACTTGTATTATAATAATAATACCTAGTGATAATTAAAAAATAGAACCTGCCATATTATAGACTTTGCCGTTCCGGCAGACTATAGAGTGCCCCCCCCAAAAAAAAACCAAAAGAGAGACAAGTAGTAGGACTTTGCCAGAGAACTAAAAAAGCTATGGAACATGAGAGTAACGTTGATATCAATCATAAATGGCTTTGGAGGACAATGTGAGACCATCCAAACTACAGCATTGTTAAGATCGGCCAGAATACTGGGAAGAGTCCTGGAAACCTGGGGAAACTTGTTGTCTCTGACCTCAGCGAAAGACCATCTGTTAATGCGGGTGTCAAAAGCTCTCAATAATAATAATAATAATAATACTTGAGGAGGCTTGCTGTCACTTGGACTCCAGTGGAAAACCATCATCTATCGCTGGTGTAAAGAACTGTCAAATGAATAAAATAATAATTTATTCAAAGCAAAAAACAAAAAGGCAAATGAAATATAAAGAACATTAAAAAATATGGGGGTGGGGCAATCCCCTCATAATAATGATGATATCGACTTTTATTTGGAATAAAAAGTCTAAGTTTTTTTCTGAAAAATATCTGATCTTTTCTTTTTTTTTTGAAAATGTCTTTCTACCTACATCTGATTGTCTTGTTTAAGCATATCTGAATTATTCCAGGCAGAATTTATTTTCATTGTTAAATCACAAATCATTTAAAAGAATCATAATTGTATACAAAATAAAAATTCCTCTGAACAAATCAAATTATCGGTGTTTTATTTTTCTTGATATCATGAAGGATTTTTCGATTTTCTTTTTAACAATGGTTCCACCTCATTAATGATATTTTGGTTCACTCCAGACGACCTTCTTCTTCCGAAAGCCGTTTTTGATTGGCAAAAATTTTCAGCGCTAATTCTGATTCGCGACTCAAATTTTAAGCGAAGGGAGGATAGGCGACCTGTCGACAGTAAAATCTGTGGAGCAATAATACAGCGTGTTTCAGAAATTTTGATATTTCGTAATCTAATAACTTGATCAATTCTCGTTCAAATTATCCCAAATTTTGACAGCATGTGTAGAAATTACTCAAAATTTGGTTTTCATGTTTCGTATATTTTTTCTTTTCGGGCATAGAAATGCCATTCACTGAAACAGAAAAGGATTTTTGAGTGTTAGAGTATGCTCGAAGACAGTCGGAGAAGATCGTGCAGCGTGCTTTCGAGAGGGAATTTGCTAAAAATGCACCAACTGCGACGCAAATTTGGACATGGCACCAAAGGCTTTCTGTGTAGGGTAAAAGAAGCTGGACTTGACGTGTGCCTTGTCACAAGCGGTGGGCATATTGAAAATTTTTGAAAATTTGTGAAATCGCTCATGAAATCCTCATACCTTTGAATTTCTCATTCAAACTGGGAGGAATAAGTTTTATTTTGTTCAACGTTAATCCTGTATAGTTTCCTTCGTCTAGACTTCGTAGTTATTCAGATATTTAGATCTCAAATGATATCATTTTTTTTAAACACCCTGAATATCATATTTCAAAGATAAGATTTACGAAAGGAGTTCAGGACGAACAAAAATAAATCTTGATTGAATATTTGGGAAGCCGCGAAAATTAAAAAAAATCTTGTTTGGTGAGCTTGACCAAGCGTAACAGAGATTTTACGGTAATTTATTGCGTTATCGGCAAAAATCAAAAAGCCTGGTTTTAAGATTAAGATTAGTGATATTCAAGGATTATTATTGTAAACATTGAATAAGAATTTTTCTATCAAATGAGCTTAGAATTCAAAGGAGGCACAACATAGACAAAAAAGTTATTTCAAAGACAAAAATATTAAGCTGTTTTATTAATCTGTAGCCCAAGTAGAAGCAGAAAAAATGCTTTTAGTAAGAAGTGCCGGCTACCGTATTGAGCATTCAATATTTTAAAACTCAAAAACTAATACAAATATTTATATAAAGTTTTCTACGAAACTTTACTTTGACATGATTTGTCGAAATGAGATGACATTTTTTTTATGATCTCTCTTTTGTATTAGCGTGGTCCTAAATGATCAATAAAGTGTATCCTAAAAATCCCCGCAAATTAGGCAAGTGGAACCACAGTTAAAAATATCCAAAGCATTTGAAAGAAACGTATTGTTCTGTTCGAAGGGATTATGAATTATATTTAAATATTGGACCTGAAATAATTTGATAACTTCTCGGTGAGGTATATGATATAACTGACAATTGGCCAGTCAACATTGGAATATTATTTTCCTGAAAAAGCATTGAATTCCCCACAGAGTCAAATATAAATCTGTCTAGTGTAGAACGTCCTATCTTTCATCGGGGTTGGCTAAATGTGGACCCCGAGCAAGCAGAAACAATGCCGATGATATCGCGTTTATAGATTCTCAGAACACCATGGCTTCTTTCATTATAAAAGTGATCAACTTGAAAAAATCTGACCACGCTTCTTCCGTTTCGAATGTCCAGCTGTCCTTGACCGTCGGTTTGATGGCTAGAATAAACTGCGGACCAATCAACTGAAAGAAAGAAAATGAAAAAAAGTTATCAGGGAATTCAATTTTATGAAATATTTAAAGATGAAGGCTAGTCTCTCTTTTCCTGTCTCACACAGCATAACGGCTTCGTTGTCAGAAATAGAACTGAGTTCAAATCCTGGGTAAAACTGTTTCGCACTAATTCCTTTGAAGAAAGCGTAAATCCGTCTTTTCCTTGCTGAGAATAAAATAGTAAGTCAGACTGTCTCTTTAGTCTAAGTACAGCAACTAATCTAGGAGAAGGAAGACACTCTGAATTCTAACTAGGTATATTCCTACTCTGCTAGACAATTTACCTCGGGACACATCCTGTTCGTGACAGAGGGGTTGGGTAAACACACACACATACACAAATATATCTATCCAACCCATCCGCTCATACAAGATGCGACACAAGGCTAATTCTTTATGGGAAAGTTTAAATTCAGAGTTTGCCTTTTAAAAGGCCGGTTGTCATACCAAAGTTTAAAATCCCAATCTGCCCTACTATTTACCCATTATTGGAAGGAGAACAGTGAGATGCATACCTTTCTCAATGGTATTAGCGTCTCGTGAAATGCAAACAGCCTCACACAGGAATTGAACTCGGGTCACCTTGTCTATTTCCTATGAGAGTAACCATTTCACACATACACATTCACAAATACACACAAACGCGTACAAAAATTCCTTCACATACACAAATACATACAAACGCACACACGAATATAAAAGATACATACACACAACACACTCACACAAACACACATGCACACATATATACACAAATACACACAACACACTCACACAAACACACATGCACACATATATACACAAATACACAGTAACAGACGCACAGACACATAGAGGGTATCACATCGGGATGTAATGGTAGAAAGGTAGTTTCAAAGGCTTGTTGCGACTGAATAGTGAGTTTGATCCTCACTGGGTGCTTAGCACCAAAATCTAAGTTATACTGAGGCGTCACTTGGTATAATGGTAGGCAAGTTAGTTGAACATTGTGAGTGACTTTCATTTTGATTGCATGCACCATATTTCTGGCCTTGTACTAAACCAAGTTAAACTTAATCTCTCTCTCTGTCTCTCTCTGTCTCTGTCTCTCTGTCTCTCTCTCTCTCACACACACACACGTACGCATATGTATTAAAATGTTGATTTGAATATAAATGTACAGATGACCTTCTCAACTAAAAGTTTTGAGGTATCGAAGTATGGTTCCGGGTGGATATAAATATATTGGTTTGAGGTATCGAAGTATGGTTCCGAGTGGATATAAATATATTGGTTTGAGGTATCGAAGTATGGTTCCGGGTGGATATAAATATATTGGTTTGAGGTATCGAAGTATGGTCCCGGGTGGATATAAATATATTGGTTTGAGGTATCGAAGTATGGTCCCGGGTGGATATAAATATATTTGTTTGAGGTATCGAAGTATGGTCCCGGGTGGATATAAATATATTGGTTTGAGGTATCGAAGTATGGTCCCGGGGGGATATAAATATATTGGTTTGAGGTATCGAAGTATGGTCCCGGGTGGATATAAATATATTGGTTTGAGGTATCGAAGTATGGTTCCGGGTGGATATAAATATATTGGTTTGGATATAAATATATTGTTTTGAGGTATCTAAGTATGGTTCCGGGTAGATATAAATATATTGGATTGAGGTATCGAAGTATGGTTCCGGGTGGATATAAATATATTGATTTGAGGTATCGAAGTATGGTTCCGGGTGGATATAAATATATTGGTTTGAGGTATCGAAGTATGGTTCCGGGTGGATATAAATATATTGGTTTGAGGTATCGAAGTATGGTTCCGGGTGGATATAAATATATTGGTTTGAGGTATCGAAGTATGGTCCCGGGTGGATATAAATATATTTGTTTGAGGTATCGAAGTATGGTCCCGGGTGGATATAAATATATTGGTTTGAGGTATCGAAGTATGGTCCCGGGTGGATATAAATATATTGGTTTGAGGTATCGAAGTATGGTCCCGGGTGGATATAAATATATTGGTTTGAGGTATCGAAGTATGGTTCCGGGTGGATATAAATATATTGGTTTGGATATAAATATATTGTTTTGAGGTATCGAAGTATGGTTCCGGGTAGATATAAATATATTGGATTGAGGTATCGAAGTATGGTTCCGGGTGGATATAAATATATTGATTTGAGGTATCGAAGTATGGTTCCGGGTGGATATAAATATATTGGTTTGAGGTATCGAAGTATGGTCCCGGGTGGATATAAATATATTGGTTTGAGGTATCGAAGTATGGTCCCGGGTGGATATAAATATATTGGTTTGAGGTATCGAAGTATGGTTCCGGGTGGATATAAATATATTGGTCTGAGGTATCGAAGTATGGTTCCGGGTGGATATAAAAAAAGACTTGAAAGATAGTTTGTACGATTTACACCACAAAAGAATAGAAATCCATAAATCAACAAATAGGGATCAATACTGTATCTTTATTTATTAACTTTAGGATTCGATTGAAATAATCAAATTGAGTCCATTCAGTTTTGAGCAATTAAATTCGATATTTGGTAAGTTTAGCTTAGTTGTGGCACAAAGCCAGAAGTATTGACATCTCGATGCCACACAATACTCAATATAACTTTGAATTGGCAAAAAGCCATCGATATAGGAGAACTTGTGAGGATCAAACTTAATACTTAGTCATGATTTAACTTTAAGAGTAATTTATCCAAAAATGTACATTCGCTTTTTACAGACCTTTACTTCAAATCTTATTTCATCGACACATCTAAAGTCTGTCTCTGACTTCATTATATTATCAGTATTATAAAAGATATTAGAGTGTATAAAAATATTTTCGCTTTTTACAAGCCTTTACTCCAAAGCTTTGTCAGCAAATATAAAGACAATCTATGCCTCGATTATTTTATCGACACATCTAAAGACTATGTCTCTATTATATTGTTTGTATTCGCCAATGGTCCGGGAGACCGGGGTTCAATACAAGATCGAGTCATACCAAAGACTTTAAAAAATGGTACTTGATACCTCCTTACTTAACACTCAGCATTATAAGGTAGGTATCAAGGGTAAAGTGGAGCAATCCAGGGAAAAGAGTAGCGCCCTCCCCTACACCTCGGTGTCGTAGCTATTGAAAAGGGAGCCTTCGGGTCGCCCTCGACTACAGTCGCCAACTTTACTTTAAAGATATTTGGGTGTATTAAAAGTATTTTCGTTTTTTACAGACCTTTACTCCAAAGTTTATTTCATTTTTTGATACCAGTATTAGATGATGGTCTTTCAATGGAGTTCAACAAATCTTTTCATGTCTCCATGACTCTCATCAGTATTCTGACCAATCTTAAGAATTCTGTAGTCTGGATAGTTTCGATTCGTCCTCCAATTTCCAACTTTTTCAGCCCCCTTTCCGAACGTTGGGGGATTGTTCCAAGCGTGCCACTAACAATTGGTATCACCGTTACTCTCATGTTACACAGTTTTTTTAAGCCCTCAGGCAAGGTCCAAGTATTTGAGCCTCTTTTCGCTCTTTTTTTATCTTCACTTTGTGGTCCACCGGGTCAGCTAAGTCCACTATACCGCAGGTTCTCTTTTTTTGGTTAATTATCACTAGGTCTGGTCTTCAGGTCGGGATCAAGTGGTCTGTTTGTATCTCGATATCTTAAAAGAATTTTGTGTAACTCGTTATGATCCTTTTTCTTCATTTGTTGTGGAAATTATTAAGAAAGATATAAATATAATTTTCCATACTGTCTTCAGTGCCTTTATCATAATCTCATCATTTCTAAATATGGTTTTCCACCTTTGTATAGGGTGATATACGAAGTGCATACGATAAGTTTCCATACATTTTTCGTATGGGCATTTAAAATTGTCGTAGACTCTTCAAAATTCAGTATGTTATTGCTATACATCTTATGAGATGACTGACCAATTTTTATGATTTCAGGTTCAAATGAACTGCTACAGCAGCAATTGGAATACACCCTACTAAAGCCTGATTGTCACAGTTGGTGAATTTCAAAAATGCATTCTGGACGTGAGGACACTTTAAAAGAACGATATGCAATAAAGTTCTGTTTTAAACTTGGAAAAATGCCACAGAAACGTATGGAATGCTTCAGACTGCTTTTGGAGCATCTTGCATGAATCGAGCTTGAGATTTTGAGTGTCATAAGAGATTCAAGGAAGGCAGGGAGTCTGTGAGGGATGATGGGAGGTGTGGGAGGAGTAAGGAAGTCAATAGACCAGAGTTGATTGGCCAAAGGGTTAGGGTTAGGGTTACTATGTTGAGGTTTTAAGGGAGTTCAGGAAGAGATTCCTTGGGAAGAGGCCAGCACACTTGAAATCGGGTCGGTGGCATTTCCACCAGGACAATACTCCAGTCCACAACTCCATCCTTGTTACAAACTATTTGAGCAAGATGGGCATCAAGACAGTTCCTCAACCTCCCTATAGTACAGACCTTGCTCCCTGTGACTTTTGGTTATTCCCTAAGCTCAGGCTGTCGTTATGAGACAATTGAGGAGATGAAAGAGGCTGTCACGAAGGTCATTGACACACTGACACAAGAAGACTTCCATGGGGCCTTCCAGAAGTTGATAGAACGGTACAACAAGCGCATTGCAACCGGAGGAGATTACTTCGAAGGGTACTAGAGTTTCATGTGTGTACTATCAATAAAAGTGCCCATACGAAAAAAGTCTGGAAACTTATCGTATGCACCTCGTATATATCTCTGTGTGTGTGTATGTGTATGTGTGTGTGGTTAATTAGCAGTCCTTCGTTTAAGCATGTTTGATTAAATAATAAAGATACATTTTATCTATATAATTTTTTTTAGGATCCTTTCAATTTTCCTGACAAGTGCTTTAGTTTTAGGTTGGAGTTGGTTGATGAATTTACCGAAATTGCACCGAGCGCTTTCGGACCCTTCAAAGGTCATTATCAAGAGTTGTTTGCAAGTGTAGAGATTAAAAAAAAAAGTTTTTAAAGTGTTTTATAACATTTCAAAAATTACATAAACTTATTGTTAGATTAAACTGAGATCCTAATGACATTGAACGAATTTAAAACAGAATGCTATCCACGGAAATAGAATATTTATTAAGAGAAATGGAATATTTTAAAATTTTCTATCTTTCTCACATCGTTAATAGCTAACCCCCCCACAAAAAAAACTTAAGGCATTTCAAAATAGTGTCGCTATTTTCCGAGTTAATTCTATTAATTTTAGGTTTTTTGTTTTTATATGTAGCGCTTTTAGGATTTGTAGTCGTTGCTTATTAATTTCGTGTGCTATTATAGTCGTATTTTCAACTAGGATTTTTCGAAATTTGGATTTGGCGAGAGAGAGTGGCTTTTAAAATGTAGGGCTATAGAACTAGAATAATTAAGGTCTATAGTAAGACGTCTTGAAAGAGTCGTTGTGGTAAGAAGACTAACGTATGCATTATTTTCTTTGGAGACACAGTCTCCCCAGGGACATTTGAACATATATATATAACGTTTGTCCCGTCAAGAAGTTCAGTGGAGTAGAAGAGTTATTGGAAATAAGTAGGTTAGTAGTTTTAAACTTGTTCTAGTAAAGGATAAGTCTTATTTTTTGGTGGGATTAGTAGGGAGAACATTTTTGGGTAAGGTTTTTTAACATATATTCATCTATGTTATAATTATAATGAAATTGGTTTTGGTAGTAAAAGTTTATAGGTTGTTTATCATCATCATCATCATCATCATCATCATCATCATCATATCGTGCTGGCAGCACGGATATCCCTGACCCTCTCTCGCCACTCCTCCCTATCGTTCATCGCCCTAGGCAGGTCTTCAGGACAACAGCCTGTATCCTCACATAGCTGCTGAATGTACGTTCGTGCTGGTCGTCCTGCTTTTGCGCGGCCGTGTGTGGGGATCCATAAGAGTACATCTCTTATGAGTTCATCTCTGCTTATCTATGTAATGTTGTTCAGTTTTATTAATGAAATGTTTATTTATTGTACATAAAAAACAAACATCGTATTAATAGAATTAACTTTGAAAATTGCGACAATGTTTTGAAATGCCTATAATTTTTTTCATTAGTTATTAACGAAGTGAAAGATATTAAAAAAATTAAAATATTCTATTTTTCTTGATAAATATTCTATTTCCATGGATAACATTCTGTTTTTAATTCATTTTAAATTCGTTTGATTATATAAATATTATCGGGTAAAAGTTGATGGATTAGAATCATTATGAATTTATTTCAGCAATCTTTTTCTAAAAAAGTCCATTTCATCAGATGGAAAACAAGATTTGACAGAGTTTTTACCGTTACACCGGGGAATACATTTTACCTTATGCTACACATTAAAGTAATTATAAATCAACATATACAAGTATAACCCCACTTCCCCACCCACCCCCCAAAAAAAGGAAAGAGAAAAAATCCCTTACGATACAAACAAAACATATTAATCTAATAGATTATAAATTAGATAATAACCCATTATTATCTGTTTTTTTATCAAACAATTTTTTATTCATAAACAAACTTTTTTTAAAAAGGAATTTAAAAAATTTCAACACTTTTAAATATTTAAAAAAAATACCTTTTATATATTAAAAAACAACTTCCAAGAACCTAATGTATTATCTTAATCCCAGCTTTTTCTAATTTGAATCCAATCATTTAATTGTCTATAGAAAAATCATAACATATTTACGATAATGATTACGTAACTTAATATATACATTTAAGATTATTTAAACTCTAAAAATCATCAAATGTTATGGGATTTTCTATCCATCGAGTTTATCACTTCTAGTGGGTAGAGTGTTCGCCAATGGTCCGGGAGACCTGGGTTCAATCCCTGGTCGAGTCATACCAAAGACTTTAAAAATGGTACTTGATACTTCCTTGCTTAACACTCAGCAATATGAGGTACGTATCAAGGGTAAAGTGGAGCAATCCAGGGAAAGGAGTAGCGCCCTCCCCTACACCTCGGTGTTGTAGCTACTGAAAAGGGAGCCTTCAAGTCACCCTCGACTACGGTCGCCAACTTTATATTTATACAGCAATTTAGAGAGTAATATATATATATATATATATATATATATAGTGAGTCATTAATTGTTAACTCCCTTGTAACAGTGTAGATTTAATTTGATTTCCATTTAATTATAAAGTAAGTAAAGTTGGCGACCATAGTCGAGGGTGACCCGAAGGCTCCCTTTTCGATAGCTACTACACCAAGGTGTAGAGAAGGGCGCTACTCCTTTCCCAGGATTGCTCCACTTTACCCTTGATCCGTACCTTATAATGCTGAGTGTTAAGCAAGGAGGCATCAAGTACCATTTTTTGAGTCTTTGGTATGACTCGACCTGAGATTGAACCCAGGTCTCCCGGGCCACTGGCGAACAATCTAACCGCTACGCCAATGTCCGGTCAGATTCACTAAGGGGAACATTAAATTAAATTGATAAAAACATTTTACTTTATAAAAACTCATTATATTGTATCAATTTAAATGTAGTTTTTAGCAAACATTTATTACTATCATCATCATCATCATATCGTGCTGGCAGCACGGATATCCCTGACCCCCTCTCGCCACTCCTCCCTATCGTTCATCGCCCTAGGTAGGTCTTCAGGACAACAACCTGTATCCTCACATAGCTGCTGAATGTACGTTCGTGCTGGTCGTCCTGCTTTTGCGCGGCCATGTGTGGGGATCCATAAGAGTACATCTCTTATGAGTTCATCTCTGCTTCTCCAGCAATGTCCTGCATGTCTGGTTCGCCTAACTTGAATAGTTTTCGTGATAGGGGGCAGGTGGCCGTACAGTTGGTGTCTTGTGGGGTGTTGCTGCCAGGACTTGTTCAGGATTGCACGCAGCATTCTTGTGTAATTGCCATCTAGTTTCTTCTCCAGCCGTTTTGTTAGCGTCCATGTAGTGCATCCATATAGCAGTATCGATGTGACCGCTGCCTGGAAGAAACTGCGTTTCATTTTATCGGTTAGGTCTGATTTCCATATAGTCGATAGCCTATTGATAGCTGTCCATGCTTTCGTTAACCTCGTTTCGATGTCCTTTTCGGTTGATTCGACGCTGCTTCCTAGGTAAGTGAATTTGTCTACTAGTTCAAGTGGGGTTCCTTTTAGAGTGGAGATGTCCCCCATAGCCATTATTTATCTATTTGTTTGACAGAGTTAAAATTTTAATTTAATAGTCATTATCATATTTTGGATTTATTTTTATGTCTCTATATAAAAATAATTGTACAGGCGTAAAATTTAATATGATTTTAATTCAATTTTTTTCTGCTATTTAAATTCACTTGGGGGAAACATTGAATTAATTCAATTAAAAATTTAAAAAAAAACAACTCTTAATGTTGCATATATAATATTGAGATAAAATATCCTAATTTAAAAGTTTAATATAATATTATGTTTATTATTATTCTTATATCTAATAACCATAAGTTGATCCTTATGTACAAAATACACTACAGGTCAAAATTATTTGGTCACCAGTAAATAAATTCCTTATTCATCCTAAAAGTGTTATTTTGAATAAAACAAGTTAAACACTACAACGTTTTTATTTATTATACTACATATAAGTCTTCCTCAGTTTGGATTGGTTTCTTTGTTTAATGGCATATCAACCTTTGTAGGTTATTTTATGCCAAAGCCATTCTCCTAGAAGAACAGTAGTGGTACTAATTAACCCATAGCTGGGAGGATAAGGGGGTTCATACCTTTCCCAAGGGTATTTGCCCGAAAGTGGACGTAATAGCGCAACTGGAGTACGAACTCGTTTACTACGATTCTGTAGTCCAACGCATTAACCATGCTAAACAACCCACGAGTGTGGATCACATCTGGCAACTCTTGCATGAAAGCTGGGCAGAACTATCTTCAGTTAAATACCAGTCTTTGGTGGAAAGAATGCCAAGAATCTATGAAGCAGCGATAACGGCCAAATAGGATAATTTTCATGAATCAAAAATTTAATTTTTTTTTTTTTTTTGGTTTAATTTGTATTTAATGTGGCTTAGAAAGACTTGTATTTAGTGTCATAAATAAAACCATTGTGGTGCTTAACTTGTTTCATCAGAAATAACACTTTTAGGATGAGAAATAAAAATTTTCGAGGGTGGTCAAATACTTTGGACTGGTAGTATATATATATATATATATATATAATGAAGTTGTGCTGATTGCACTGATTCCTTTGACTCTCTCTCATCATCAGTCCATTTCGACTGTTTCTCCTGGTAGGTCCTCTAAACTGCATCCAGTGTCCGTACAGAGCTGGTGGATTTAATTTTTTTCTGATCGGCTAACACTGGTGTGTTCATGTGTAGGAGTCCATTGGCAAACATTGTTTATGGGTTCGCCCTTACTTCTACCCGCAATCCTTATTATCTACAGTTCCTCTTATTTAGATGGTTGAGAGATGGAAGGTAAATGGCTGTACAACTGCTTTTTTGTAGGATGCAGCTTCCAGAATTTATCAAAAACAGAAGTACCATGCTTGTGTAGTTCCCATGTAGCCTTTTCTCCTGGCGCTTTGTTATAATAAAAGTGGTAAAGCCATACAATAGTACTAACAAAAGTACAGCTTTGAATAAATTCTGTTTTATTTTATCAGAGAGATAATATTTCCATATGATTGATAACCTGCCAATAGCAGTCCATACTCTCCCTTTGTGAATGTTAACATCGCTTTCAGTAGATGAGATGTTGCTACCCAGGTTTGTGAACTGGTCTACCAATTTCAGGGACTTGTCATTTAATGTGGAGATGGCTCAATCTTGTTTAAAAAATATGAACTCTGTCTTCACACACACACACACACACACACACACACACACACACACACACACACACACACACACACACACACACACACTATATATATATATATATATATATATATATATATATATATATATATATATCAACAATATATAGCTCTCCCTGTCTCAGTTTGTGGGTTTGTGGTAGACCAAATGCGGTATAATTTGGAGAGTGCTCAATATCTGTGATAGAGCTATTATACAATATAATAACAAATAAATATATATTAGTTTATATATATATATATATATATATATATATATATATATATAATAGAATGGTTGCTTATCTGCGACCACTAGTTTCATGCCGTCTTTATAGTACGATCATCAGGCTGGAAACGTTTTTCAGAGGTTGCTGATAAGCATCTGTGCTATTAAATATATATATATATATATATATATATAAACTAACATATATTTATTTATTTATTATCACACACCCACACACACATACATTATTAATTTATTATTAAATATGATTTTATTAGATCGTTTAAAACGATAAAACACTAAAGGGACCTTTTCGCCTGGCGCTTCTTCAATAGCAATGACCGGAATCGATTAAAATTAAAGAACAAGTGGGGTAGTATTAACAAATAAAAACTTAGAGAGGAGGTAAAAAAGAAAAAGAAAACAAAAAACCCTCAACCCTCCAAATTCCCACCAGACTCCCCAAATAGACAGAGTATATAGAATGGTCTTCTCTGTCTGCACAAGCTAGAGCGAAATAGCTTAATTACTTTGGTTTTAAGAATAGCCAGATGTTTCTGGTACCTGTCAAAGAAGTAGTGGTAGTTCCCGTGGCGTTATGACATGCACTGAACTACAACATCGAAGTAAGCGAGTTCGAACTCTAGTCGCGCTAGTACGTTCACTTTCGGACTAATACACTTGGAAAAAGCTATGACCCCTTTTATCAGCCTTGTGCCACTGCTGTCTTTATAAAGTATGGCCTTGGCATCAAATAACTTACGAAGGTTGATGTACCATTACAAACTAAAATATCAAAGGAAAAAAAAAAAAGACTGAAATCGTAAAGAGTTACAAGAGAAATCGAATTCTTGAATCAATAATGGCGAAGAATCGGATTACTTAAAGCTCATTAGTCCAGACGAAAAACAGATTATCAAATCACGGACAATTTGTTGAACAGTTGTAATGTGAGTGTCAGTCTCCTGACATAGTAAGAATAAGCGTTGGTCTGTGCAATTCTTGGCAATTGTATAAATTTCTCTTTTTTACAGTGTGACGCTATAAGTTCTATTCCTGATCGCTCCCATCTAAATGTAATAAAACATTGCTCTATGCAAAAAGGCGCCGCGTTTATGTCTGTGGGTGCAACAGTATCTGCATGGGTATGTGTGAGTATAGGTAGCGTGTGTTTATGTAAGTACATGGATGTGTTTGAAGAGTTGTATCAAAAGGATAGCTAAACAAATCTGTCAAACTGCTCTTGAGTTAGGCTTTGTTAGAATAGTTACTTGAAGCAGCAATTGTTTTCAAATGATAATTATTATTAGTTAACTGAAACTAAATTATAGTTTGAAAAACTTAAAACCATTCAATTGTGTAGAAATTATTAGTATTAGATAGGAATACCCAAAGCTATATAACTGTGCAAATTATTTCTATTAAATTTAAATTATAGACACTAGTGGCCTGACAGTTAAAATCGCAGAAAATGAACAAGGCGATCTGAGTTCAAGCTATTTGCATTTCACATTTACCTATAATTAGAGAGTTATGGGTAAATAGTAGGGCAGACTAGACTCTTTAAATCTGGTAGGGCAACCAGTCTAAGAGAATGAGAACTCTGAATTCAAAAATGTTGTATGTATTTAATCCCAACTCGTAAGGGGGTAGTATTCGTGACGTAATGGCAAAAGGGCTGGACTTCGGACTCGAAGTAAGAGATTTCGAACTCCATTCGAGCTATTACGTTCACTTTCGGACAAATACCTTTGGGAAAGGCATGAACTCCTGATCCCTCCCACCAGCTGTGGGTTAAATAGAGTCACTGCTGTTCTTCTAGATGGATGGCTTTTGTATTAAATATCCCACGAAGATTGATATGCCATTAAACAAAGAGACCAAACCTTACAAAAGGCATTCTCGTCCAGGATTTGAATTTCGAGTCAGCAATTCCATTTTCAACGACGATATTCGTTACGCTCAGCGCATCTCCATTTAAACCAGTTGTACTCTATTTAAAAACATTGACATTGTGTCGCATCCTGATCATGAGGAGGGGTTGGGTAAAAAACTTATAAGTATGACTTTAGTGAAGATGGAATGCATTACGATCAGCGAGACAAGGTTGTTAACCGTTACACAAAGGCAAGAACCTTTAGTTAGTGATTAAATTCAATTTAGTTAAACACAACAGTGGAGCGGTCCGAGGGCCCAAATGTCAATAAAGTTGTTGGCGACCGTAGACGAGGGCGACCAGAAGGCTCTCTTTTCAATAGCTTCAACACCGAGGTGTAGGGTAGGGCGCTACTCCTTTCCCTGGATTGCTCCACTTAACCCTTGATACGTACCTTATATTGCTGAGTGTTAAACAAGGAGGTATCAAGTAACATTTTTAAAGTCTTTGGTATAACACGACCTGGGATTGAACCCAGGTGTCCCGGACCATTGGCGAACACTCAACCCACTTGGTTAATGTGCCGGTTAATACTTAATCCAAATGGTCTGCGAGAGAAACTTATTAACCGTTACATTGCAGTGTAACATACTGACCCTCGACCCAGCCGTCAATCAAGAAACAGGTGCATCTGGTCGAAGAATTCGGTGCAATTGCCACGCCCACAGGAAGCAGGTGGATGTCAAACAATTATATAACCAGGTGCCACAGACGGCTTGAATTAGTTGGATTCAGTTGCAGTTGGAGTTCGAGTTGCAGTTAGAGGCAGTGAGAACCAGCTCCAGACAGAGGGCTTGGGCCCTCAGGACCCCGGTTGAGCAGCCCAGCAGAATGAGGAAGAAGTGCTGCTATAGTCTGAGGAACTTGGGGTCAATATGTTGCTGTCTCTCTCCGTCTCCAACTCACCTCTTACACACAACCCTTTCGCAACCCTTTCGCAACCCTTTCGAGAATAAAGTGTGAGAGGTATATTTTTCTAAAGAAGTGTGTTCGTTCGTCATTATTGTTGATTATGTTTCCACATATATATGTATACGTATAGTTGTATCACGGCTATACAAAAGCGGTAGGCACTTAAAATAAGGGTTAAAAGATAAGTTACTTACATCCATGTAATCGACCTTGGTGTTGAACATGACATGTTTTTGACCGAGCTCATATAGCATAGTCTCCATTTTTTGGGGTTCGTCCAACCGGGCGATGACCTTCTCTACGGTTCGCATAACTTGTAAGCCATGTTCTCGTAAACGGTCGCAGTTTTTCAATTCTTCAAGTGTTTGGCCCTTGAACGGAATGAAGAGATCTTGAACATCCGGGTACTTCTCGAATAATCTGTCGTTAAAAGAAAAAAGAAAAAAAAATGACTTGGTTTTCATTAAAACTGGCGAATGTTTATCCATCAATGCCGTCAAAAAGAAATTATACCGACCTGTTCGCAGAACTTAGAATACGCCGACTGTATCCCATGCGTGGGGGGCGGGGGGCGGAGGTAAGCACCCGTACCTCCCAAAAGAAATGGTGTCCTGGGTATGAAATTAAATTGCATCTAGTGAGGCTCTAGTTCTGGAGCTTTAAGGAATGCGATTTATTCCTTCATTACCATTACTCCCAGGTCCACTCTGATCCGGAATGGACGAATCAGTTAGAGTCTGACCTATGGGACGAATAGATCTGTTCGGATAGGATTAAATAGGATTACTTGATATCATATAACTGTACAAATTATTAGTTTTAGATTGGAATATCCGAAGCCTGTAAATTATTTGTAAAAAGAATAGTTACTTGAAGCTATAATTACTTTCAAATGTAGTTAACTGAAAGCATATAATGGCTTGAAACACTTGAAACTATACAATTATGTACAAATTATTAGTATTTGATAGGAACACCCATAGCTATATAACTGTGCAAATTATTTGTATAAAGAATAGTTACTTGAAGCTGTAATTGCTTTCTAAGGATTAATATTAATTACTTGAAATCATAAAATTGTGTGCAAATAAATGATTATCATTAAATAGAAATAGTTACTTGAAACCATATGACTATTAGTATTGGATAAGAATACTTGAAACCATGCAACTGAGTGCAAATTATTTGTATTAGATAGGAATACTTGAAACCATATAACCGTGAGCAAAGCACTCCTGAGAAACAACATATAAGGGTAGGGAATTGTATACATTGTACGTTTTTATTTATATTTCTAGAAGAGGAAGCCTCGCCAATAGATGCAGTTTAGTGCCAGACATAGGATACAGAAATTTACCTGCCTTTGGTAGTGCTCACCTGGCGTGCGCATGCTGTGGGCCATTTCAAGTTATCACCCGGTTCCAGGAGTTTTATCCGAGACATTTCCGGCTTAGCAGGGCTAAGTTTATTGCTTGGCTCTTGCAGCTCCCCAAAAGGGGAATGTCTTGGGAGTCAAGTATTTTTTTTTGTGACGGCTACTCATGAGTCTCGATTCGTGCGTGGCTCCCCACTATAAAATGATTTCATTTCAAATCTGACTTGATGGGAAACCGGATAAATTGATACTTCGAACACAGAACGTAAGTACAGAAAAGATGGAATTAACATTCAATTGAGATTATTAGGATTAGGGAAGGGCTACAGGCAAATCAAACAAGTCATCGTAACCGGCTCGATTAATGAAAGATACACAAGACTCGACAGGAGGAAATCGAACGCATCATAAGACGCTTAGAATATTCAAAATGGCGACTGATATAAAACAACAGTTCATATACAAAGCGTTGAACAGTTGAAGGGTTGAAATGCCAGCAGAAAGAAAGAAAAAGAAAAATTATTGTAGAAATTATAATCAAAATATGGAAATTTTCCGGTTCCTGCAGTGTTCGATATATTAGTTGATGTGATGCCTTGGTGTTGTCACTTGATCTCGATGTTTTTAAGACAGTTTCTTTTTGTTATGAGCCCTACACTCTTAGCCGACTGGCAATTGAGCAATTAGGGAACTTTTTTATTTGTGATTTTTTAATTCTTATCGCTCCCACTTCTTGAAAATTACCCGAATTAAAAATTCTCCCTATTTTAACCAAGGTCTTTAAACAGTCTTTCTATTTTTTGGACGGCTTTCCTAAGTGTTTTTTTTTTAAAGAATTCTATATAAAAAAAAAATTGTAATTCATCGAAAGTTCATTATGATTGACTAAACTTTAAAGGCTTGGTATTTTATAATGAACTGGCTTGATTTGAAAAGCAAGGCGCAGCCATAAAAATCTTTTAAATGGCATATCAACCTTCTTAGGTTATTTAATACCAAACTCAACCTTCAAGAAGAACATTAGTGGTACTATTTAACCCATAGCTAGGAGGATAATAGGGATCATACCGTTTGCAAGGTTATTAGTTCGAAGTTCAACGTAATATTGTGACTTGAGTTTGAACTCACGACACTTCTGCAGTCCAGAGCTTTAACCATTACACCACGAGGACAATCTCTCAGACAGAAAAGATATATACTATAGGTTTGACGGCAGAATCGTAGTAAGCGAGTTCGTACTCCGGTCACGCTATTACGTTCACTTTCGGGCAAATACCCTTGGGAAAGGTATGAACCCCCTTATCCTCCCAGCTATGGGTTAAATAGTACCACTACTGTTTTTCTAGGAAATAGCTTAGGCATTAAATAACCTACAAAGGTTGATATGCCATTAAAAAAGAAACCAACCAACTAACCAAACCAGACCTTCATTGCTATTACTCCCAGACCAACTCTGACTCAGAGAGGTAGTACCAGTTAGGAATCAAATAGAACTATTTAACCATATTTACCAACACCTCCGCTCGGGCAGGATATGACACAAGGTCAATTTTTAAGCGGAGTTTAACAGGTTTGAATTCAGAGTTTTCCTTCTCCTAGACTAGTTGCCTCACCCTACTATTTACCCATAAGAGGGAGAATAATTGGATTCATACCTTTCCCAAGGGTATTAGCGCTATGGGAAATGCAATCAGTCTCGTCCAGGATTTGAACTCGTGTCGCCGTGTTCATTTCCTACGACGATAACCACGGGCACTTCCGCAAGAAATAGAACAATTTAACCATTTAACAAGTGAGTAAACAATTGACTGATGTTAAATCAAATTGTTAGCATTACATAGCAACACTTTAGACCATTTAACTGAGTGCAAATGAAACTATTGAAGAGGTTACAAGTATAGTGTTGTATCGAATGATTAGTATTAAATATACTAATTATTAGATTCAACCCAATTCATTTATTTGTACACAGTAAAACGTTTCAAGTATGGCTATGTAATACCAATAAATCAATGTTGGTACAGAGTTAGAGAGTTTCAAATATTTCTTATAATTTTATTCAATATTTGTTTGCACAAAGTTAAATGGTTCCAAGTATTGTTATGAATCACTAACAATTCAATTTGACACCAGTCATGTGTTTACACACAGTTAAATGTTTAAACAGATTTATTTGACCCATTGATAGGATCCTATCATGTGCTACCATTCCGGGTCAAAGTGGGCCAGGGATCGATAGCAATGTAGGTGTACTCCATATTCCTCAAAGCTCCGGGACTGGAGGTTAGCCATCAGACGGTTTAATGTCACGCAGAAGCCTTTTTAAAGTGACCTTACCCTTCAGCAGAGATGCAGTTGGTGTATTCTACAGCTCCAGCCGTATACTCTATTTTTTTTAGCTTATAAATCATACAACGTTAACACAAACCAGATAACTATAAAAAATAACCATCACAACCCCCCAACTATTACCCATACCTCCCAAACTCACCATTTGTTTTCTTAATTTTATAATGACAACACTTTGCTCTCCAGTCATAATCATCATCGTATATAAAAATACTATTATTGTAACCCCTTCATTATTTTCATTATGTACGTACTATCACAGATAACTATAGTATATAAAATATATACGCAACATTTCATTTAATTATCATTATATTCTAACCTAAATCTCTTCCCTACATATAATACCAACATTGTACAATATTCCATATTATATTGCTATACAATATATCCCTACCCCTTTATATTCATTGTGATTCTGGTCTACCATACTATACCCGCTTAAATACGCTTACAAATCAAATCTTTATTTATTTTTCTCGACATGCAATGAAGATGTTTTGTTCCTTAGTTATAATCACCACCACATACAGAAATAGATAAAGAATCTTTCCCGACAATACTGTAGCAATATCAGATACAATGACGACAAACATCCGGTAAAAACAATGCGCTGCACATGTACCTTCGCATACACATACACTATATACCCCTCACATATACACACACACACACACACACACACACACACACAATAATACGCAACTATAACCCACACAAACAAACACACACACGCACAGACGCACACACACACACACACACACACAGACACACACACACTTACAATCACACGTAAAGATTCCCAAACAATCCCAACGGTTTTTGACTGTATTTTTCGATTTTCGATTCATTTCATTTTGTTAACTGCCTGATGTTTTGTAAAACTTTATGAAACCTAGGGGTCACAACTAAATTCCATGGCATTAAATATATAAATCTAATATATATTTATTATATATATATATTTATATATACATATGTGTGTGTGTGTGTGTGCGTTAAAATCCTTTCGCTTACGCTGAGTCTTTTCGGTAACTGCGCGGTAGAACATCCGGCTGCCGTAATGTCAGCCAGGTTTCGATCTCAGCTTGAAGCATCTCGCGTGTCTAGCCACACTGATGAGTTGTGATACAACGGTGTAGTCTGTGGATGATAATATATATATATATATATATATATATATATATATATATATACTACGTTTTAGACGCTAACAAAACGGCTGGAGAAAAAGCTAGACGGCAATTACACAAGAATGTTGTGAGCAATATTGAACAAGTCCTGGAGGCAACACCCCACAAAGTACCAACTATACGGCCACATACCCCCATCACGAAAACTATCCAAGTTAGACGAACCAGACATGCAGGACACTGCTGGAGAAGTAGGGACGAGCTCATAAGTAATGTACTCCTATGGACCTCCTCATATAGCCGAGCAAAAGCAGCGATGAACGATAGGGAGAAGTGGCAAGAGAGGGTCAAGGATATCTGTGCTGGCGGCACGACATGATGATGAGGATGATAGAATAACAATACAAATAGGATAAAAACTGTTTTTATTCCTTTTTTAGTGTTATTCCCTTTCATTGTTGAAAACATTGTGATATTCCTTTTACACACATAGAACACTATTAAGATTTTACAGGTGAAAAACGCCTTTATCTTTAAATTTATAATCATAATTACATGAACATGCATATAGATATATTTTTTGCTGATCCAATGAGAGAACAGTAAATATTTTAAAATGAATAGGTCCTCAAACTAATGTGGTGCTTTAGGCTTTTATTTGTGGTACTTTAGACTTTTATTTATATGTGGTACTTATTTTTATGTGGTACTTTAGGCTTTTATTTATATTTTTTGCTGATCCAATGAGAGAAAAGTAAATATTTTAAAATGAATTGGTCCTCAAACTAATGTGGTACTTTAGGCTTTTATTTGTGGTACTTTAGGCTTTTATTTATATGTGGTACTTATTTTTATGTGGTACTTAAGGCTTTTATTTATATTTTTTGCTGATCCAATGAGAGAAAAGTAAATATTTTAAAATGAATAGTTCCTCAAACTAATGTGGTACTTTAGGCTTTTATTCGAAATAATGTTGTCAAGGGTCGCCTCTGCTTCTAGCCTTTACTGTAAAAGTATCCTGAAGAGAACCGCGAAGCCCGAAACACGTGTGGAGCAAAATCATATGAAATAAAAACCAAAAGAACCACATTCAAATGCAGACCTATACATTTTAATACGTATATATATATATATATATATATATATATATATATATCAACAGTGCTTTTAAAAGCGTATTAAGATTAATAAAATATTTTAAAAACGATTAGAATATTTTAAAGTTCTAAAAAAGGAACCCTTCGTTTCGATCACATCTCTTTAGAGTATTAAAAACGTGACAATTAAGTTTCTACATGAGGAATAAAATTTAGAATTTTAAAATATTTTAATCGTTTTTAAAATATTTTATTAATCTTAATATGCATACACTTTTAAAAGAACTGTTTGAATTCTGTACATACCACAAAATCTATCTATATATATATATATGGTGGAGGGTTCCCGGAGCGTAGTGGCTAACATGCTTGACTGCGACATCATTGCAAGAAGGGTAAGATTCACGCCTTTTTCAAGGGCATATATTTACGTACGTACTAACTTGATGGCATCTACGCAAGAATGCTGCGAGCAATATTGAACAAGTCCTGGAGGCAACACCCCACAAAGCACCAACTATACGGCCACCTACCTCCCATCACGAAAACTATCAAAGTTAGGCGAACCAGACACGCAGGACACTGCTGGAGAAGTAGGGACGAGCTCATAAGTAATGTACTCCTATGGACCCCTTCAAATGGCCGAGCAAAAGCAGGGCAGCCAGCTCGAACATACATACAGCAGCTCTGTGAGGATACGGGGTGTAGCTCTGGGGACCTACCGGAAGCGATGAACGATAGGGAGGGGTGGCGAGAGAGGGTCAGGGATATCCATGCAGATGGCACGACAAGATGATGATGAACTTAGTATATTATATAGAAAAATGCAGCATTATATCTTACTAATATGAAATGACTCGTTATTTTCAGTGCAATTTCTATGTATGACTGACGCACTCCTTCATTAGCAAATCTATGAATATTACCTATATTGTAGGTTTTAATGTTAAAACAATTATCATTTAGTACTACTCGTTACCAAACTTTAAAGGAGTGAAATTCTCTAATCAAAAATAAAACTGCGATACTTTTGTAATAAAAATGAAAATGCTAAAATATATACTATCCCTATCAAAAATTATTAGAAGTTTATAATAAACTAATAACAGAAAAGACAGAAACCATTTTTATATATATTTCTAACTCAGAGTAATAAATAGTGCCTTATTCTATTTGTTTTTATAGTATAGTCTTATACTAGAAATGATGAAACCCTGGTTTCTTTCGTTTAAAAGAAAAAAATAATAAAAAAATGTTAAAGGTGTACTTATTTATGGACATATATGCCCGTGGTATAATCGTTATCGTCGTAGGAAATGGACACGGCGACACGAGTTCAAATCCTGGACGAGACTGATTGCATTTCACATAGCACTAATGTCCTTGGGAAAGGTATAAATCCAATTATTCTCCCTCCAGCTATGGGTAAATAGTAGGACAGACTGAGTTCTTCAGCCTTGGCGAGGCAACTAGTCTAGGAGAAGGAAAACTCTGAATTCAAACCTGTTAAACTCCGCTTAAAAATTGACCTTGTGTCATATCCTGCCCGAGCGGAGGGGTTGGTAAATATATATATAATGTTTTACTTTGTTGTGGCGCTTATTATCACATTGCTTTTTTTTTCTTACTAATTTTTGCCTAGTTGTGGCACAAGGCTGGGAGTATAGATACCCAATGAGACTCGAACTCACTAGTAATGGTTTACTGGTCTAGTTTTCAAACCATTACAACATTATTTACTCTTTTGGAGTTTTTTACATCAGTATTAGCTGATGATTTTTCACTGGGGTTTGAGTGACAGCAAGTCTCCTCAAGTCCCCAGGACTCTTCTCAGTATTCTGGCCGTTCTCAGTAATGCCAACTTTCAAGTCCTCCAGGCCTTTTAATAATCCTTTAGTTATTGTGCCAAAAGCACCAATCACAATTGGTACAATCGTCACTTTATTATTATCATTAGTATTATTATTATTTTCACTAATTTTTGCTTAGTTGTGACACAAAGCCGGGTGTGTGGGATACTCGGTGAGAATCGAACTCACTAGTAATGGTTTGCTAGTCTAATTTGCTAACCATTCAACATGCTTAGCGATTATTATAATATTTTTTTAAAACTAATTTTTTTGCTTAGTTGTGACACAAAGCGGGGTGTATGAGACATCAAGTGAGACACAAACTTATCAATAATGGTTTGCTAAAAAAAAAAGAAAAAAAAAGACATCGACACACGGCTAACGAAGGTATGGACAGCTATCGATAGGCTTTCGATCATATGAAAATCAAACCTGACCGATAAAATGAAACGCAGTTTCTTTCAGGCAGCGGTCGTATCGATACTGCTGTATGGATGCACTACTTGGACGCTAACAAAACAGCTGGAGAAGAAGCAAGACGGCAATTACACAAGAATGTTGCGAGCAATATTGAACAAGTTCTGGCGGCAACATCCCACAAGACACCAACTATACTGGCTCCCATCACGAAAACTATCAAAGTTAGACGAACCAGACGTGCAGGACACTGCTGGAGAAGCAGGGACGAGCTGATAAGGGATGTACTCCAATGGACCCCCACATATGGCCAAGCAAAAGCAGGACGACCAGCTCGAACATACATACAGCAGCTATGTGAGGATACGGGATGTAGTCCTGGAGACCTGCCGGAGGCGACGAATGATAGGGAGAAGTGGCGAGAGAGGGTCAGGGATATCCGTACTAGCGGCACGACATGATGATGATGAGTCTAGTAGAGAAAAAAAAAATGGTCGGACAAAAATCCATCTTGATATCTTAGAATCTGTCGTCGTTAATACACAGCGTCCGAACTTCTGAGAAGCAGAGATAAGTCGGATCTGTTGAAGGATGTATTATTATGACTTCATAGAAAATTCTGCTCTCTTTGAGATCACACTCTTTGAGATCACTCTCTTTGAGATCACACTCTTTGAGATCACACTCTTTGAGATCACTCTCATTGCTTTTATGGTCAATTTCTCCGTTATCTATAATTACTTTCCTCTGAAAAGTGTCGATCGAAAGGCGCCTCAGGATTTATTTTCGGATTCATTTTAGTCGTTTTAAATCCATTACTTATTGAATCATTTTTCCATTCCTTTTGTTAATATATATATATATATATATATATATATATATATATATATATATATATATATCCACAGACGGACTGTTTCGTTGTATCACAACTCTTCAGTGTGGCTAGACACATAGGACGCTTCAATCTGGGACTAGACACACTGGACGTTTCAAGTTGGGAACGAAACCCGCCCAACTTTACGGTAGACTTAGTAAAGTTGTACTACCAATTTGTTTATATATATGTTGTTGATATATATATATATATATATATATATATATACATTTGTAATATTCAGTAAGCGTCTGAAGACAGTGGGTGTGGATTATTCTTGTAGAGAATATGTGAGGAATATCATATAAATCTATGTGAGTGCTCTATGTATGGCTATTGTTACATCACTTATTCCCTTGTAGGCATATTACAAAATTCCCATTCAGAGCGTATATAGTGCAATTAGAAGGAAACTCAGACCTGGTTAAGCTGTCATAATAAATTTATTTCGGTAGAGAATATTATTAATCTCTCCGTCTCATCATGAATTCAACCTCAAGTCTAACGTAAAAAGTTATCAGATGAGACGGAAAGTATAATAATATTCTCCACCGAAACAAATTTATTATGACAGCTTAATCAGGTTTGAGTTTCCTTCTAATTGCAATATATATATATATATATATATATATATATATATATATATATATATATATATTGAGCTCTCTAGCGAAGGAAGTAATGGTCGCCCCTAGCGTAAAGCAGGGCTCTTCAAATGAATTGAGCTCTCGGTAGCCGTTAAGCGGATATATATAAACAAAAACAAATGTGATACATGAGCGTTTAAATTACCTTTGCTCGCACTTGTTTCCTCGTGGCTGAGTGGTAGAATCTTGGATTGGCGTTTCAGTCAGCCAGGTCTTGATCCCAGCTTCAGGAATCTTGCCTGTCTAGCTACACTGAAGAGTTCTGATAGAACGAAACAGATCTATCTGTGGATGACTGTATATATATATATATATATATATATATATATATATATACTTGTGTGGGCAATATCACTTGATATTCAAATGAATAAAAGAATCGACCAGTTGCAAAAACTATTATGAAATCTGTTTCTACCTTTTAGCGATACAAATTGGATTTAGTTTTCATAATTTTTTTGTACATGGATTTAAATATCAAATTAGTGATTGTAAAATTATTCTGTAAAAATAGAGGGTACCACGGGTATTGTAATGGTTAACAAGTTTGACTAGCAAACTATTGCTAGTGAGTTCGAGTCTCACTGGGAGTCCAATCCTTTGGCCTTGTGTTATAACTAAGCCAAGCTTTGTAAATAACAACAAAATCAACCTAAAAATTACAACAGAAGCCTCTCATTGTACCTCATTTCTACGGCCTTGTGCCACATCTAAGCAAAAATCTTAGTGAATAACAACAGCAGCCTCTCGTTGTACCTCATTTGCACAGCCTTGTGCCACATCTAAGCAAAAATCTTAGTAAATTACAACAGCAGCCTCTCGACCTTCTAAAACGCAGAATAATTTACACGAAGATTCAATCTGAACGACTGCAGCAATGAATCTAATTATCAATAGTTTGATGGGATAAAATCCTAGCATGTTCTACGGACAGGTCGATCTTCACTAAAAGAGAGAGAGAGAGAGAGAGAGAGAGAGAGAGAGAGAGAGAGAGAATGACGACAATACAAGAATTGCAAAGAATTCAGAATATGGTTGCAGGATTCCAAGCTGTTGTAGAACAAAATGGCGGATCTGTTGAGCATTTGATGGAATTTTAATAAACCCCCATTTTATTTATTGCATTTTGTCTTGTTGTTTTTTCTTTGTAATGTTTTGTGGTTCATTTAAAAAGCAAACGACATTAATCACTTCATCTATCTATCTATCTATCTATCTATCTATCTATCTATCTATCTGTCTCAGTCCGTTCATTTGTATGTATGTATGTATCTATCTATCTATCTCAGTCTGTTCGTATGTATGTATGTAAGCAGCCCCTTCCTCACGAGAACGATGTGACACAAGGTCAATTTTTGAGAGAACTTCTCGTTTGAGTTTTCTTTCTCTTAGACTGATTGCTATACAGAGTCTAAAGAACTCAGGTTTTTTTCCACAATTTTACCCAGTAATAGTTTTATTTGCACACAGTTAAATAGTTTCAAGCATTGCTATGTAATAGTAATAGTTTTATTTGCACATAGTTAAACGATTTCAAGTATTTCTGAATCTAATTGTTCTATTTAGGCTATTTGGTTTAATGGCATATCAACCTTCGATGATTATTTAATTTCAAATCTTGTTTATGCATAAATAATTTGCAAGAGGATAGTTTGAAGGTATTTTTATTTCTAAAAGAATTAAAATTAATTTATTTCCACACAGTAAAATTGTCCCAAGTATTTCTATTGTTTGTACACAGTTAAATAAACCCAAGTACAACAATCCAAAACTAACATTTCTGTTTAATATTAATCATTTGTTTCCTCATAATGAAGTGGTTTCTGGTATTGCTAAAACTAATAGTGTAATATAATGGCCGAGTAATTTCCTTGTATATATCTTGCCTTTAGGTTTAGTTAGGCTGAGAACCTTTCGGCTCAGCACATGGGTTAGTTAGGTGCAAACTTGAGCACAGGTGTTGACGCGCGCCTGGGGAGGATGTGTCGTTCACAGATGTCAAAATAAAAATCCCAGAGAGAGGATGTGACCAGGGATGTGAATGACGTCATGCACCGGTAGCGTGCGCGGAGGATTTTGGGAGATTTGAAAAAGTCAGTAGTTGAGAACTAGACTCCTAACGGAAAGGGTCGACTTTCGGGGCTCGCTGAGGCCAGACAAATTAGTGCGCTACGGGCGCCGCACGTGATGGGGGATAGATGAAAAAGCCAGCATAGAGAGATTGTGCCTCTCTCCTTATGTCGAAAACCCTTTAAACTCAAAGGTAATAAAAAGTTTCGTACCTGAACTAAGAAGTCGTAAGTGTTTTTTGTGTTTCGGAATTCCTATGTTCTATGTACATATGTTATGAACATTCTATGTACGTTTCCCATATTCATGTATGGTTATGTTACAATAGTTTTATTTGCACACTGTTAATTGGTTTCATGTATTGCTATTTAATATTTATATTTGTATAGTAGTAAAGTTGGCGACTGTAGTTGAGGGCGACTAGAAGGCTCCATTTTCAATAGCTACTATACAAAGGTGTTGGGGAGAGCACTACTTCTTTCCCTGGATTGCTCCACTTTACTCTTGATACGTACCTTATAATACTGAGTGTTAAGCAAGAGTGTTATCAAGTACCATTTTTGAAGTCTTTGGTATGACGCGACCTGGGATTGAACCCAGGTGTCCCGGACCATTTGCAAACACTATATCCACTTGGCCAATGAGCCGTATTTGCCCACAGTTTAGTGTTTCCAAGTAGTGGTATGTAATAAGTATAATTCAGTTTAACATCAGCCATTTGTTTGCACACAGTTAAATAGTTTCAAGTACAGAAAATGATTAAATAAATTGCTATTTGACCTGTATGTGGGATTCTAAAAGGTACGACCACTTCGGGTCAAAGTGGACCCGGGATTAATGGCAATGAAGGGATATTTCATATTCCTTAAGGATCTTGAAATGGAGCCTCACCATCATATGCTGAGTTATGTGCAAGATACTCGTTATGGGCGGGTGTCTTACCCCTCTGCAGAGATTCAGTCGGCATATTCTACAGACCCAGCCGATTGAGCACAGTACAGAATTTGGTTGGAAGATGCAAAGCTCTTGTAGAAAAAAATAGTTGCTCTTTTGAACATTTGATATAATTCTAATGGACCCCATTTATAAACTGTCATATTATTTACCTTTGGTTTTGTTTTCTTTCTAATAAAAGTTTTTGGTTCATTTCAGACTTAAGCAACGTTTGACATATCCTGTTTACGTAAACTTAAACAAGCAACAACAGCACATGATAGCGAAATTTTTTATCATAGTTGTCCACTTAAATGCCCTAACTTGGCGAATAAAACAATATCCAGTCCACTTTGTCAGTGAATAAAATATGTTGTTTGTGTTAGTGTACATATTTTTTTAAATTAGACAAATTCTTGATATAATGAAGAAAACTTCCAGATGCTAATTAGAACCCCACAATCATTTCTAAATTGAAGCATCAGTTTAAAATATCCTTTGAAAATTTATTAAACTTTATCAACATTATTAGAACAATATCAAATTGAAGGGTAAATCTGTTTGGGCTACCGTTATGTAATGTATCTTCAAAATCATATTACGTGGTGCCTTCAATAGGTTTCCTGACTGTTTTGTACTGGCATTTAAAATTGTCGTAGACTCTTCAAAATTCAGTATGTTATTGCTATACATCTTATGAAATGACTGTCCAATTTTTATGATTTCAGGTTAAATGAACAGCTACAGCAGCAATTGGAATACACCCTACTAAAGCCTGATTGTCACAGTTGGTGAATTTCAAAAATGCCATCTGGACGTGAGGACACTTTAGAAGAACGATATGCAATAAAATTCTGTTTTAAACTTGGAAAAATGCCACAGAAACGTATGGAATGCTTCAGACTGCTTTTCGACTATCTTGCATGAATCGAGCATGAGCTTTTGAGTGGCATGAAAGATTCAAGGAAGGCAGGGAGTCAGTGAGGGATGATGAGAGGTGTGGGAGGAGTAAGGAAGTCAATACACCAGAGTTGATTGGCCAAAGGGCTAGGGTTAGGTTTACTATGTTGAGGTTCTAAGGGAGTTCAAGAAGAGATTCCGCTGGAAAAGATTCCGTTGGAAGAGGCCAGCATTCTTCAAATCGGGTCAGTGGCATTACCACCAGGACAATACACCAGTCCACAACTCCATCCTTGTCACAGACTATTTAACCAAGATGGGCATCAAGACAGTTTCTCACCCTCCCTATAGTCCAGACGTTGCTCCCAGTGACTTTTGATTATTCCCTAAGCCCAGAGTCTGCCGTTGCTGGATCGGTACAACAAGTGCATTGCGGCCGGAGGAGATTACTTCGAAGAGGACGAGAGTTTCATGTGTGTACTATCAATAAAACTGCCCATACGAAAAAAGTCTGGAAACTTATTTAATGTTTCTCGTATAACAATATTCCCTGATTACTTTGAGCCTTCAATTTAGAAAGGAGTGAAGGGTTCTAATTAGAATTTAATATTTTTTGCAATAATATAAAAGTTAAAAAGATTATTCATTTATCACAATTACATCAAATACACAATACCATTATATTCTACAAGTTTTTCAACAATTTGATAAGAAAAGTTAATATTTAATAAAATTGGTTTGTTTAATGCCAAAGCCTTGTAAAAAGACACAAGTGATACTATTTAATAAAATTGGGTTGTTTAGTGCCAAAGCCTTGTAAAAAGACAGTAGTGGTATTAATTAATAAAATTGGGTTGTTTAATGCCTTGTAGAAAGACAGTAGTTTTGGCATTAAACAACCCAATTTCATTAAATAGTACATTTAATGACATTGGTTTTTAATATTACGGACGGGCACTGTTGTCCATCAGTGAAGGTGTCATGAGTCTAGCCCGTGCGTGCAGAATGATCTGCAAAGTTAGACGTGATTTTGAAATAATCACAGATGTATCATTACGTGTTTCACTAGTGACATCGAACGTTCGAGGATCTTCGATGCGTTCTCCAAAATCTCTATATAAGAATACAGGTAATGAGAGTAGAAGGCAGTTGTGAAAATGTGTTTCGGAGGCCCCGACCCGTCATACCCCAGTCTGCTACTACCGATCTGCTGTGACAAGCGTGTGTCAAACAGCCAGCCCTCACACACACACCGTCACCACCGACAGGAAGGGAGAAGAAGGAACTTTTCGAGTTGCAGTGATCATAACCGAATAAAAACCACTGCTATATTTTTTCCCTTAACCTTCGAGTTTGAGTATTTCTTCTTCTGCGGACTTCTTTCTTTCCAGCACAAAACGTTGGTCCTATGGTACAGGTTTATTTAATGCCAAAATCTCCAAGAAACAACACTAGTAGTTCTATCTTATGAAATTAGGTTATTCAAAGCCAAATCCTTGTAGAAAGGCAGAAGTAATACTATTTAATACATAACTGGTGGGATACGATGATTCATGTCTTTCTTAAGGGTATCAGTCCGAAAGTGAATATAGTAGCCCAAGTGGAATTTGAACTCATTTACAACAATGTCAGAGTCCAGCGCGTAAGCCACTGCACAGTTACATTTAGGTAAAGCAATCCTCTACGCACTACTCAATAGAAAGCTTTATTAAAATAATACGGTTGTTAGGGTTTTATGGCATATCAACCCTTGTGGGTTATTTGATACCATTTCTTATTTGTTTGCCCACAGTTTAAAGGTTTCAAGTATTCCTATGTAATATTAACAATTCAATTTGACATTAATCATTTGCTTGCACATAGTTAAATGGTTGAACAGTTCTATTTGACCAATAGACAAGACCCCAACAGATACTACCAGAGTGTACATTGGAGTAATGACAATGAATGGGTACTCCACATTCCCTAAAAGTTAAAGACTGAAGCCTCAGCATCAGATGGTTTTGTGTCATATAAGGGCACCCGTTGGGGGGTTACCTCTTCGTAGAGATGCAGTCAGTGTATTCTACAGCCCCAGCCAATTGGGCTGGAAATAATACGTAGGTTCTGGAAATATTGAGTTGCTCTGTGAATAATAATTTTCCTAAGTATCATTCTTCTGTTATCTATTTTTTTTATATTCACAGAAATTTCTGTAAATATTGTATTGTTTTCACTTTAAAAGAACAAATATGCACAACGAATAAGGATATACGTTCCTATCCTACCAAGCGCTTACAATCCAAAATAACTTCTTACCTTACATCCATCATTTTTAAAAGCTTTATTTTGTGTGAAACAAAACAATTTCTAAAATCCGGTGTTTTTTTTCCCCATCAATTTTCGTCATGGATGTTTTTGTTTTAGGAACGTTTGTGTGTGTGTGTGTGTTTCTATAGCGGACAGCTATTTTCGGTATTTTGCGCATACGAACGCTGTTAAATATCCATCTGTTAAGAACATTGTGTGGCCTCATTGCTACAGAGCCAATCAAAATCGCTGGAAGAAGCTATATACCATTTTGACATAAATCTATTGGAAAGTTCACAATGTAGCCATTCATGAGACTATGAGATTTATCGGCATTGCGACGATTTTAGAAGTATTGTTTTCTACTTGGGGTTTTCTGCAACTGTTCTTCAAAATACCATCACGTGACTTCACTGACTGAATTTGAGGTTCCTACTGCAGAAAATGTTTTCTATTCAAATTATACTACTTTTAAAAAATCTGCAACTTAACCAATTGTAACCCAATGTCCTCGTTTGGGGATGATTTAAATAAATACGAACATCTCGTTAAATACTTACATTTTGGTTTTGTTTGGTTTCTTTGTTTAATGGCATATCAACCTTTGCTGGTTATTTAATGCCAAAGATATTCTCCTAGAAGAACAGTAGTGGTACTATTTAAGCCCTAGCTGGGAGGATAAGGTTTGGTTTGGTTTGGTTTGGTTTGTTTGGTTTTATGGCATATCAACCTTTGTAGGTTATTTAACGCCAAATCCGTTTTTATGTAAATCTGTTCTATTTCAAACAATTCAGTTTCACATAAGTACACAGTTTAATTGTCAAAAACATTTCCATTTCAAACTATTTAAGTAGTTATATGTAAGTGTAAATACAGTTTTAATGTCGAAAAACAATTCTATTTGAAATAATTCAGTTAAGCATAAGCACGCAGTTTTAAGTGTAAGTAGGGTTTAATTGTCAAAAACGTTCCTATTTTAAGCCATTCAGTTTACTCAATTCATTTTAGCATAAGTCTGCTGTTAGTTCTATTTAACCCATAGATAGGGCCATATCAGGTGCTACCACTCCGGGTCAGAGTGGACCTGGGAGCGATAGCAATGAAGGGGTACTCAACATTTCCCAAAGCTCCAGCACTGCTGGAACCTCACTATCAGATTGTTTAGTGTCATATCCAGGACACTCGTTGGGGGGGGGGTCTTACCCCTCTGCAGAGAAGCAGTCAGTGTATTCTACAGCCCCAGCTGACTGGGCAAGGGAGGATAAAGGGGTTTATATATATATATATATATATATATATATATATATATATATATATATATATATATATATATTTATATATATATATATATATATATATATATATATATATATATATATTGATACGCCATTAAACAAAGAAACCTAACAAAACCAAAATGTAAATATTTAATGAGATGTTCGTATTTATTTTAATCATCCTCAAACTAGGACATTGGGTTACAATTGGTTAAGTTGCAGATTTTTTAAAAGTATTATAATTTGAATAGAAAACACACACACACACACACACACACACACACACACACACACACACACACACACACACACACATATATATATATATATATGTATGTATATGTACATGTATATATATATATATGTATATATATGTAGATATATGTATATATATATGAATATATATATGTATATATATGTATATATATATGTATATATACATATGTATATGTATATATATGTATATATATGTGTATGTATATATATGTATATGTATATATATATGCATATATATATAAATGTATATATGTATATATATATGTATATGTATATATCTGTATATATATATGTATATATATATATGTATATGTCTATATACATATATGTATATATATGTATATATAAGTATATATAAATATATATATATGTATATAAAATTGTATGTATATATATATGTATATATGTATATATATATGTATATGTATATATATGTATGTATATATATATATGTATATATATAAATGTATATATATATATGTATATGTATATATATTTATATGTATATATATATGTATATATATGTATATATAAGTGTATATATATATGTATATATATGTATATGTACATATATGCATATATATATATGTATATATGTATGTATATATATATATATATATGTATATACATATATATATACATATAAGTTGTACTTTATATAGTTTATTCCAGATTAGCACCAAATAGTACGGTTGATAGAAACTGAGATGATTATTTAATTCTATGATACACTAGCTGATATCGGTATAGATTACCAATAATTGGTCATAATAACTTTCCGGATTAGTTACCAGCAAGACCTTTTTGTCGTCTGATACCTTTGACCGTTTATATTTACGCTTAATTTACTTAATTTCTGGGCCCATCTTTATGCAAGGTAAACCCTCCTTGTTTAAGTGCGATAACAACAAAACAATTATTCAAAGTTGAAAACGTGTAATATAGTAGCCGTTTTGCTGCACGGCCAATCAGAGTATATATTGTATATAGCCCTTTACTCGGGCGATCGGCAGTGCCCATCTCCTCGCCTCACTTCGTTCTTCAGTCGTTTTGTTTATCGCCTCATGTCACAATTTTTTTTTTTCGTTTTCTCCTATCGTTCTAAGTTCTCTGCTGGGATAATAAATAACAATGTTACGAAATTTCTTGTGCACATGTTATTTTTGTTTCTAAGCGACTTTTTCTTTCATCACCCGTTGCGGCTTACGAGGTTTCGGTGAGCAAGGTGAACCCTTCAACCGCTCGGGTCGAGCATTTCTGGGATAATAAATAACAATGTTACGAAATTTGTTATGCACATGTCATTTTTGTTCATCACCAGTTGCAGCTTACGAGGCATCGGTGAGCGAGGGGTAACATTCAACCGCTCGGGTCAAGCATTTCTCACCGACTGATTAACTTATTCCGAACTTCTAGGCTCATCCGATCACGTGATCTTTTCGTCCAATTAAAACCATGTTCTCGAAATGATCCTGTGTTCATTAAACGTCAAACAAACCTGACGATCCAACTGTTTTTCCGTGCGTTTTATGGTGTATACATGTCAATGACAGATCTCATCAGTTTATTATGCCACAGTCTCCCCGACCAGAGACCCTGGTACCCAACCACTCTGTCGGCGAGGCCTAGAATACGCTGACTGCTTCCCATAAAAAGAGCAAGACTCCACAAAGGGGCAGGACCCCACAAAAGGGGTATCTTGCACTAAACTGTATCTGATCGAGAAGCTCCTGTTTTGGAGCTCTGGGAAGTGTGGCGTACCCATTCATTGCCATTACTCCCAGATCCACTCAAACACAGAGTGGTAGTACCTGTTAGGGTCCCATATATGGATCAAATAGATCTGTTTAAAAAATGAATCGTATCCGATAGGACCGTGCGCAACAACAAACAATAAACAAAACAACAAACAATAAACAAAACTAAGAAACTGCAATGAACGCGATTACTTAATCTGTAGGCTTTCCTTTGGCATGGTTTTATGGCATATCAACCATTGTTGGTTATCTAATGCCAAATCCTGTATATATATATATATATATATATATATATATGTGTGTGTGTGTGTGTGTGTGTGTGATTTGTAAACACATTTTGTAGATACACACAGTTAAAGGATCAAACAGTTCTATTTCTCACAGTTCAATTTGGAATAAGTCAAGGTTAAATGGTATGTATCATTAACAATTCAATTAAACATCAGTCATTTATTTAAATACAATTAAATGATCAAACAATTCTTTTTCTAATAAATCAATTTAGCGTAAGTTATTTTAGTGTACACAGTTTAAACGTCAAACAGTTCTATTTGACCCATAGATAGGACACTATTAGGCGTTACCCCTCCAGGTCAGGGGGGGGATGGGAGTGATGGCAATGAAGGGGTACTCTGCATTCCTTCAAACTCCAGCATTACTGGAGCTTCACAATCAGATTATTTAGTGTCATATCTAGGACATTCGTTGGGGAGTCTTACCCCTTTGTAGAGATGCAGTCAATGTATTCTACAGCCCCAGCCGACTGGGCTGAATTTCTAGGCATAAAATAACCCAAGACGACTTGATATACTGTAAACTTCAGTCAATCAATTAATCGATCAATCAATCAATTAACCTGATACCAGCCTACGAGGGATGTAAACGACAGCAAAAAGTTAATCATGCAATCTCTTGTTTTGGGGACGATAGGTGGTCCGACTTGAAATTTGGTCAGTCGTAAATTATCAGGACAAGGATAAGTCAAGATCTAAATTTCGAGGCTTAGCGAAATCTGCAATCGATGTCGGGTGGAGGTCACGATTCGTAGATGAACTTGACTTTCTACATCTGTGGGGATTTCCTGTCGGTTTGAGGAAGAGAAGAACAAAAATAAACGAGAATGGGATTTTTTTGTAACCACGTGTCTATCATTTCCTTCCTGATATAGACAACCTCGTCATCACCTCACCTGGTCTTCGTCTCAACTTTCTCCGACAACCTTTTCTTCGAGAACCATCATGAACCCTATAACATAACTCAAGTTCAGATTTCAGTCTAATTGAAGATTTTACACATAGCTGCTAACCTTGACGAAAATTATGGAATTTTCATGCTTGCTGAGCAAAAAGTTTTGGGTGAAACACTAGTTTGAGTAAGTGCAACCATATGCATATTCATCTAGGGATTTTTTCTTGTTTACTAAACTGAATTGAGTTAGAGGAGAACATTAAAATAAATATATCGACAGAGCTTCAAGAGGTTTTAGAGGTACTTTGACCAATGGAAAACTTGCTGGAATAAGTGAGCTGAGAAAGTAACGTTAAATGAGATACTTTTTTTAAGAAGAAAATTAACATTTCATTCATTTCTTTAGTTTTATCTGGGTAAATATAACTTTAGTCCCGATACTTTTTCAACACACCACTTATGATTCAATCCTTGTCCCATTTTGTATTAGAAATGTCAATATAAATATAATAACTATTATAGGACAAAATCATTTAATTCATTGTTCCTTTCTGTCTCAGTAAATACAGCTTTAGTCTCCATGTTTTTTAAAAACACAATACAATCTATGTCCCATAATGAATATTACATTTAGTATAAGAAAGGTTTATACAATTGCAGCAATTGTTATGGGACAAAAATTGCTTTATTCAGGGCTCATTTTTATCTTAATAAATTGAGCATGTCTTGATATATTCTGAATATACCTCGCATTGTACGACTGTCCCATAATGAATGTTAGATTTAGTGTAAATAAATGTATATAAAAATGTACCAACTATTATAGTACAAAATATTTTCATTCATTGATCATTTTTTGTCTTTATAAATACAGCTTTAGTCTCCTCACTTTTTGAACAAACCTGTGAATGCGGGGAAAAAATAAAAACCAATTCTGTGATATTCATATTTTTGTTCTGTTTATATTGTTGTTCTAAGAAATCAATATTTCTATAGTCAATAAAACCCCCTGAAGACTTTTTCCCTCTCAGCTGCCGGGTTCTAAAAAAAGAGCTTATCGTACACAAAATTCTCCAAGAGCTTCAAGACAAGATGATAATTATTAAAATGGTAAATGTGTGGCGAATTCTATGAATCGGGCAAATACCTCATGTCTTTATGATAATTACTTCAGAAGAGTATAACTCCTTTCTTTGGTTTGGTTTCTTTGTTTAATGGCATATCAACCTTCGTAGGTTATTTAATGCCAAAGCCATCCTTCTAGTGGTACTATTCAACCCATAGCTGGGAGGATAAGTGGCTTCATACCTTTCACAACGGTATTTGTCTGAAAGTGAACATAATAGCGCGACTAGAGTTCGAACTCGCTTACTAAGATTTCGCAGTCCATCGCTTTAACCATCACACACCGAGGACACCCCCTCCTCTCTTTTACCTGGTTGTCAAAATAAGGCTAAGATATCGAACCTAAGATTTTTGATGGGTACTATATTAATTAGTTAATAATTGCTTAAAAAGGAGTTTTAAATTTAAATGATTTGATTTATTTATTTTAAAGGCATATCAACTTGTCCAGCGCTATTTTATGTGTAGAGGTTAGGGAATTGAATTCGTTGTACATTTATATTTACATTATTTTACACACGGTTCAATCGAATACGAATATTCTTTAAACAGATCTCTTTGACGTAGAGATCGGACCGTAACAGGTGCTACCTCTCCGAGTCAAAGTGGAATTGGGAGTAATAGCAATGAAGGGGTACTCCACACTTCCCAACAATCCAGAACTCACCGTCAAAATACTTTTTTGTGTCATACTCTGGACACCTCTTTTGTGGGGGGAGTCTTGCCTGCCTATCTGCAGGGGATACTGTCAGCGTATTCTAAACCTCACTAACAAAACCGAAAAAAGATTTTAACTCTTCCTCTACCTGATTCTAAAAGAGGTTTATCATTCACTAATTGACTTGACGTTTCAGTTTATTCAAGATTAAACACATAGATAATCCAGTTAAACGACCTAATACGCCCAACCATAGATGTACAATCGGAGTTCAAAACCTGGACGAGGCTGTTTGAATTCCACTTGGAAAAGCATCATCGTCATCATCATTATCATCATGTCTTGCTGGTACGGATTTCCCAGACTCTCTCTCGCCATTCGTCTCTATCATCCATCGCTTCCAGCAGGTCTTCAAGACTACATCCTGTGTCCGTACAGAGTTTTTGTAGATAAGTTCTCGCTGGTCGTCCAACACCACCTCGTCCGTATGAAGTGGTCCATTGGAAAACGCCATTTATGAGTTCTTTCTTACTTTTCCATCAATATCCCGCATGTCTTGTTCGTCTTGTTTGGAAGGTTTTAGAGATGGGCGGTAGATGGCCGTACAACTGCTGTTTTGTGGGATATTGCTTTCGGGATTTGTTCAATATAGATTATAACATTCTTGTGCAATTCCCATATACTATTTTTATACGCTTAGTCAGCTTCCATGTGGTGCATCAATATAGTAGTATGGACACGACCACTGCTTGGGAAAAATTGCATTTAAGGTATGAATCCATATAATCTTTCCCAGCCATGGGTAAATAGTTGAACCAACCATTTTGTAAGCCTTGGTGAGGCAACTACACTAGAAAGAAACTCTGGACTCAAACCAGCCGTAGTTCGCAAAAAATCACCTTGTGTCACATCCTGCTCGTGGCGGAGGGGTTGGGTAACTTTATACATTCAGTGGAGGCGTGCTTAGTGTAATGGTTATCATTGTAGCAAACGGAATCAGCTACTTGAGTTTAAATCCGGGACGAGGCTACTTTCATTTCAATTTGCGCTAATTCCCAAGAGAAAGGCATGAATCCATCTGTTCGTTTCGAAGCTAGTGTTGAATACTAGGACAGATTAGGTTCTTTAGCCTTGGCGATAGAAAACTCTAAATTCAAATCAGCTGTATATGGTTTAAAGTTCTACCTAGTGTCACATTTTGTGGAGGGGCTGGGTAAATAATCATATGCACAAATAAACATGCATCAACAGTCTTCATGCATATTGTGTACTTAGAATCATCTTTCAAGATTATTATTTGTCTAAATTTCTGAGATCAGGCTTGATAACTATTATTACTTAGAATATTCGGACTATTGACCTCATCTTTATTCGGCCGATATATCCTTCGGCCTTCTTCAGGTGATTCATGTTGAACTGAACCCTTTATTTGAACCCCAAGGGTAGACAATTCCAATCCTGTTATTCTTGATCGTGTACAAGTGTTAAGTTATAGTAAGTATTCCTTGTTAGTCTTACCTGTTGCTGGGATTGAACCTGCAACCTCCAGATGATTTCAGAAGCACTTTCCAACCAAACGCCTTATCCACTGTTTCATGACCTTGCCGGACATGAAACAACATTTGTTGGATGAAAATCATTTCCTGGTATCCAAGTGTCTTAAATTAAATGGGAACTTAATTATATATCTTTATATATCTCTAGTTAGGACACTTGGTTAATGAGTTTTTCATTTTAAAGGTATATATTAAGCCTGGGATGAGTGTGTTTCAAATTAGTCGTGACTGCTTATTAGTTTATTGAGGTGTCTATGTGTCACTCCAAATCTACCCAGGCAACACACACACACACACACACACACACATATATATATATATGAAATAAATTTATAATTGCCAAGTGACGGTCTTTTGGGTTTTTCTTCCAATTATTTAGTCTGTATGATATTTATAAATTCATATCTTAATAATAATACACTGAGCACTCCTGGAGATTTATAAGAATCCTCTCTTGTACATTCTCACTTACAATCATTCCCAACTCATCTTCCCTGGATACTTTTTACACACACATTCTCACACACACACACACACACACACACACATATATATATATATATATATGTATGTATGTATGTGTGTGTGTGTGTGTGTGTGTGTGTGTGTGTAATATTACGGACGGGCGCTGTCGTTGAGAGCGTGCTAGGGCATCGGCTGAAGTCAATCAGTGAAGGTGTTACGAGACTAGCGCGTGCTGGCAGAATGACCTGCAAAGTTAGACGTGATTTTACAATAATCACAGATGAATTATCACGTGTTTCACGACAGTTTCACTGGTGACATCGAACATTCGGGGATCTTCGATTTGTTCCCCAAAATTTCTATATAAGAAAACAAGTCACGAGATTTTGGGAGAGTTGAAGGCAGCTTTCAAAACAGGCGCGTCAAACGTTCCGAGGCTCCGACCCGTCCTACCCAGTCTGCTACGACCTATCTGTCAGGCGTGTGTCAACAGCCAGCTCTCACCCACACCACCGTCACCACCAAAAGGAAGGGAGAGGAAGAACGTAACTAAAATGAACTTTTCGAGTTGCAACGATCATAGCCCTAAGTGAATAATAAACGACTGCTATATTTTATTCCCTTGAATATTTCTTTTTCTGTGGACTTCTTTCTTTAAAGCACAACACGTTGGTCCTATGTTACATATATATATATGAATTTCTTTATGTGTTTCCACACCTATGCTCACATCAAAATGGCCTACATCATATTAAATCCGGGAGGAGTTAGATAAATATATTCAATACTGGAGGATACGGTCTCTTTCACCATTTACCGATAACTTAGTGTGTGGTGGGAAGATAGAAGATAGATTTATGACGGATTAGCCTTCTTACAGGGCGAAAAAGATAAATGTGTAGCGAATTTTACGAAAAGAAGGCTGCGAGTCTAAGATATTTGATGGGTATTATGATAATTAATAATTACTTGATTAGTTAAGATTTAAGTCCAAGAATATCATTCGAGGGAGTCCTTCAAGCTTTAAAATATGCTGATGTAACTCAAGTTAATCATTTGAAGAGACGACTGAAGATATGAGTAAATAAACGTCAAATTCATAAAAAAAGGCACCCTTTCACAGAAATTGAATCCTGGACGAAGCAGATTGAAGTGGATTAGCAAAGTTTTGATGTTTAAAACAAAAATTAATTTCTTTTTTATTAAACGATAGATTACACAAATTAAAAAAAGGTGGGGGCATTGAGAAGCCTGTAAAACAGATTGATTATTTGCTAAAGGAATTGGATTCAATTACCTGTGGCTGGATGTGGTGGCGGAGATGGGTTTCTTTCTTCGTAATGACGAATCTAATTTGTTACCGCCCTATCAGTGGGGCTTAGAATATGTTGATTGCATTTTCTGGATAGAAGTAATAACCTCTCACGAAAAGAATGTCCTGGGTATGACGATAAACTGCATTTGACGATGAGGCTCCACAGGAGTACCCCTTCATTGCCATTACTTCCAGACCCACTCTGTTTCAGAGAGATATTACTTGTTAGGGTTTTATCTATGTGTCTAATTGGTCTGTTTAGTAGGAATACTTGATATCGTGTAACTGTGGATAAATTGTGTTTTTAGTAAAAATAAGTACTTGAAGCTATAATTTTTCTCTAAGGATTACTATTATTAATTACTTGAAACCAAGTTATTGTGAAAAAAGGATTATCTATATAAATCTGTCTAAAGAAAGGATTATCTTTAAATAGGAATGGTTAGTTGGAATCTTATAATTGTCCATGAATTATAGGTAGTATCAAATATCACGATACTGGTAATGGATGGACGCTAGTCACTGTATCATCATGGAAAAACTCTGTCAATGCCACGGTAGGAGGTGTAGGAATACTTATAGGACCAAGAGCGTTAAAATCACTTAATAGCATTGAGAGAATACAACCTAGGATGATGGTAACTACTTT
This sequence comes from Sepioteuthis lessoniana, assembly GCA_963585895.1. Lineage (NCBI taxonomy): Eukaryota > Metazoa > Mollusca > Cephalopoda > Myopsida > Loliginidae > Sepioteuthis > Sepioteuthis lessoniana. The sequence goes on from OY757935.1 coordinate 2,985,114, forward strand.
TGATGGCAATCCCAGAGCAACAATCAGCTCCTGCTACAACCCTACCAATGTTAGTGAAGAAACTGAACTCGTCGCCTTCTACGATGAGCTATCCTCTCTAGTGCGTAGCACTCCGAAACACAACATGCTAGTCATTGGTGGAGACATGAATGCCCAAATCGGGAAAAACGGAAACAACAAATACAGCCTACACAACACGTCAAATAGGAATGGATAACATCTAACTGATTTCATGAGAGAAAATAGATTAACATGCCTCAATACAAACTATCAAAAAAGGGAGGGAAAATTATGAACCTACACATAACAATAATAAAGCACAGATAGACTACGTATTTATAAACAAGAAATGGAAAAATAGCACAATGAATTGCGAGGCATACTCCTCTTTCGAGGGTGTGTCCTGCGATTACCGCATAGTCACGGCAAAAATACGACTAAGCCTACGAAAAAACGTCACACGAACAGCGACCACCAAACACTATGATTGGGCTCTTTTTAACAACAGAGATATTAGAGATAAATATGTATTAGAATTGAGAAACAGATTCGAGACGCTACTGGAGAAGAAAGAAAAAGGTACCCCAAATGACGAATATGAGAATTTCGTCAACGCACACCTCGAGGCAGCGGCGAATTGTATTCCAACAAAACCTAGAAGTAAATATAGAGTCCCTCCAAATGCTATAGGAAGAACCCAACAAACACAAATGCCCTAAAACTTAAAAAAAACACAGTAACAATTTGCAGACATATATCTAAAAGAACAGACAGAATACATGCAAAATCAGGTAGATAAGATTAGAGACTCAGTGGAAGATAGGCAATCTAGGATAGCCTGGCAAACGATAAACGAAGTGAGTAGAAGGAAGAGCACAACCAAAGCTAAATTAAAAGCTACAAACCAACAAGAAAGAATAAAACTGTGGAAACAGCATTTCGAAAATCTACTAGGAAACCCACCGAAAGTTACACATAAACCAATCACCAGAATTATTAGTAAGCAACAAGACATTAAACTAGGACCGTTCACAGAAGAAGAACTCGACTCGGTTCTTAGAAAAATTAAAAATAGGAAAGGCGCAGCGCTTGACGAGATCCCCCCGCCCCCCAGAAGTATGGAAGACCAGATAATTCGACGACATACTGCTCCGACACAGCAACGCAGTCTATAATCAAAATCCGATAGACAGATGGACGAAGGGATGCATCCCTCACTTCCCTAAAAAGGGTGACCTCGGATTAGCTAAGAACTACCGAAGTATAACACTTACATCCAAAGTAGCCAAAATTTGCAATGCCCGACTACGAAACCGTATAGGACCCAAAATCGACAACATTCTTAGGAAAAACCAAAATAGCTTCTGAAGAAATAGATCCACGACCTCACAAATATTGACCATCCGTAGAATCCTTGAAGGCATACGGGCAAAAAACCTACAGGCGACAATACTATTTGTCGACTTTACCAAGGCCTTTGATTCCATTCACAGAGGGAAGATGGAACAAATCCTACTAGCATACGGCTTACCAAAAGAGACCGTCGCAGCAATAACAATTCTCTACAGAAACACCAAAGTGAAAGTACGATCACCGGATGGAGACACAGAATACTTCGACATTGTAGCAGGAGCACTGCAAGGGGACACGCTAGCCCCATACCTCTTTTCATCTGTCTAGACTATGTGCTTAGAACATCGATTGATAAAATCAAAGAAAATGGCTTCAAGCTGACAAAGAAAAGAAGCAGAAGGTACCCCGCAAAAACAATTACCGACGCCGACTACAGCGATGACATAGCGATTCTGGCAAATACACTCAAACAAGCCGAAACACTACTGCATAGTATGGAACAAGCCGCCGATGGCATTGGCCTCCATGTCAATGCACACAAAACTGAATACAAACAGGCGACATCTCCACACTAGACGGACGCTCTCTGAAACTAGTAAACAAATTCACCTACCTAGGAAGCAGTGTCTCATCAACCGAAAATGACATCAACGCGCGGCTAACGAAGGCATGGACTGCTATCGATAAGCTATCGATCATATGGAAGTCCGATAAAATGAAACGCAGTTTCTTCCAAGCAGCGGTCGTATCGATACTGCTATATGGATGCACTACTTGTACACTAACAAAACGGCTGGAGAAAAAGCTAGACGGCAATTACACAAGAATACTGCGAGCAATATTGAACAAGTCCTGGAGGCAACACCCCACAAAGCACCAACTATACGGCCACCTACAGCCCATCACGAAAACTATCCAAGCTAGACGAACCAGACATGCAGGACACTGCTGGAGAAGCAGGGACGAGCTCATAAGAGATGTACTCCTATGGACCCCCACATATGGCTGAGCAAAACAGGGTGACCAGCTCGAACCTACATACAACAGCTCTGCCAGAAGCGATGAACGATAGGGAGGAGTGGCGAGAGAGGGATATCCGTGCTGGCGGCACGACATGATGATGATGAATGAGATAGATATGCTCGAAATCATATAACTTTTCAAATTATTTTGTTGTATAGCGGGATAGTCAGGGAAGAACCGACAACAACACTTATGTATAAAAATATAATCTTGTTTATTACGAAAGGTTCGACTTAGTTGATTAAAGAGTCTGGGACCGCTAAGATATACAGAGAGAGAGAGAGAGAGAGAGAGAGAGACTGCACCTCTGTTGAGGGGTAAGAAGCCCCCTCACAACGAGTGTCCTGCATATGACACTAAACAATCTGATGGTGAAGTCCCAGTAATGATGGGGCCTTGGGGAATACGGAGCACCCCTTCATTGCTATTGCTCCCAGGTCCACTCTGGCGCGGCGTGGTAGCACCTGATAGGGCCCTATCTATGGGTTAAATAGTACTAAGGGCATACCTATGCTAAACTGAATAGCTTGAAATAGAAATGTTTTTTGACAATTGAACCGTGCTTACATTTGAACTGCGTGCTTGTGCTAAACTGAACTATTTCAAATAGAATTGTTTTTTGACATTGAAACTGTATTTACACTAAAATGGATTGTTTAAAATAGAACTGTTCTGACATGTAACTGTGTGTTAACAAAATCTGTACTTTTACTAAACTGAATTAGCTGAAGTAGAATTGCTTGACTAAACTGAATAGCTCGAAATAGAAATGATTTTTACAATTGAACTATACTTACATTTAAACTGCGTGCTTTTGCTAAACTGAAATGTTTTAAATTGAACTATTTTTTACATTGAAACAGTACTTACACTAAACTGAATTGTTACATATGACTGCTTGAATAGTTTGAAATAGAAATGTTTTTGACAATTAGACTGTGTACTCATGCTAAACTGAATTGTTTTAAATAAAACTGATTATTTACATAAAAATGGATTTGGCGTTAAATAACCTACAAAGGTTGATATGCCATAAAACCCGACAAACCAAACTTTTTACTTTTGCGAACCTGTTTCTTCACATTTCTCTGGATTATTTCGATCATTCAATCATTTTAGCTTCAATATGTTTCTCAACTACTGAAGCTTTCCCAAGGCACTCCTTTCTTCTTTCCCTGGAATCATATCCGCTTTCGATTTGAGCGAGTCTCAACCCTGGGCCGTCTGGCACAAGGCCCGTGCCAAGAGTGGCGTGACGTCTAGTCTCTTTTCTGCTGGCTCCCTTTTCCCTCTCGGGGTCGAAATTCTTCAGTCGTTATATAATTTTCCGGACGCTCACGCATCTCGTGGTCACTCTCCTCTCGGCATGCCACCAACGCAATTCACGCAGCATTTCCGCTGTGTTTTGTTTATCTTAAGACACTGATGCACCCTGTTTTGATATCCATGTAACTTACGCAGCCTGTCAACAAAGAAGTATCTAACAATTTGTATTAAATAGGAATACTTGAAACCATATAACTGTGAGCAAAAATCTCTTAAAATCAGCTGCACAAAAAATGTAAATATTAACAACGATGTACTAAATGCTTTTACTTCTAGGCATAAATTTACAACAGATAGGTTGGCATGTCGTGAAAGTTAATCAACCAATCAACCAATTTGTAAGCCGACTAGACTCCCCCCACAAACACAAGCAAACCCATACACACGCAGAGACACACACAGAAACGTACACACATAAAAGCACACACACATACATACGCACGCATACACACATACACATACAAAAAACACACACATATGCGCACAGAAACAAACATATACACACACATACGCACATAGAGACAAACACAAACATGTACATAAATACAAGCACACACATGCACATGGACACGTACACACTAACACACAGAGAAAAACACATGCATACGCACACAGACGCATACATATACGCATGCACCCACATACGTGCGTACGCATACGCACACATGCATGCATACATATGCACACAAACATACACAAACATGTACACTTATACAAGCACACACACAGACATACACAGAGACAAAGACACGTACACACATACAAGCACACACATAGACACATGCACGCATGCACATATAGAAAGACGCATATATACACACATGGACTCACATATACGCACACATACGCACATACACTTACACACAGACACACACAGAGACTTACATGCATACAAGCACATACATATACACATGCATGCATACACACAATCATCAGAAAACACATACATACATACATGGATACACACACATACGTACACCCATACATACACACACATACTTACATATGTCATACGATGGACCATGTTAAAATATTAAAATTCAAAAATAATAATGCGACTCTGTCATTCGGAATACGAAAAAGTCTTGTCTCCGATTCTAGCAGTCCGATGAAAACACAAGGAAAGAGAAAGACTTTTTAAAGCTTTATGAACGAATCTCGTTTCCAGAGAACGAATCTCGCTTACAAAGAAACGACGTAACCGATTCGCACCAACGTCTAACTCAACTTCTCTCTTTAGGTTTCAAATCTCAACTCTCCTAAATCAAAAATAATCTTTTCTTACGTAATATCTTCTTAATTATTGCATCAGCAAGTCATATTAGATCACATATCATTAACTTTTATTTCCCCACTTCGGTTCCACAAGCCTTGATTTGTTTATTATCCATATCTCGTCTTCTCCAAAGTTATTTTGACGTGAGGTGTTTAAACCTGATCACCAGCTGAGCATGCGTTTGACTTTTGCCAGGAACTACACTTAAACCCAAAGATTTGTAACCAGTCCACAACCTCACCAAACTAAATAATAAAATGATAAATATAATCAATAGTCAATAAAATAATTAATACAATTAATTGCCACGCTAATTATTTTACACAAAGAGACACGGAAACACAATTTTAACGGATACTATGCTTGTGGTAAGATACAGATTCTATAAATGAGACGTGACTTGACATCAGCAATGCCGGCGGTTAAAAGTGTTAAACTGCAATCGCTTTTAAGACAATATGTCATAAATGATTCTCTTTCTTTTTTACAAACAAGTATTCCAGAAACCTATAGAAAAATTATGCATGCATATACATTTTGGCTTTCATTTGAACTGTAAGTCATTATCAGCGTTTTGAAAAACGTCAATATGGACGTCTTTGCCTTTCAAATATAACATTGCAAAAGTAAAAGAAATTGGTCTCCCACTTCAAAACCCGAAACCTATTGGCAACAAAGATGACTTTTAAAGGTAAATAGCGGAAATAAAACAAATTCCCCAGGCTCCTTCAAGAAAACAATGTTCTATCAACAACCCGGCAGAACGTGAAGAGCTCACAGAAAATCGTCGGACATATTTTAGCCTCCTTGTACAAGAGATAAGCGGAACCCACATCAAAATGGCTGACATTCAATTAAGCAGACACATTTAAGATTTTCCAGGAAAGTGAATGGACGAGATGAACTGTTCGCTTGGATGAATCACATTTCCTTACGACTATCGAACGATCATCCTCAATTAGGTGATTGAGCTGTAAGCAGTCTTGATTGCGAAAAAGAAAGACTCTCCTCCTAGAACGCAGTCAAGAAAGGACGTAAGAAACGTTATCCATTCACTTTTCAATTAACTGTGATAAAAGGAATTAATCAATTCTAGGTTAACAACAAAGAAACAGTTGTAGATTTTGTTCAATTCGCTAACTTTATTTTCTCAAAACTTCAATACCTGTTTTGCATCGATTCGGTTAGAATGAAGATCTTCAGTTCTTTATAAACAGGAATATCATGAAAAAAAACAAAACAAAAAACAAAAAACAAAAAAAAACAAAAAAAAAAAAACAACAAAAATAGTTTTATTACTAGTTTATCTAAATAATATGTTTGCTTGTTTTAAAAAACAATGCCGTTTGCTTGTTTCTCATATCTAAAGAGGAAAGCCAAAAAGAAGTACCATTGAATGCTTTGCGCATGCTTCGTGATAGCTGATGTCAACACGTCTAGGGTTATTTTATGCCGAGCAGTTAAGGAATAATATTCATGGTATGTTAATATTTACATATTTGCGTTGTTGTTTAAGAGGTTTTTCGGCTCAAGATCCTATCTAATCTTATCATAAAGGGGATTGTGTGTATATAACCGAAACTACGTCACAACCGATGTCACAATTCCCGTAATTATTTACGTTTCATTCTCCTTGGTTTTGTTTTCATCTCTATCTCAATTATTGATTTTAAATTGTTTTATATTAATGATACAATTAACCTTATCTACATACTAATAACATTACCACCAAATGACGGTTTACGGTGAGAACGAGAAGGCTGATTTTTATATTGATCTTAAAAATTTGATTTTAATAAATATTTTAGTGGTATTATTGATTTCTAATTGTTTTGCTTTATTCTAATAAATTTGAGCCAAAATTGTGTCGATAAATCATAAAAGAAATACATTAACAAAAAGAAATAACGGTAATTTCATTACTTATAGTCTAATATAGTTAAGTATGTAGATTAAGACAATTTGGCAATGAAAGCCAAGAGTGATGGGAAGAGCTATTGTCCAAGTTGTTCTATTCTTCGATTATACACCCTGTTTCAAATAGGTTTAACGTAATATTCAATTTATCTACTATTAAATGCTATTTGAAATATTCTTATTGCTTTGCCAAATATTAATACTGAAAAAATATCTACATAGACATAAAAAAAACTTAATTATAATTTAATTTAAATAAGTGATTTTATACGTTCTTATCTAGGCTCGTTTTTCTTTCTAATTTAATAGAGCTCGGTCGGCTGTTTCTCTGCAGAAGAATACCCCCCAACGAGTGATCATGATATGACACTAAATAATCTGATGGTAAGGCTCCAGTAATGCTGGAGCTTTGGGAATGCAGAGTACCCCTTCATTGCCATTGTTCCTTGGTCCACTCTTACCCGGAGCGGTAGCACCTAATAGGGTCCTATCTATGCGTCAAATAGAACTATTTGACATTTAGATTGTGTGCAAATAAATGACTTGTGTTAAATTGAATCGTTAGAAATAAAACTGTTTGATCATTTATCTTTGTAAACAAATGACTGATGTTTAAGTGAATTGTTAATGATACATAACAATACTTGAACCATTTAACTGTGTACAAACGAATGAGTAATGTTGAATTAGATAGTGTTAAATAGCAATTCTTGAAACCATTTAACAGTGTGCAAAAAAAAAAATAATGATTTCAGACTCGTGTAAAAATGTTATCAACAAGATGTGTTTACAAATCATATATATCTAATATATATGTATAAACTGGATTTAATATATATAATATATATATAGGTATAAATATATATCTAATATATATATGTATAAACTGGATTTGGCATTAAGTGACCTGCAATGGTTGATATAAAATAGAACCAAACCAAACTAATTCAATAAATTTTTGCATTAAAACTTAAATATTTGCGCCCGGTGAGGGGAGCATATTTTGCTTGTACAAACAATTTTGAAACGGATTTATTTGATTCATAGATGGGACCCCAACAAGTGCTATCAATCAAGGTCCGAGTGGATCTGGGAGTAATAACAATTAAGGAGTATTTTACACTCCTTTGATCACGAAAACTGGATCTACACAATCAGGCGCTCTTTAACGTCACCCTTTATAATAAAAAAAAAACAAGTGCCCGTGGTGTAATGGTTATCGTCGCAGGAATTAGACACGGCGACACGAGTTCAAATCCTGGACTGATTGCATTTATCATAGCACTAATACCCTTGGGAAAGGTATGAATTCAATTATTCTCCCTCCAGCTATGGGTAAATAGTAGGGCAGACTAGGTTCTTCAGCCGTGGTGAGGCAACTAGTTTAGGAGAAGGAAAACTCTGAATTCAAACCTGTTAAACTCCGCTTGAAAAACTGACCTTGTGTCATATCCTGCTGGAGCGGAGGGGTTGGGTAAATATGATAATAAAAAACATTTACCTTTGATAAAATAATTCAATATAAATTACCTCATAAACGTGATAACTCCGACTTTGGCAATATCTGCTTGTACAATTTTCCATGTTTCCCGCACCAATTGTTTTTGTCTATCCGTAAGTGGTGGTCGTTCTTCCGGTGAGGGTCGTGTGCAGACAGTGTTTTTAATTTCCATCTCTTCTAAAGATGCTTTCTTTTCTAACGTCGAATTTCGGCACCCCATTGTCGTCCTGTTCTTCTCGTCTTCTTTTTTCTTTTGATCAGTCAGCTTTCCAGCCCTCAAATATCTACAGAAAAGAAAATCAGCGATAAAAAAACAAAACCAGAAGAAATTTCGAATTGTATTCGGATTGATTATTTTAACTTAATATAATTTTTTTTAATTAAATAGTTTATGTAGAGTCTTGTCTTGGGAAGAATGCTACGAGTTGTTTTGAGCAAATGCTGGAAGCTACACCCCACACAACAGCAGCTCTACGGCCACTTACAGCCCATCTCTTAAACTATCCAAGTAAGACGAACAAGACATGTGGGACACTGGTGGAGAAGCAAGGACGAACTCATAATTGACGTTCTCCCATAGACCCTTTCACATGGACGTGCCAGTGTTGGCTGACAAGCGAGAACTTATCTACAACAGCTCTTTACGGACACAGGATATAGTTTGGAAAACCTGCCGGGAGCGATGTGAGATCGGGGCGAATAGCGGGAGAGAGCCATGGAAATCCGTGCTTTAAGTGTGACTTGATGATGATTTTGTGCTGTGAGAAATGTTTATCTATTTTAAGGTTTTTCTGTTAATTTAACTGTTAATAGGTTTAGCATAAAGTAATGTAAAGTTGGCGACTGTAGTCGAGGGTGACCCGAAGGCTCCTTTTTCAATAGCTACTACACCGAGGTGTGGGAAGAGTGCTACTCCAGCTCTAGATTGCTCCACTTTACCCTTGATCCATACCTTATAATACTGTGTGTTAAGCAAGGTGGCATCAAGTACCATTTTTTGAGTCTTTGGTATGACTCTACCTGAGATTGAACCCCGGCCTCCCAGACCATTGGCGAACACTCTACCTATTTGACCAATGGCCCAGTTAACATATTAAAAGGAGAATAAAAATTGTAAACTCACAAATGGTTGGTCAAAGTACCGAGTCAATATTTATTTTTCAGCATTTATAGGGTTACAAGATGGATACTCCCAGCCGGTAAGACTTTTCAGCCTTCAAATTAAATGGCTGACATTGATCAGGTATTTTGTAGTGATTAGAAGATTTATTTTCCCCATAATTCAACGTCAAAGTGCTATATATTTCAGAGAGGAAGCTGTTTATCGCATACATCAAGAATAATCCACTATAAGTCGTCCAGTTTTCAAGTACACACTCCGGCCGGCCGTGTTCTGGACGACACGGATCTGGTCGGATGTGTCTTGTCTCTAGTGACGGTAGGCGATCGAGGTTAGCTGAAATGAGTATTGAGGGAGTCAAGCATTCGTATCACGCGGCTACAAGTGGAATAGTCCTCGAGCCTCAGAGAAGCGTCTCCCAAACTCTAACCATCCTCGGATGGGCTAGATTTATCACCTGGAACCTAAGGCGCCTCTTTTAATGGAAATGGCGACGGGACCTGAGACATTTTTTTGAATGCCAGGCGTGACTGGGCAATGGTCCTGCTCCTGGGCCTAACTCAGAAAGACTTTGTGCACAACAAATACCTACATCAAGAAAAATCCAACAACCTTTATGACAAGTCATCTTTTGTTGGTTTATTTGATGTTTTTCAAACAATATATATTTACCCAACCCATTGCTACGGGCTGGATGAATCACTAGATCAATTTTGTTATTGGAGTTAAGCTGGTCTGAATTTAGTTTTCCTTCTTCTAGACTGATTGCCATACCAACACTAACTCCCATAACTAAGAAACTGATTCATGCCTTTTCCAAGGTACGTAAACAACTTTATCCAGAATTTGAACTCATGTCACTGTCCATTTCTTACGGCGATAACCATAATGCTACCAACCCTCCTTTTTTGAAAGCAATTATATGGCTACAGTCAATTAATAACGATACTTTTAAACAATTATTACTTCAAGAATCTATTTTTAAGATATAATTTACGCATAGTTTCCAAGTATTTCTATCAAATGCTAATAATTTTCAAAAAGATCTGTGTGATTGGTTTGCTTTTAAGGGTATATCAACCATTGTAGATTATTTAATGCCAAATCCTTTTTATACATATATATTAAATATATAGGATTTGGTCTGGTTGGGCTTTATGGCATATCAACCATTGTAGGTTATTTAATGCCAAATCCTCTTTATACATATGTATTGAATATGTTGGATTTGGTCAGAGTTTTCCTTCTCCTAGACTAGTTGCCCCACCAAGGCTGAAGAAATCAGTCTACCCTACTATTTACCCATAGCTGGAGGGAGAATAATTGGATTCATACCTTTCCCAAAGGTATTAGTGCTATGTGAAATGCAATCAGCCTCATCCAGGATTTGAACTCGTGTCGCCGTGTCCATTTCCTACGATGATAACCATTACACCACGGGAACCTCCTTAGTTATTTAATGGCAAATCCTATATATATATATATATATATATATATATATATATATATATATATATATATATATATATATATATATATATATATATATATATATATATATATATATATATATATATATATATATATATATATATATATATATATATATATATATATATATATATATATATATATATATATATATATATATATATATATATATATATATATATATATATATATATATATGATTTAGTTTGGTTGTTTATATATATATATTAAATATATATATATATGATTTAGTTTGGTTGTTTTTTTATGGCATATTAATCATTGTAGGTTATTTAATGCCAAATCCTCTTTATATATATATATTAAATATATATGATTTGGTTTGGTTAGGTTTTATGGCATATCAACCATTGTAGGCTATTTAATGCCAAATCCTCTTTATACATATATACTAAATATATAGGATTTGGTTTGGTTGGGTTTTATGGCATATCAACCATTGTAGGTTATTTCATGCCAAATCCTGTTGATAAAGATACGTCAAATATGTATGTTGCCCAGTCGGCTAGAGCTGTAGAATATACCGACTGCATCTCTGCAGAGGGGTAAGACTCCTCAACGAGTGTCCTGGATATGACACTAAACAATCTGATGGTGAGGTTCCAGTAATGCGGGAGCTTTTGGGAATATGGAGCACCCCATTATTGCCATCACTCCCAGGTCCACACTGACCCTGAATGGTAACATCTGATAGGCTCCTATCTATGGGTCAAATAGAACTAAACTGCGTGTTTATGCTAAACTGAATTGGTTGAAATAAAACTGTTTTGACGTTTAACTGTATGTAGACAAAACTATACTTATACTAAACTGAATTATTTCAATTAGAACTGTTTTACTAAACTGAATAGCTTAAAATAGAAATGTTTTTGATAGTTAAACTGTGTACTTGCATTTAAACTGCGTACTTATGCTAAACTGAATTGTTTGAAATGAAACTATTTTTGTTTGCTAAACTGAATTGTTTGAAATGAAACTATTTTTGTATGCTAAACTGAATTGTTTGAAATAGAACTGATTATTTGTATGGAAATGGATTTAGCATTCACGGTTAAATGTTTTCGAGTATTTCTAACGCGAATAATTCTTTTGACTATTAATCATTCGTTTGCAGACAGTTAAATAGATACATATGATTTGTAATTGAATAAGTTGTTGTTAATTTCCTTTTTGAATGAGTAAGAAGTAATTTGTTTGCACACGAGTAGTGTCATTGCTTCTACACAGTTAAATGTTTTCAATATTGCTATCTAGCTGTGGGTTGTCCTCGTGGTGTAATGGTTAAAGCGATGGACTGCGAGTTCGTACTCCGGTCGCGCTATTACATTCACTTTCGGGCAAATATCCTTGGGAAAGGCATGAACCCACTTATCCTCTCAGCTATGGGTTAAATAGTACCACTACTGTTCTTCTAGGAGAATGGCTTTGGCATTAAATAACCTACAAAGGTTGATATGCCATTAATAAACCAAACCTATCTAGCGCTAATAAATCTATTCAATACCAATTATTTGTTTGTAGACAGTGAAGAGGTTATAAAGTTGACGACTTTAGTCGAGGGTGACCCAAAGGCTTCCTTTTCAATAGCTACAACACCAAAGTTTTTTTTTTGGGGGGGGGCTTTACTCCATTCTATGCTTGGTCCACTTTACCTTAATCCGTATCTAATAAGGCTTAGTATTAAGCAAGGTGGCACCAAGTACCAGTTTTTAATGGTTAGTTGGTTGGTTGGTTGGATTTTATGGCATATCAACCTTTGTAGGTAATTTAACGCCAAATCGATTTTTATACTAATTGTCAGTACGATTTCAAGCAGTTCAGTTTACCATGAGTACACAGTTTAATTATCAAAACAGTTCTACTTCAGCTAATTCAGTTTAGTATAAGTACAGATTTTGTTTACACACAGTTAAATGTCAAAACAATTCTATATTAAACAATTCAATTTAGTGTAAGTACAGTTTCAATGTCAAAAACAGTTCCATTTCAAACAATTCAATTTAGCATAAGCACGCTGTTTAAATGCAAGTACAGTTCAATTGTCAAATACATTTCTATTTAAGCTATTCAGTTTAGTCAAACAGTTCTAATTCAACCAATTCAGTTTAGCATAAGTGCGTAGTTAGTTCTATTTAACCCATAGATTGCCCAGTCGACTGGGGTTGTAGAATACACCAACTGCTTCTCTGCAAAGGGGTAAGACCCTCCCAACGAGTATTCTGATATGTCATTAAACAATCTGATGGTGAGGTTCCAGCAATGCTGGAGCTTTGGGGAATGCGGAGTACCCCTTCATTGCCATCGCTCCCAGGTCCACTCTGGCCCGGAGTGGTAGCACCTGATAAGGTTCCTCTCTATGGGTTAAATAGAACTAAACCGTGCTTCTTTCACTATACTGACTTTTGCATCTAAACAGCGTATTTATGCTAAACTGAATTGTTTAAAATAGAACTGTTTTAACATTGGAACCGCGTACTAGTGCTGAACTGAATTGCTCGAAATAGAACTGTTTTTGACGTCTAAACTATGTACTTATGCTAAACTGAATTATCTGAAATAAAACTGTTTGATATTTAACTCTGTGTATTGCCCAGTCAGCTGGGGCTGTAGAATACACTGACTGAATCTCTGCAGAGGGGTAAGACCCCCCCCCCTAACGTGTGTCCTGCATATGACACTGAACAATCTGATGGAGAGGTTCCAGCAGTGCTGGAGCTTTGGGGAATGCGGAGTACTCCTTCATAGCCATCGCTCCCAAGTCCACTCTGGCCCGGAGTGGTAGCACCTGATAGGGCCCTATCTATGGGTTAAATAGAACTAAAAGCATACTTATGCTAAACTGAATTGTTTGAGTAAATTGAATAGCTTAAAATAGGAACGTTTTTGACAATTAAACCGTACTTACATTTAAACTGCGTGCTTATGCTTAACTGAATTATTTCAAATAGAACTGTTTTTCGAGATTAAAACTGTTTTTACACTTAGCTGAATTGTTACATATGACTGCTTGAATAGTTAGAAATGGAAATGTTTTTGACAATTAAACTGTGTACTTATGCTAAACTGAACTGTTTTCAATAGAACAGATAATTTACATAAAAATGGATTTGGCGTTAAATAACCTACAAAGGTTGATATGTCATAAAACCAAACAAACCAAACCAAACCAAACCAATCAACCCATAGATAGGGCCCTATCAAGTACTACCATTCTAGGCAAAATAGACCTGGGAGCAATGGCAATGAAAAGGGCGCTCCGCATTTCCCAAAGCTCCAGCATCACTGGAACCTCACCATCAGACTGTTTAGTGTCATATCTAGGACACTCGTTGGGGGGGGTCTTACCACTCTGCAGAGAAGCAGTCGGTGTATTCTCCAGCCCTAGCCGACTGGGAAATCCATTTTTTAGTCTTTGGTATGACTCGACCTGGGATTGAAACCCGGTCCCCCGGCGAACACTCTTCTCATTAGGCCAATGGCCCGGTAATTATTCATCATTACTGATCCGTTTGCACACAGTTAAATGGTTCCAAGTATTGTTATGTAACACTAATATTTCAATCCAATATCAATATCACTCTGACAATATTCACTCTTGCAAAGTAAAATTATCAAACAGTTCTTTTTGTAATAATTCAATTTAGCATAAACCATTTGTTTGTATTCATTTTAAATGTCAAACAGCTCAATTTGACCCACAGATAGGAACCATTTCGATTCTACCACTACGGGCCAGAGTGGACCTGGGAGCGATGACAGTGAAGAGGAACTCTACGTTCCCTAAAGTTCAAGCATTATTAGAGCCTCACCATCAGATTGCTTAGTGTCATATCTCGGACACGGGGGAGCCTTACCCTTCTGCAAAGATGCAGTTGGCGTATTTTACAGCCCCAGCCGACTGGGCTGGATTTGGGTTGAGGAATCCTATTAAAATTATATAAATCCATAAATCAGTAATGTTATTTTTTTAATTTAAGACTGATGGAAAGGAATCGTGTTTATTCACGACTTTGATTAGTGCATTCGGCTGTATGTTGTTACATCGTCGGGAGAGGGGTAAAAAAGTAGGTAATAAAATTCGTGGAAGTGGAAAATGTTTTAATTAGTTTTTAATTAGTAGTCGCTTAAGAGCCACGGATTTTTGTGTGGGTGTAGAAAAGGTCTTTTACTGATTTGGTTCACTATGTCGTTTAGCCATGTATGGAACCACTCGAAGTGTAATCGTTACCATCGTAAGAAATAGACACGGCGGTCAAAGTTCAAATTCTGGACGAGGTTGTTGGTCTTTACATAATGCTTATACCCTTGGGAAAGGCATGAATTCAAATATTCTACCTCCAGCTAAAAATAAATTGTGGAGAAGACTGGGTTCTTAAAACACGGGATAGCAACAAGTCTTGGAGAAGGAAACTCTGAATTTACAAGGTGCATACGATAAGTTTCCTGACTTTTTTCGTATGGGCATTTAAAATTGTTGCAAACTCTTGAAAATTATTGCTATACATCTTATGAAATCACTGAACAATTTTTATGGTTTCAAGTTCAAATCAACAGCTACAGTAGCAATTGGAATACACCCTACTAAAGCCTGATTGTCACAGCTAGTGAAGTTCAAAAATCCAATCTGGACGTGAGGACACTTTAGAAGAACGATATGCAATAAAATTCTGTTTTAAACTTGGAAAAAAGGCCACAGAAACGTATGAAATGCTTGAGACTGCTTTTCGACCATCTTGCATGAATCGAGCATTAGTTTTTGAGTGGCATAAGAGATTCAAGGAAGGCAGGGAGAATCCGAGGGACGATGAAAGGTGTAGGAGAAGTAAGGAAGTCAATAGACCAGGGTTGATTGGCCAAAGAGTTAGGGTTAGGGTTACTATCTTGAGGTTGTAAGGGAGTTCAGAAAGAGATTCCGTCGGAAGAGGACAGCACTATTCAAATCGGGTCAGTGGTATTTCCGCCAAGACAATGCACTAGTCCACAACTCCATCCTTGTCACAGACTATTTGACCAAGATGGGCATCAAGACAGTTCGTCACCCTCCCTATAGTCCAGACCTTGCTCCCTGTGACTTTTGGTTATTCCCTAAGCTCAGAGGCTGTCGTTATGAGACAATTGAGGATATGAAAAAGGCTGTGACGAAGGTCATTGACATGCTCACACAAGAGGACTTCCATAGGGCCTTGCAGAAGTTGTTGGAACGGTACAACAAGCGCATTGTAACAGGAGGAGCTTACTTGGAAAGGGGCTAGAGTTTCATGTGTGTACTATTAATAAAAGTGCCCATACGAAAAAAGTTTGGAAACTTATCGTATGAACCTCGTAAACCTCAGCTTAAAATTGACTTATTGAATTACCAGAACATCCAGCGAATACTTACGCACGACATACGGAAATACTGAGGATCGAACCAGTGACCACAGATTGCTGCGCCGAAACGCTACAACTGAGTTACCGGTTCAAATCACGCACAAGTGACGCCAAATCAACTAGTCACGGTAATTGCGGGCCAATTAACCTAAATATGTCTTGCAAGTTATATCTGTACTCTTTACTGAGGACATGGTCACCTCCAGGGCCACGACTTCCCAAGAGGATTAGAAATACGAATCCACATAATTATTATGACCTCAAGGGCAAGGATATAGATCTACATTTTCTTTTTTAAGTAGGAATTATATTGTGAATTGAATGACCATAACCAGAAAATTCGACGAACACTTACGCACGTATTACGGAAACACTGGAAAACTATTTCGACCTCATTAGGTTTCATCGCCAGGGTATACTGTGATCTCCACTACTAATCTTCTTGGGAAGGCGTGGCTCTGGAGGTGACCATGTCCTCTGTAAAGAGTAAGGATGTAACTTGCAAGACATATTTAGATTAATTGGCCACGCAATTACCATGACTAGTTAATTTGGGGGCACTTGTTTGCGATATGAACTGATGGCTCAGTTGTAGAGTTTCGGCAGTGCAATCTACGGTCGCTGGTTCGATCTCTGGCTGTTGCGATCATGGTATAAACTGGCGATGAGACCTAATAAGGTCGAAATAGCTGCCCAGTGTTTCCGTGTGTCATACGAAACTGTTCGCTGGATTTTCTGGTCATGGTAATTCAATTCACAATATTAATTCCTCAACTTAAAAAAAGGAATTGTAGAATTGACCTTATGTCACATTCTGATTGTGTTGAGGGGTTGGGTGAATACATTTTTTTTCTCTGGTCTTTTCGGTTTAACATCATGGCAGTTTTAAGTCGTGAAGAATTGAACAGTAAATGGTAAGAGTGAAGAGTCGTTCAGATAAGAATGTTACCTTAAGTAGTTAAGCTCTTAGTCTTTAGACAGTATGCAGTCTGTCGTTCTGTTGGTCAAGATCCTGGTAGTAGTGCTGCTTTCACTAATACCCCTTCATGGTTCTTAGCTGCAATCTCTACACTTTCAAACTAGCGCAAATGTTCTAAGCGTTCATGCATGATATCTGCACGAGATTAAAAAGGATACTTAAAATCTTTTTGCGCATAGAATTAATCCAGCATTCCATAACACAAGAGCATCCATGTCCATGAAAATGACCCCAGATGGTCGAAAGTACCTGGTCTCAGACTACTCTAACAGTCACGTTAGGCAGTTTTTAAAATATCAACAAACATTTGTGACATCACGTTCGCAAAAAAAAAAAAAAAGCTGAATAAAAATCTAAACACTAAATCCTAGTCTGAGAGAGAGAGAGAGAGAGAGAGAGAGAGAGGGGGAGGGATAGAGAGAGAGAGAGAGATGGTTGGTTGGTTGTTTGGGTTTTATGGCATATCAACTTTTGTAGGTTATTTAACGCTAAATTCTGTTATATGTATATACATTCGGCCTAAGATTTCTAAGTGAATTCTTTGAAGGCAAAATTTTTGATCAGTAGGATTTCATTTGTTTGCACATGGTTAACCAGTTTCGATTCGTCATATTTTTTTGATACAACGAGAGAGAGAGAGAGAGAGAGAGAGAGAGAGAGAGAGAGAGAGAAAGAGAGCGAGTTAAGGAAATCCGTGTTGTCGGCATGTCTTGATAGTGATGGTTAAAAAGTGTCATTTTCCTTGATTACCAGCTTAAAAGCTTCGGCTGGAAATAAAGTTCTATTTCTGGAATCAAAATAGTCTTATCACTTGTCTAATATGAATATTTTAGTTTAGTTTGGGTTCTTTCACTTTGGCACGAAAACCTGATGTTGCATATTGATCCTGAACCGAGTTGTCAATCAGAGATTCTCTGAACAGGACGCACCAGTGAAAATAAGTGGAAGCAGTCGCGTGGTTGAGCGGAAATATATGGGTGTTATGAAATGACATATGCAGATGCCCACGTGAGATACGAGCAGTTTGAGTCAGTCTTGAGTCGGTCTCAGCTTGCAGTCACGGGAATGTCGGCAAGTGGCTGGGCGCCTCGCTGGGGCAGCGTCCCAGAGTCACCTACAGCTGGCCTTCGGTAGAGTACCTCCCGGCTGAGAAGCAAAAGAAGTGCTGAGTGGGACCTTGAAGATATCAAAGTGTGGTATGGTCCAGAGAAGAAGAAGTTATGGGTCAATATGGCAGACTGTCTTCGCTCCCCTGTCTTTGTGTCTCTCTCACACTTACGTCAGCTTTGACACCTTTCGAGAATTAAGTGTGAGTTATATTTTTATAACCAAGTGTTATGGTCGCTCCTCCATCCATGTTTATTCATTCCTTATAGGTTTATAACACAGAAGGGAAACTCTGCATTCAAACCAGCTGTGCTCCGCGTAAAAACTATCCATGTATCGTATTCTGCACGGGGGTATATACACACATATGTAATACAAACATGTAAATGTGTGATGTAGATGTTAAGAGCCATGAAGAAGTGAAAAAAAAACTGTTATAGATGTTAGGTTGAGCCAAAAAACATTTTTTTTTCAAATAAACCGATCAAATATATGTTGATCTTGATGAGCGCTGAGGTATATTTGTAAAGCTTTAAAAAAAGTCTATGCTTATGGACTCTCAGAATTCCTGGCAAATTTAATGAATTTCAAAGTAAAAACCTAGCAATGAATTTACTTGATATTTGGTTTAACGACAAATAATTTGGTTTAATGACATCTCAACCCTTGCGTGTTGCTTAATGTCAAATCCTATATATATATAAATATATATATATAAATATAACTAAGTAAATTTGGTTACCGTAATCGAGGGAGACCCAAAGCTTCCTTTTCAATTGCTGCTACTCTCAGGTGTTGAGGAGAGCACTACTCTTTTCCATGGATTGCTACATTTTACCATTGATTCTTGCCTTATAGTGCTTAAGCAAAGAGGGATCAAGTACCATTTTCTGAGTCTTTAGTATGGCTCGACCTGGGATTGAACCCCAGTCACCCGGGCCATTGCTGAACATTCTATCCACTAGGTTATATATATGATTTGTAAGCGAATAGTTTGTAGGTAACAAGCCAGAGCTAATTTGTTTACCTACAGTTTAATGGTTTCAAGCTTTGCTATCTAACATTAATAATTCTATTTGGTTTCAGGTATTGCTATCTAACGTTAATAATTCCATTTAATAATGATAATAATCTTTAGTAAAAGACGGAACAGTTTCCTTTGATCCATAGATGGAACCCTAACAGGTACAACCATTCCTGGTCAGAGAAGACATGAGAGTAATGGCGATGAACGGGTACTTCACATTCCACATAGCTCTAGGACTGGAACCTCACCGTCAGATAGTTTAGTGTCATATCCAAGATATTCGATGGGAGGGAGTCTTACCCCTCTGCAAAGATGCAGTCAGTGTATTTTACACTCCCAGTCGACTGGGCCACAAGACAGTCGGTGGCAGGGTGGGGGTCTTACCCCTCTACAGAGATGCGTTGAGATGGCTTAGTATCATATCTAGTACACTCGTTGGGGGCAGGAGTAGTACCCATCCGCAAAGATGCAGTCGGTGAATTCTGTAGCCTCAGCCGGCTGTGATGACTTGATATTTGGATTGTTCTTATTTTCCATTTCGCTTGGAGGATGTGGTTAATGAGCAAACTTGAGATTAAATATTCGACTAAAAATCTTGTTTGGCTTAATTTGTTTTATTGTTTTTTAATCAAATAAATGGGTCATTTAGAATTGAGGTCAATGCTTTCTTATCAAGCAGTTATTTGGTTCCAAGTATTCCAATCTAATACTAATAATGCGGTTGCAAGTATTATTAATCCTTAGTAAACAATTATTGCTTCAAGTAACTATTGTTAATACAGATAGTTTACACACAGTTATACAGTTTCAAGTATTCCGATCTAATACTAATAATTTTCAAACGGATTTATTCGATCCATAGCTGGAACCGTGATAAGTACTACTACTACTATTACAACTACGACAGGTCAGAATGGACCTGGGAGTAATGACAACAAAGAGGTACTCCCCTAAGCTCTATACCTGGAACCCCACTACCATATTCAGTGTTGAGTAATACCCAAGACCACTTTTTTGAAAGTGGGGTCTTACCCCTCTACAGAAGAAATTGTCAGTATATTCTAAGCCCCACCGACCTGGTTGGAGAATAGGAGGGCAGAGTTAAGCAATTCCCACTGTCCAAAGAAATATTATGAATAATAGCTTCAAGTAACTATTCTTAATTCAAATAATTTTCACACTGACTTATTTGATCCATAGATAAAATCCTAATAGGTGCTACCACTCCCGTTCAGAATAGAACTGGTGGTAATGACAGCAAAGCGGAATTCCGCCCTCTCCTGAGACCCAGAATTGGAGTCTCACCACCCAATACAGTTGAATGTAATATCCAGGAGACCCTTTTTGAAACGAGTGGGTCTTGGCCCTCTCAGAGGAATTAGTCCGCATATTATACGCCCCATCGACAGGGTAAAATAGAAATGTCTTGAAAAATAACTTCAAGTAAATATTCTTATGACAAATATTTAGCAGAATGGACCTAGGAGTAATAGTAACTGTTGTGGGAGCCTTACCCATCTCACCATAATGGACTCTTCTCTCCGTTATTAGTACTGAGAGATTTCGCTGCCAGAGAAGCAGATCAATATCGGTGTTATCCGAACAGTATGAGACTTCTTACCTTTTCTATGTAACTCTATCTTTCTTGTGTAATATAATCTGTTATCTAATATCCGTGTTTGCGTTTTCATTAGTGACCCTTTCCGCGCCATAATAGTAACGAAGGTGTGTCGCCAGACTTTCAAGAGTTTCAGAACTGGAGCCTCATCACCAGATATAGTATATATATAGAGTCGAACCAAAGTTCTATCAGAAGTATTTCTGAAAAATAAAAGCTTAGATCTATCTTGTATTCAGGGGTCACATTTCAGGGAGTTGGTGTCTCGAGCGATTATTGACGTTTCCCCAAAGAAACAAGAAAGATATATAAATATTAACACACTGAATATATACATGTAGGCCATCAGTCTTGTGAGACCCTCTGGATCAGACTTTGGATCTCGGCACAGGTCTGATCAAGGTTGTATGGAAGAACGGCACTTGCCTATGCCAAAAGTTTCCCCACTTTACGATGTTTTCGAAGGAGACGACAAAACGAAGTTAAACGCCTCAGACTGCCAAAGGGACTCCAGCTCCTGAGGTGTGTTCTGTAGCGTAGTGGTTAACCATATTTACCAACCCCTCCGCTCGGGCAGGATATGACACAAGGTCAATATTTAAGCGGAGTTTAACAGGTTTGAATTCAGAGTTTTCCTTCTCCTAGACTAGTTGCCTCACCAAGACTGAAGAACCTAGTCTGCCCTACTATTTACCCATAGCTGGAGGGAGAATAATTGGATTCAGACCTTTCCCAAAGGTATTAGCGCTATGTAAAATGCAACCAGTCTCGTCCAGGATTTGAACTCTTGTCACTGTGTTCATTTCCTACGACGATAACCATTACACCACGGGCACTTCCTAGCGTAGTGGTTAACGTGCTGAACTGTAACATTGTAGTTAGTGAATTCAAACTCCAGTCACGCTAATATGTTCACTTTTAGACCTATCCATGGGAAAGGCATGAACTCCGTTACCCCTTAGTTGTAGGTTAAATAGTATAACTACTGTTCTTCTATATTGATGGCCTTGGCATTAGATAAACAACGAAAGTTGATGTGCCATTACATAAAGAAACCAAACCAACTAACCTCTGTTTGTCCTATTTTATCCCGGCAAGTTGTTCTGGAAGTGAGTGTGAATTAGAACTGTTCATTTTCCTGGATTAGTTAACCTTAAGTCTCTAGAGTAACATTGTTACCCTACTATTTACCCATAACAAGCGTGTGGGTGTAGAATAGATGTGTCCATGTTTTTCTCAAGGGAATTAAAGCGAGGTAAAACGCAAACAACCTTAGCTAGGATTTGAATTTGGATCGTTGTGTCCATTTTTTATAAAAAACGACAACCACACAACCCGAACATCAAATAAATAAAGTCATATAAATAAAGTCATAGATTTTCAACAACATTTTGAGAGTATCTCTCAGATTTACTGCAATCCAATTCTTTATCATTAACGCAATGTATTTTCACGACCAAATGTTTTACAATCATCTCTGAATTATTCATAATCGTCTGAGACATTTAGAATAAGAAAAATTTTCTTTTTCTCAAAGTCTTGACGATTACAAAACCAGATAGTAAATCAAATTTCATGTGGAGACTTTTCAACGATGAAACAGCCGACTTTATGGAAAAACGTAAAAGTAAGGATTCTCTAAAACATTCACTGAATATTCACAACAACTCATCACGAAGTCTCAGACAAAAACAACGATCAAGATGAGGATAGTCGAAAACATTCATTCAATATTAACAACAACTCATCACAAAGTCTCAGACAAAAACAATGATCAAGATGAGGATAGTCGAAAACATTCATTCAATATTAACAACAACTCATCACAAAGTCTCAGACAAAAACAACAATCAAGATGAGGATAGTCGAAAACATTCATTCAATATTAACAACAACTCATCACAAAGTCTCAGACAAAAACAACAATCAAGATGGGGATAGTCGAAAACATTCATTCAATATTAACAACAACTCATCACAAAGTCTCAGACAAAAACAACAATCAAGATGAGGATAGTCGAAAATATTCATTCAATATTAACAACTAATCATTTCAAGTCTCAGTCAAAAACAACAGGCGGGTTCTCCTCGTGATATAACGGTTAAAAGTGCTGGATTGCAGAATCGTAGCAAGCGAATTCGTACTCTAGTCGCGCTATTACGTTCACTTTCAGACAAGTACCCATGAGAAATGTACGAACCCCCCTATTCCTCCTAGCTATATGTTAATTAGTACCACTACTGTTCTTCTAGGAGAATGGTTTTGGCGTTAAATAACCTACAAATGTTGATATGCCATTGAACAATAAACAAGAGCAAAAACAAAACAAAAACAACAAAAAACAATCAAGATAAGGATATTCGAAAACATTCATTGAATATTAACAATAATTCATTGCAAAATCTCAGAAAATACAATGAATAAAATTGGTAAGTAGAAGTTTTGTTTGTCAGTAAGCGTCGCGACTGCAACGTATCATCCCTATTTTCACTACCTGATGGACAGCTATGACCAGGAGTAGTTGTAATTATCAGAATCCTTTCTATGGGTCAAACGGATTTGTTAAACATTATTAGCATTAGATAAGAATACTTGAAACAAAAAATGTATGCAAATCCTTTGTGTTTGATAGAAATACTCGATATCATATAACTGTGAGAAAACAAATGACTATATACCAATAAAAAGGAACAATTTAAAAAAATGTAACGGAACGTTGAACATATAATTACTATAAACTAAACCAACTTAATTTCACTTTTCTTTCTTTCTTTCTTTCTTTCTTTCTTTCATTCACTATTTTAGCTTTTTATCTGTCTTTCTTTCTCTGGTCACGTCTCAAAGTGAAGAAAAGGCGCCAAAAGAGTTCCTGTCGTATCTAATTGACGTTTCTTAGAGAGTAACTCTCTGATTGTTTTCTTCCTTTGTATCCGATTGACGTTTGACAAAGGTAGTACACTAAGCTTTTTGCTAGGATGTAACACGAGACTGCATGAATGGGGTACCCAATGAGACTCCAACCCACTCGTGAGGGTTGTTAGTCGAGATTATTACACATTAGACCACCAGAGGCGCCCTATTGACGTTTGACAGTGAAAACCTGCTCGTTGCACTCGTTTGTTGTATCTGATTGACTTTTGACACTGAATACTTGCCCTATTGCTTTCTCCTGTTTTATCTGATTAACATTAGACTGTGAGTACCTGCCTCATTACTTTGTCCAGTTGTATCTGATTGACGTTTGACAATGAGTACCTGCCTCATTTCTTTCTACTGTTGTATCTGATTGACGTTTGACAGTGAGTAACTGTCTCATTTCTTTCTCTTGTATCTGATTGATGTTTGACAGTGAGTGCCCGCCTCTTTTCTTTCTGTTGTATCCGATTGACACTTGATAGTGAGTAACTGCTCACTACTTTTAACTGTTGTATCTGATTGAAGTTTGATAGTGATTTGCTGACTCATCTTTTTCTATGCAGACGTTTTGTTGACAATGTTTCGGCCCAATATAAGTTTCTTCTGCTACGATAGCCCTGTTACTTGCTTAATCTGAATCTTTCAGAATATTTTCGGTTTGTGACGTGGTATACTATAGAGAGAGGGAACGGGAGTACTATTTAACCCATAGCTGGGAGGATAAGGGGGTTCATACCTTTCCCAAGGGTATTTGCCCGAAAGTGAACGTAATAGCGCGACTGGAGTACGAACTCGCGTACTACGATTCCGCAGTCCATCGCTTTAACCATGACACTACGAGGACACCCCCTCGTAGTTTGGGAACTGTTAAAAACAATCAACGGACCGTGACCAACCAAATGAAAGTAGTGCCTTGTTGTAAGTACTAGCCTTCGCCGAAGTACTGAAGTCAGGCTGTGATGAGACTATTCCGTTCTCAAGTGAGTTACCATTTAA
Organism: Sepioteuthis lessoniana; assembly: GCA_963585895.1. NCBI lineage: Eukaryota > Metazoa > Mollusca > Cephalopoda > Myopsida > Loliginidae > Sepioteuthis > Sepioteuthis lessoniana. The sequence continues at coordinate 3,010,156 of OY757935.1, forward strand.
GAAAGGCAGGTACTGTAAGGAACCTGGGACTTTCATACAAAGCTTAGAAAATAACAACCAAAGGCAGTGTCAGTTGTAAACTTCCAGTAATATTTTCAAGGATAGAAATATCGTTGATTTTTTGACACTTAATATCGTTAGTTTATATATTTAGTAAATAGCTACCAAAGGCAGTGTTAGTTGTAAACTTCCAGTTTTATTTTTCTAGATTAGAAGAAACGTTGACACTTTAACACTATTAGTCTATTTAATAGACTGACATTGTGCTTAATGATCAATTTCAAATTCAATCAAGGTAATAGTTTTCTCCTTTTATAATAAAATAAAGTAATGTTAGCCACCTTAGTCGATGGTGACCCGAAGGCTCCATTTTCAACAGCTACAACATCGAGGTGTAGGCGAGGGCGCTACTCCATTCCCTGGATTGCTCCACTTTACCCTTGATCTCTACCTTTTAATGCTGACTGTTAAGCAAGGCGATATCAAGTACCATTTTTTGAGTCTTTGGTATGATTCGACCTGGGATTGAATCTTGGTCTACCGGACCATTGGTGAATACTCTACTCATTAGGCCACTAATCCCCTGAAAAATGCAAATAATGAATGTCTTTTGGCATAAAATTCTTTGGGATTTGAACGAGAAAAACTTTTTACTCGCTTTATAATCGGTCAGTCTGGTGGTGGAGTTTCGAATCAATGGACTGAATCCCCATTGGGAAGCTCAAGACCTCCAGTTTGGGTCCCATTTATGGATGGAATTGATCTGTTTAAAGATTATTCATATTTGTGTACAGAAAAAAAAAGAAAAAAAAAAGAATCTTGAAAAAATTACACAATAAAGTAAATACGAACATGCAATAAACGTGATTCTCGAATCTCTTGGGATAAAATAAACCTAGACAGGTTGACATGTCGTTAAAATCAGTCAGTCAATATTTGTGATCGGTGTATCGTTTTCCCCAACCGGTATACCGTAAAGAACTGAAATTTGACGGTAGTTATAAATGACAGTTTGATGCACAGGTTCTACGTCCTCATCCTGGAAGAAGTTAATGACAGTAAACGGACAATTGAACATATAAAAAGAAAAAAGAGACGTAGTTCATTTTTATAAACTTGCAGATTTTAATAAAGGAAAAAAAATCACGAAAAAAAAATCTAAATAAAGAGCTCCCCTTCCCACCATTATTTAGTCTTTTTTATTTCGTGATTTTTTTCCCTTTATTAAAAGTGGTGAAGATTTTTGAAGGACCTGCCACAGTTTTTGGATAAGATGATTAAGGAAGAATGGTTTAGCAATGTGCCACAGATTCTCTCGAACAACACCTCTCAGATATGGAATTCAAAGTTTTCTTTCTCTTAGTTTGATTGCTTCATCAAAGTTAAAGAGCCTAGTCAGTCATACAATTAGCTAGGATAGAAGGGACAATATTTGTCTCTACCTCCCACCAGACAGGACTTCACACTAGGTCAAATGACCCGAAGGTCGGATTATAGTGGGGTTTAGGGTAGGGGAAGGTCGGACCCGAGCCGAGGTTCGAGCCCTGCTGGTCTATGATGGTCATCGGCTCACTTGGTGCGATGTTGGTCGAGGAGCCAAGCTGGACATGGACCCAAACATCAGTCCAGGCACGGATGCCAGATTATTGCTTAAACTGGACCCTGGTGTCCAGTGCTATAAAAAGGTGTCAATAATGTAGCTCACCCACCGGAAGGTGTTCAAGCCGAAGTCGGGGGCGGCCCAGCCTTGAGTCTGCCTTTGATGGACAATGCCCAGTCCGACACGAATTCCAGACGGCCTGGCTAAAAAGCCGAGTGGGGACAAAGCTAACAGCAAATTAATGCTGTCGGCCTTATCAATGGGGCAAAGGCCTGGAAGAGAAAGGACAGATGTATGTCTATCCCAAAGACACTAGTGCGAACTGAAACAAAATCAATCTTTATATATATATATATATATATATATATTTATGATATATATTTATATATAAAGACTATGTTCACACACACTCACACATATGCTTGTGGCATAATAGTTATTGACATAGGAAAATGGACGCAGCGCTCCGACTCCAAAACCTGGACGAGGCTGTTTGTATTTCACAATACGCTAATACTCTTGGGAAAAGTATAAATCCATCTATTATTCCTTCAGCTATGGGTAAATAGTTGGGTAAACTGGACTCTTTAACCTTTTGATGGCAACCTGTCTTGAAGGAAAAGTCTGCATTCAAACTTATTAAACATTGCAAAAAAATTGACAATGCATTGCATCCTTGCCTGTGTGGAAGTACTGGGTATATATTCATACATATGTTTGGATAAAACGTTTAAAAACACTGACTCTAAAAGGCTTTAACATAAAACTGAATTGCACTGCTTTGAAAAAGAATGTACTGATTTTGGGTGATACATAATCACCTAAATAAACAAATTATCAAATCAAGCTGGCAAGAAACACAACCCTCCCTGAGTTAACATGTATTGCCCAAATGAAAATCTCATTTGTCCGGTGTCCTGACCAACAGACATATTGAAGCCACTTGGATACCAGAAAATAATTTTCATTCAATAAATAGATATACGATGTCACCTGTTCATTTTTTATCGCTTCTCTTGTAGCATATCAACTTCTTTAAGATTATTTGAAAAAAAAGGACTTAAAAAAAAAAAAAAAAATCTCGACCTTGGATCATCGTTAGAACAAAAAAAAACTTTGCGGAAAAAACCTTTTTCTAGAAACTTTTTTTTTCTAACGATGATCCAAGGTCCAAACTAGTTAAGAACAACAAAAAAGAAATAACACAAAAGAAATATTCTTATTCGTCTTATCACTTTTGTTCATGATATATAGATATATATATATCATCGTCATCAGTCATTTTTGAGTCTATTGCTGAACAAAGACTTTCCCAGTTCCTTTCATAATAACCTTGATTCCGTGTTCCACTTACATGTGACACCAGCAAACTGACTCGTCTCATTTTTTTATCTTTAGTCAGACTTTGTCCCATCTCAGCATCTTCTGAGAGCCTTATCGATGTGATACCAGCAGCCTCCGTTGGATTTTCTTCATCTTCAGTCAGACATAACGTGTCACGAAAACCTATTCTCGTTTATTTCGAGGCTTCATTTCAGCGGATTGGTCTTACAAAAAGAAGTACATGCTATTTCAAATTTTATCTGTTGAATTTTTTAGTCGATTACGGAAAGAGTTGTTTCATCATTGATAAGACATCTCGCCCACCATGAGATGCGTTTTGTTTAAACCCCAAATTAGGTGATATTTTCTCTTTGCGTCACAGCCTCAACTCACTAACTTTTCAAAGTTAAAACTTTTAAATACCATTCGACTGCCCAACATAGCTACTTGATAGGTACTTGCTTAACACTCACAATTATAAGGTACGCATCGAGGGTAAAATGGAGGAATCCAGGGAAAGGAGTAGTGCTCTCCCCAACACCTCGGTGTAGTAGCTGTTGAAAAGGGAGCCTACATGCGCCCTCAAGTACGGGCGCCAACTTTACTTATATATATACATATATATATATATATAATAAAAAACAAAATAAAAACTCACTATCTAGACTTGTCTTTAATTGGAATCATTTTGAGATGAGGCTTCTTAATCTGAGAATTAATTTTTATTTATTGCGGACTTTTTGTCCTCATCTTGGTAGTTTTTGTGTTGTTTCTTCTTTCACTATGTTTCGGCCAAATTTCACCTCTGGCCTTCTTCAGGTGATTTTACCGCGACCTCGGATAGGAATGATGAGTCTTGTAACCGTAGAGAGGTTCCAGGTGAGCATTGTCAGAAGATAGCGGTTTCAAATCCTAACCAAGCCGGCCAGAGGTTTACTTGGTCAAAAACGTGGTACGATAGACAATAACTATGGAAGGCAGTAATTACTAGGGATACGGTTACAAGACTCAGCATTCCTATCCGAGGTCGCGGTAAATCACCTGAAGAAGGCCAGAGGTGAAATTTGGCCGAAACGTAGTGAAAGAAGAAACAACACAAAAACTACCAAGATGAGGACAAAAAGTCCGCAATAAATAAAAATTAATTCTCACTATCTAGAGTTTCACATATTCGATTCTCAAGTGAACTAGTATTTAACGTGTCTAATTTTTTGAATACGGAATGTATACTAGCTCGTCTGAAGATCGAAAACTTGAAATTCTATCGTGAGTTTTTTTTTGTTTTCTACATTATTTTATATTCGAAATATATTTATGATATTGCTCTGCATTGTTTTGCATTGAGCACTTCAAAATTTTTACGGATTAAGAACTTTTTTAACATTAAATTTTAATCTTTATATATATATATATATATATATATCACAATGCCTTGAAAATGCCTTAACAAAGAGAACATCATCATCATCATAATCATGTCGCACTATCACCAAGGATATCCCTGACCCTCTCTCGCCACCACTCCCTATCGTCTATTACTTCCGGTAGGTCTTCAGGGCTACATCCCGAATCGGCACAGAGCTGCCGTATGTAGGTTCGAGCTGATCGTCCTGCCTTTGCTCGTCCATATGAAGGGGTCCACAGGAGTACATCACTTATGAGCTCGTCCCTACTTCTTCAGCAGTGTCCCGCATGCCTGGTTCGTCTAATTTTGATAGTTTTCGTTATGGGCGATAGGTGGCTGCATAGCTGCTGCTTTGTATGATGCTGCCTCTAGAACTTGTTCAATATTGCTCGCAGAAGTCTTGTGTAGTTGCAGTCAAGCTTTTTCTCTATACGTTTAGTTAGCGTCCATGTAGTGCACCCATATAGCAGTATCGACATAATCGCTGCTTGGAATAAACTGCGCTTCAACTATCGTAAATAATTCGGTGGTTGTCCTGCTTTTGCTTGGCCATATGCGGGGGTCCATAGGAGTATATCTCTGATGATTTCGTCCTTGCTTCTCGAGCAGTGTCCTGCGTGTCTGGTTCGTCTAACTTGTATAGTTTTCGTGATGGGAGGCAGGTGGCCGTATAGTTGGTGCCTTGTGGGGTGTTGCCGCCAGGACTTGTTCAATGTTGCTCGCGACATTCTTGTGTAATTGCCGTCTAGCTTCTTCTTCAGCCGTTTAGTTAGCGTCCAAGTAGTGCATCCATATAGTAGTATCGACATAATCGCTGCTTGGAAGAAACTGCGCTTCAACTATCGTAAATAATTCGGTGGTCGTCCTGCTTTTGCTTGGCCATATGCGGGGGTCCATAGGAGTACATCACTGATGATTTCGTCCTTGCTTCTCGAGCAGTATCCTGCGTGTCTGGTTCGTCTAACTTGTATAGTTTTCGTGATGGGAGGGAAGTGGCCGTATAGTTGGTGCCTTGTGGGGTGTTGCCGCCAGGACTTGTTCAATGTTGCTCGCAACATTCTTGTGTAATTGCCGTCTAACTTCTTCTCCAGTCGTTTAGTTAGCGTCCAAGTAGTGCATCCATATAGCAGTATCGACATAACTGCTGCTTGGATGAATACTAAAAACACATTTCAATCATATTTCTTAAATACTAATGAGCAGCATTAATTAGATTATGACAGCAAAACACGGAATTACTTGATGGAGGTGTACATTTCTTTTTCTTTTTCGATGGGAATATTTTATTGTTTTGTATATACATTTTTCGCGTATTTTTGTTGTATTCAAATTCTTTCTTTTTTTAGCAAGCAGCGTCTCATCAACCGAAAAAGACATCGACACACGACTAACGAAAGCATAGACAGCTATCGATAGGCTCTCGATCATATGAAAATCAGACCTGACCGATAAAATGAAACGCAGTTTCTTCCAGGCAGCAGTCGTATCGATACTGCTGTATGGATGCACTACTTGGACGTTAACTAAACGGCTGAAGAAGAAGCTAGACGGCAATTACACAAGAATGTTGCGAGCAATATTGAATAAGTCCTGGCGTCAACACCCCACAAGGCACCAACTATACGGCCACCTGCCTCCCACCACGAAAACTATACAAGTTAGACGAACCAGACACGCAGGACACTATTCGAGAAGCAAGGACGAACTCATCAGTGATGTACTCCTATGGACCCCCGCATATGGCCAAGCAAAAGCAGGACGACCACCTCGAACATACATACAGCAGGTATGTGAGGATACGGGATGTAGCCCTGAAGACCTGTCATAAGCGATGAACGATAGGGAGAAGTGGCGAGAGAGGGTCAGGGTTATTCGTGCTGGAGGCACGACATGATGATGATGATGATGATCTTTCATTGTTAATTTTTAAGCATTTTAAATATATTTTTAGGGAAAAATTGACGTCCATTTATCATGAATTCCCGTTTTTTCAAAGGGCATTAGTGCTGTGCAGAATTGCAAAGAGCTTTGTCCAGGATTTGATATCGGATCATTGTTTCATCCTATGATGATAACCGTTATACTACGAGGGTCTTCTCTGATATTTGACTCATATTCAAAAGATCAAATCCCGGATTTCAATTTGGTTCGTCGGGTCCATTTCCCGTGGGAATAATCGTTATTCTTGGAGTGTTACACTACGGTACCATGTCGAAAGTTGAAAACAACACAAATGCAAAACGACTCTGTCGTTTCATGATACAAAAATTTATTGCTGCAAATTCTTTTTCATAGTAGGTGCGAAACGAGAGAAACAGAAACTAAGGATTGCGTCAACTCATTTAGATAGTGTAACGAGTGGGAGACGAAACGATTGACAGAGACATAGATATTAAGCTAGTCGAAACAGACAACCACTGACTTAGGCATTTCTTCTTCTGTCCAACAGACTCTGTGTCTTAACAATCTACTTATATATTTTCTTCTAATTATTCTCTCAGCTAATCTTTTAATGATACGTAACTACAAACACTTTTTAATATCAGCAGACATTCCCCCAAATCTTTGTCTCTAATATTTCGCTTACAGCTGATTTCAAAACAAACCTGTCAATTCTTTATTTTGACAGGAGCCAACACGCGAAGGCAAAATAAGGTCTACGCAAGTCCTGACCTTTAGAAATCAAAAACCTGCAACTACGAAGTCAAAGTTTTTAGTTAGCATACAATTTATCTTTAAAATAGAAATAATTAATTAAAGTCCTTAATTACATTACAGGAGCACAAGTAACCCGTACAATAAATAAATAAGCATATAATAACCGTATAATAAATAACTAAATAAATAAATAAACAAAGAAATCTTTGATTATCTTTCCGAAGGTGTAAGAGATGTACCATGTTTGCTAAAGAATGAGCAGAAGCATTTCATTTAATTGCGGAATGATTTTTTTTATATTACCATTTTTTGTTGGTTATATCTTATCATTCGGTTTGGTTAGGCTTTAAACTGTTCGGCTCTAAGTGCAGGTGTTCACGCTCGCGCGCGGAGGATGTGACAATCACAAATGTCATAATAAAAAACCCAGATGGGAAATGGGACTGCGATGTGAATGACGTCATGCTCGGAAGCGATGGGCTGGGAATTTTGGTGATTTTTGAAAAAAGCAGTTAGTTGAGATTTGAACCTAGGCGAGGGCAGTCCGGCTGGGGGCTATGGGATGCTCCGCACGTTTGTTAGGTCAGTTAGTGGAGATTGGACTCTGGGCCAGGCAGTTCAGCTGGGGGTTGACGGAAGGACGATGTAGGAACAGTCAGCATAGTAAAAATTGTGTCTCTCTCTCTCCACGTGTCGAAAAACTAAAAGTAAAAAAAAATTAATAAACGTTTCGTACCTGAAGTAAAGAAAGTCGTCAGTGTTTCGCGGATTCCCCTGCATCCGTATATGTTACAAGCAGAGAAAGCTTTATGAAATGGCTCGTTGAGTTATTGACATTATTTCTGGTGCCTTTATTTCGGACAAAATTTGACTAGAAATTAAAACTCGGAGACGTTCATGAATTATTAAAATCCTATTTCACTGCATCGAATTTACGAAGAGCGTTTTTGACATGATGAATCGTTGTGATATTGAAACAATTTCCCAATATAAGGCATGAGATTATTCTTCACTCAGGTAATCATAAATGATCATTTAAAGATTTTTTTGACTCTGTAAAATACTTATATTTAGCAGTCGATGGTTGGTCCACCAAAAGCAGTAATTTAAAAATCTATTTAACTGTTATATAAAAAATGTTATCGTTTTATCTAGACATGACAAAGGCACCTCGGATGGTGAACTGGTTAGCAATCATGACTAACAAACCTTCACGAGTGAGTTCAATTCTCATTGGGTGCCCCATTCATTCAGCCTTGTGTCACATCTAAGTAAAGGGCTTAGTAAATTGCTATTAAGACAAAACATTCTTCAACTTCATAATTAGGTTGGGCTGTAAATAGAAAAATTCACGGATGTAGAGATTATTTTTGCAGGGGTGGGGAATAGAGAGGCGGGGTGAAATATATCATTCTAACGCTGATCTATACTTCTTTTTATCACTGATTTTTTTTTCTGGCCTTGTACCAAACTAAGCAAATGTTTATAAATGACTATATCTCCTGCAGAGAGGTAAGGCCTCCAATTAAAAAAAAAAATGTCCCTTTATGACAATAAATTGCATCTGGTGTCAAGGTTTCAGTTCAAGATCGCAGTGTAGGGTGGAATAATTTCTTTGTTGCTATTACTCTCGGATACTATCTGACCCGGAGTTGTAGTATCAGTTAGAGTAACATCTATTGGTCAAATAGATCGGTTTATCATGACATTTGTGATTGTCACATCCTGGTTTGGTTTGGTTGGCTTTTATGGCATATCAACCATTGTAGGTTATTTTATGCCAAATCTTCTTTATACATATATATTAAATATATAGGATTTGGTTTGGTTGGCTTTTATGGCATATCAACCATTGTAGGTTATTTTATGCCAAATCTTCTTTATACATATATATTAGATATATAGGATTTGGTTTGGTTGGGTTTTATGGCATATCAACCATTGTAGGTTATTTAATGCCAAATCCTCTTTATACATATATATCAAATATATAGAATTTGGTTTGGTTGGCTTTTTTGGCATGTAAACCATTGTAGGTCATTTAATGCCAAATCCTCTTTATATATATATATATATATATATATATATGATTTGGTTTGGTTTGATTTTATGGCATAACAAGCATAGTAGGTTATTTAATGCCAAATCCTCTTTATACCCATATATTAAACATATATATATATATATATATATATATATATATATATATATATGATTTGTAAACACATTTTGTAGATAACATTCCTAAACAAGACTTCGCTCATTTTTTGCACCCAGTTAAATGATTTCAAGAATTGTCATATAATATTCTCAATTTAATATCAGTCATTCGTTTGCTCACTTTGTTTTTTCTATTTGACCCATAGATAGGACCCTATCAGGTGGACCTGGGAGCAATGGCTATGAAGAGGTACTCCGCATTCCTCAAAGGTCCAGCCTTATTAGAGCCTCACAATCAGATGGTTTAGTGTCATATCCAGGACACGCGTTTTGGGTGGAAGTCTTTCCCCAGCAAAGATTTAGTTGGTGTATTGTACTGCCCCAACCGACTGGGATGTGATAGTTAGCAGTAATGTAGTCGAGGGTGAACCGAAGGATCCCTTTTCGATCGCTACTCCTTTCCCTGGATTGCTTCACTTTACCCTTGATTCTTACCTTATAATGATGAGTGTTAAGCAAGGTAGCATCAAGTACAATTTTTTCAGTCTTTAGTATGACTCGACCTGGGATTGAACCCGGGTCTCCCGGACCATTGGCGAACACTCAAACCATTATGCTAATGTCCGAAGCAACTCCGAAGCAACTACAAAAATTAAAATATAAACGTACAAAGTACGCAATTCACTAACCATTAAGAAGGGTTGATATGCCGTTTAATCCATCCATCTATCGGGTCTTATGTTTGTTTTATAGGATTTGAATCCTTTATTTTGTTTAACACTCGTATCTTTTTTCAACAAATTTGAATTTAGTCCATTTCAATGCCAGTTTAATTTTTTTAAATTTCGTCAAAAATTTGTTTTATAGGATTGGAGACCTTCAGTTGATCTGCATATTTTTAAAGAGAAATAAATTTACTTTATTTTGATTCCAATTTCATTATTCTATCTGGTCTAAAATGTGTTTTATCGGATCGAAAGCCTTATTCATCAATCATCTCTCGTGTTATATCTGATGTTTAGAATCTTTAGAAATCTTATGATTTTAAATCACTGGATTTAAAAAAATCTTTTAGATTATTGATTTTTTTTATGTCTAATAACATAATTCAGATAAAGATTTTTTATTCGGGTCTTTAAAGAAATTCTGCGCAGCAACTCCAAAATGGCGTGACAAAAGTAAGAAGAATTGCAAAGACTGTCAGTCTTTTAATCAAAAAGCAGTACATTTACTCGTTAATCGGCGCTGATTACGAACCAACAAAGACTTTGTTTTCTGTTGACAGAACGCCACAAACGTTGTGTACTAATCTGTTGTGAGACGAACAGACTAAAACGCTGAGATAAGTAGACAAAGACTTGGCTGCGATAATCAACTCTTTGAATTCACGATGATCAACACGGATACCCTTACAATATTAAAAAGACGAAAGGAAATTTTCATTGTCTGGGATTTTTCTTTCGTGGGCTGATTTGTACCAATTCGATTTCTAACAAATCAGATTCCTCGCCCTGACAGAGAGAAGCACAAAGATAAGACGTGATATTCATTAAGTAACGTCGGTTGATTTATATAAAAAAGCAGACTGAAACCGTATCAGATCGAATAAGCTTAAAGTGTACTCTAAAACGTCAAGCGATTGAGTACACAATTTTTTTTATGTATCTGTTTAAGAAATACGCTTGTTTGATTAAAAAAAAGCGTTTGGTGGTGTCATCAGTTATGTCTTTTTGCTGGGTCACTGGGGGTGTCTTTCAACATAATATCCTCCTCGCCAGCTGGATCCCACTCGGGATGATCAATCCCAGTTTGCAACCCAAAAATTAAAACGCTACTAACCAATTTCGCTTTTTAAAGATTTGCCAACGTAGACCTTGGTTTCCTCGCATTTAATAGGCTATTGCTTTAGCCAATGACTGAGTACACAATATTTTTTACATCTAAAAATAAATAAATTAATGGTTATCTATCAATTTTGTGACTAAAAACTCTCATTATATTTGTATATTTTTTTTTTTTTTGGTATTCATCAGTTTTTGCACCTGAATCTCAGTTGTTCATACTATACCTTTTCCAGTTCAAAATGGGAGTAGTTCAGTTCAAAATGGGAATAGTTCATTTCAAAATAAGAAATTTAAAATAAAAAAAATTAAATTTATAAATATCTTTGGTGCTCCAACAAGGTATTGATTTGTTAATTTTTTTTAGCCTAATGGTTAGGTCAACTGAAAACCGCGATAACAGGAGAAGTGCGAAAGCACGTATCTTGGAGGTATATGAGATGGATGGAAATTGGAAAGCCCTAGCGGAAAATCTTTCTATTCCGAAAACCACCCTCTATCTCTGGATTAGTTAAGGAAATCAACCTGAGGGCCTAGAAATTGTAAGGTCAAACAGGTGCATTCGGATTTTATTCGAGCACTAGTGGATGAAAATCCTCGGATCACATTAAAGGTGATCATTGAAAGGATTGAAGCCCAGTTTGGGTTTAAATTGTCCAAATCTACAGTAGCGAAGCATCTAGATATGATGACTTATACGCTTAAAGCTGTAAGATTTGTGCCCGAGAGGGCAAATTCAATTGAGAATAAAAATAAACGTAGTTAATTTTGTTCAAAATTATTGAATTACCTATCAACTGGAAAACCCATTTTATTTATGGATGAAACGAACTTTAATCTTCATATTTCCAGGAGAGATGGGCGTTCTCTAAAGGGTAGGCGATGTAACGTAGTTTCAGCCGGTACTCAGGGTGCCAATATTCACGTTATTGGATGTATTGGTCTCCTTAGCCTCGTGTACCATGAAATTCAAAGAGGATCTTTTCGAGAGGAAAGCGCACAGTCTTGGATGCAAGAATGTTTGAGAGCTGCAAAGAGACAATATGGGAGTCCAGTTGTGATGGTTGTTGACAATGCCCCATGTCACTCAAACATTGAAGAAGTTTTTAGTGAAGAAGAATTTCTATGATGTGAAGTGCTTAGGTTGGGACCATACAGTCCAATGTTTAATCCGATTGAACAAGTATGGTCTTTAATCAAAGCTTACGTCAAGCAGGAATTGGCTGCTAAAATTGTGAATATTCTTGCAATGGAGAGAAGAGATGGCTTGTCAATTACTGAACAAAGGGCAAGAGCTTTGACTTCATTAATTGAGGAAGAATTGGGAAGGGTTACACCAGAAGTATGCAATCGTTTCATAGCTGGAATTCAATCTAAAATTCCTGCAGCTGTAGCATTAGAAGATGTTGTGTTGTAATAAATGACTTGAAGAATTTTTTTATATTATAAAATGCTAACAATTTTATTGCTAAAATAATTTATAAAATATTTTTTATATCTATACTTATAATAATTTTTCCATTTTGAGCTGAATTATTCCCATTTTGAACTGAACTACTCCCATTTTGAACTAGAAAAGGTATAGAGGTCTCATTTCTGAAAAGGGGTTATATATATATATATAGGATGTCTCAATATACATGGGACCCATGTGACTGTTAATCATATTTACCAGCCCCTCTGCTCGAGCAGGATATGACACAAGGTCACTTTTTAAGCGGAGTTTAACAGGTTTGAATTCAGAGTTTTCCTTCTCCTAGATTAGTTGCCTCACCAAGGCTGAAGAACCTAGTCTGCCCTACTATTTACCCATAGCTGGAGGGAGAATAACTGGATTCATACCTTTCCCAAGGGTATTAGTGCTATGTGAAACGCTATGTCTCGTCCAGGATTTGAACTCGTGTCACCGTGTCCATTTCCTACGACGATAACCATTACACCACAGGCACCTCCAACTGTGACTGTTAATAACTCTACTAATAATAATTTCACTTTTTTTTGTTTCAGATTTGAAAATCGTATACTATAACAACTATTAATCCTCGATCCCAGTGCCTGAAACAAGAGAGGAAAAAATATTTTGCGTCACTTATTGGAGAAAAAAATCATTAAAAACTGTGCAAGCAAAATTTCGCTGGAAGTTTAACTTTAACAATCACCCCAAGAAAAACCAAATTTATCTTTGGGTACACAAATTTCAAGCAACAGGGTCAGTAAACAATCTCAATAAGAAGGCAGAAGATCCCAGATTTGGCAGGAAGTTGACTGCAAGATGTCCAGACAATGTGGATGCAGTGAGAGATTCTGTTGGAAGTTATCGGAGAATGTCTCTGCGAAGACGTTTCAAAGAATTTCGTCTTACGGGTGCATCACTGCAAAGAATCTTATAGAAGGATCTTCCGCAGTATCCATACAGAATCCAGATCAAGCATTAACTCACACCAGCTGACTTAGAGTTTCTTGTCTCATTAATAAATCCTTATCATATTAATAGGTTGCATCTATTTTGAGACACCCAAGAGCACAAAAATGTAAACAAACGAAAAGTTGATACATATATACGTTAAATTCCCGAGGTGACGTTAGGTCGCCGAGTGGTGAGCGGTATGTTATCGGTCTAACGTAAAGTTAGGCGGGTTTCGATCCTTGCTTGAATCGTCTAGCGTCTCTGAAGAGTTTTGATACAACGAAACAATCTGTCTGTAAATAACTATATATATATATATATATATAGGTGTGTGTGGGGGGAAATGGATATAAATTCAACTATAGGAAACAGTATAGAGATGAAAAAAAAAAAAAAACAGGTTCTTGAGAGGATGATTTCATTTGTTTTCATTTCGGATTTTAGACCTTCCTCAGGGTGTGTCAGTGAATGAAACGAAAGAGAAGAGAAAGTTTGAAAAATTCCACTTCCGCCCAGTTTCGAATTTATGTTATGCAAGTGGCGTTCCAAATTGACCAGACTGCTGCTGAAAAGTTTCAAAATCTCTGATCTAAAATAATTCGGCTTCACCGTTTATATATATTTAGAAAGATAGATTAACAGATAACCGAATTAAACAGAGATGGAAAGATCAACAAGGAGGAAGACGGATTGATAGATCATGAACTAAATAATATGAGCAGTAACACACACACACACACACACACACACACACACACACACACACACACGTATATATATCATTAAGGATATTAAATAAGTTTCCAGACTTTTTCGTATGGACACTTTTATTGATAGAACACATGTAACTCGAGTCCCCTACGAAGTAATCTCCTCCGGCTACAATGCACTTATTGTACCGTTCCAACAACGTCCGGAAGGCCCTATGGAAGTCCTCTTGTGTGAGCGTGTCCATCACCTTCGTCACAGTCTCTTTCATCTCCTCAATTGTCTCATGACGATAGCCTCTAAGCTAAGGGAATAACCAAAAGTCACAGTGAGCAAGGTCTGGACTATAGGGAGGCTGAGGAACTGTCTTGATGCCCATCTTGCTCAAATAGTCAGTGACAAGGATGGAGTTGTGGACTGGTGCATTGTCTTGTTGGAAATGCCACTGACCCGATTTGAATAGTGCTGTCCTCTTCTGACGGAATCTCTTGCTGAACTCCCTTAAAACCTCAACATAGTAACCCTAATCCTAACTCAATGCCCAATCAAGGTGTATTGACTACCTTACTCTTGGGGTGTCCTCGTGGTGTAATGGTTAAAGCGATGAACTGCGGAATCGTAGTACGCGAGTTCGTACTCCAGTCGCGCTATTACGTTCACTTTCGGGCAAATACCCTTGGGAAAGGTATGAACCCCCTTATTCTCCCTCCAGCTATGGGTAAATAGTAGGACAGACTAGGTTCTTCAGCCTTGGTGAGGCAACTAGTCTAGGAGAAGGAAAACTCTGAATTCAAACCTGTTAAACTCCGCTTAAAAAATTGACCTTGTGTCATATCCTGCCCGAGCGGAGGGGTTGGTAAATAGCACCTTACTCTTGCCAAACCTCTCATTATCCCTCACAGACTTCTTGCCTTCCTTGAATCTCTTATACCGCTCAAAAACTGATGTTCGATTCATGCAAGATGCTCCAAAAGCAGTCTGAAGCATTCCGTACGTTTCTGTGACATTTTCTTCCAAGTTTAAAACAGAATTTTTTTGCATATCGATCTTCTAAAGTGTCCCCACGTCCATATAGCATTTTTGAAATTCCCCAGCTGTGACAATCAGGTTTTAGTAGGGTGTATTCCAATTGCTGCTGTAGTTGTTCATTTGAACCTGAAATCATAAAAACTGGTCAGTCATCTCTTAAGATGTATAGCAATAAGATACTGAATTTTTCAAGAGTCTACGACAATTTTATATGCCTGTACCAAAATAGTCTGGAAACCTATTGAAGGCACCACGTATATATATATATATATATATATATATATATATATATATATATATATATATATAAACAGTTCTATTTAAAACAATTCAGTTTAGCATAAATTCACAGTTTCCTTCTTTTTAACCCTATCAGGTACTATCATTCCGGGCTTGAGTGGAACTGGGAGTTATGGCAATAAAGGGTACTCCGCACTCCCCAAAGCTCCAGCATTACTGGAGCTTCACCATCAGATTGCAGATTATTTAGTGTCATATCCAGAACACTAGTTGGGGAGTCTTACCCCTCTGCAGAGATGCAGTCCGTGTATTCTACAGCCCCAGCCGACTAGGCATATATATATATATATATATATATATATATATATATATATATATATATATATATATATATATATATATATATATATATTGCTTGATAAATACATAGATAAATAGGCTAATATGATATGCATTTTTTTATATATATAACCGGATTTTTTAAATTTTGAGAACGACTGTAATTGTTTTTTTTTTTTTACTGAAACGACTTCCTAAGAACTAAAGTAGACATTGGAGTATGGTTTTCTTAGTGTTTACTCAAGTACTTGCTTCTGTGTCAGTCATCATATTACATTAGATACATGATATTTTCGTAAAGCTGTCAGACCTTTGGATCGAGTGGAGGAAGAAGTAATATGATAATTATAAATACACTTCGGATTGCATTCTTTTTATTTTAGAAATATATAAGATTTTAAAGAAAAGCGATTCAGCCTGGGATATTCACACTGATAAATAATCAATATTTCTCTTTATGATAATAAGAAATGGTGAGACGAATGATATATTTCATTGTATAACACGTATTTGTTTACTTAGAAAAAAAAAGTCTTTTAAAAACACCAGCTTGTTATCATCATCATCATCATATCGTGCTGGCAGCACGGATATCCCTGACCCTCTTTCGCCACTCCTCCCTATCGTTCATCGCCCTAGGTAGGTCTTCAGGACAACAACCTGTATCCTCACATAGCTGCTGAATGTACGTTCGTGCTGGTCGTCCTGCTTTTGCGCGGCCGTGTGTGGGGATCCATAAGAGTACATCTCTTATGAGTTCATCTCTGCTTCTCCAGCAATGTCCTGCATGTCTGGTTCGCCTAACTTGAATAGTTTTCGTGATAGGGGGCAGGTGGCCGTACAGTTGGTGTCTTGTTGGGTGTTGCCGCCAGGACTTGTTGAGGATTGCACGCAGCATTCTTGTGTAATTGCCATCTAGTTTCTTCTCCAGCCGTTTTGTTAGCGTCCATGTAGTGCATCCATATAGCAGTATCGATGTGACCGCTGCCTGGAAGAAACTGCGTTTCATTTTATCGGTTAGGTCTGATTTCCATATAGTCGATAGCCTATTGATAGCTGTCCATGCTTTCGTTAACCTCGTTTCGATGTCCTTTTCGGTTGATTCGACGCTGCTTCCTAGGTACGTGAATTTGTCTACTAGTTTAAGAGGGGTTCCTTCTAGAGTGGAGATGTCCCCCGTTTGGTTATAGCACATATATTCCGTTTTATGTGCATTAACATGGAGGCCTATGCTTGCTGCTGTTCGTTCCAAACTATGCAGAAGTGTTTCGGCTTGGTCAGGTGTATTTGCCAGTATCGCTATGTCATCGGCGTAGTCGGCGTCGGTAATTGTTGTTGCGGGGTATCTTCTGCTTCTTTTCTTCGTCAGTTCGAAGCCATTCTCTTTGATTTTGTCAATCGATGTTCTAAGTACGTAGTCTAGACAAATGATAAAGAGATACGGAGCCAGCGTGTCTCCTTGTAGTACTCCTGCTACTATGTCGAAGTATTCTGTGTCTCCATCTGGTGATCGTACTTTTACTTTAGTGTTTCTATAGAGAATCGTTATTGCCGCTACGGTTTCTTTAGGTATGCCGTACGCTAGTAGGATTTGTTCCATCTTTCCTCTGTGAATGGAGTCGAAAGCCTTGGTAAAGTCGACAAATATTAATGTCGCTTGTAGGTTCTTTGCCCGTACACCTTCAAGGATTCTGCGGATGGTTAATATTTGTGAGGTCGTAGATCTATACTTTTTGTTTAAAATTATTTTTTAAAGATATCAATTATCTTCGGAATAATTTTGAATTTTTTCGGAAATTGAAATCAAATTTCAAATGCAGCAAAGATAAATAATTGAGTGTTCAATTTTTAGGTTCATTTTTTAGCAGTATTATATATGTTTTGTTTTTTCTGTTTTTTTTTTTTCTTCTATAAAATTATTTTTTCTTATGGAAGGGATTTTCATTTTCATATTTGAATTTTCTCATCCAAAATTTTGAAATACAATTTTTTGTTCCGAGTAAGGTTTATATACAACACATAAAAGGTTTTTCTTTTAATCGACGGAATAG